>BPTQ01000008.1:101382758-101446401 GCA_019973895.1 Chrysanthemum seticuspe
CAACTTTCTGCTTTAGCTTGAGAACAACTTCAGCGATCTTGTTACGACTAAATAAGTTTCCAAGGTTACAAAGAGACCCGACTTCGTTAGCGGTGACGTACGATGTGTGTTTTAGCAAGGGATTAAGTGTGACATGTACCTTTTTGAGGTATGCTTGAACAGGTGTTGTCTTTTGGATTAGAGAGAAAAGAAGCACACAAACCACGTAACACAATAGGTTGGTTACTCCCAGTTCTGAATCCGTTTGAATCCCGATTTCGACTGTAACCTTATAAACATCCTATACGAAGTTTGTTTTTCCCTATGGCTTAGATGTTGTTTTCTTGGGTTTTATAGTACCTTTGTTAAGTGCAATGCAAACTACTTGACTGGCCAGTTTACCGAGGACCTGTGAGGTCGAGTCCTGGGCGTGAAGTTTTGTCAGGGTAACCAAGTAGGGAACAAGGTTTGAGAAGAGTTCTTTGAGGTATACATGGAGGTAGACTTCTACTACAGAGGAACTGAGGTAGCTGAGTCGATGTCTCCTGAAGAAGATGGTTCTGATGATGATTCAGGAGTAGCAAATATGTTTTCAAATGGAGCATCTTCAGGAGTAGCAAAGGGATTAACTTCATCATTGATGCCAGAAACATTTCCATGATGTACATTTGAAGAATGATGATTTGTTGATGAGACTGAAGGATCAGCAGCAGGTGCTTGTTGACTTAAAGATATTGAGACTGAGGGATTGACTTCATTCACTGGAATATGAGCATCCTCTGTTGTAGGGATCAACACCTCATTAGTAATTGAATCATACAGTTCATCAAACATAGGATCAAACAATTTCTTTACATCATCTTCAGATGGAGGTACATATGGAGTTTCTTGAGAAGAGTTTGGAACAAGGGATGAACCAATGGGACTGTTTTGAAGTGCGGGTCCTGAGCTGGAGTGTCCAGGAGCCATTTGACCGGTCAGTTCATCAAACGTAACGTGAATTGTTTCCATGATATTTTGGGTTCTTTTGTTGTAGATTCGGTATCCCTTTTTGTTTGAAGCATATCCTACAAATATTCCAATGTCAGCTTTAGCCCTAAGTTTGCCTAAGTCTTGACCCTCATTGGTTGGATAACACAATGCACCAAACACACGAAGAAAAGAGAGATTAGGTTTTCTGTTGTGGACAAGTTCGTATGGAGTTTTTCCATGTACAGTGTGAATTAGGGAACGATTTTGTGTGTAGCATGCAGTGGCGATTGCTTCAGCCCAGAGAAACATTGGAACCTTTGAATAAATCAGCATTGTTCTAGCGACTTCAACAAGAGTTCGATTTCGTCTTTCAACTACACCGTTCTGTTGAGGAGTTCGTGGAACACTTCTTTGATGGCTGATTCCAACGCTTTCATAGAATTCATTAAGTTGTTTGTTGACAAACTCAGTTCCATTGTCTGTTCTGATAATTCTGACGGTTTTGTTAAGTCGAACCTGCAGCTGTTTGATGAGTTTGATGATGATATCAGGAGTTTCATCCTTTGTCCTTAAGAACTTGACCCAGGTGAATCTAGAGTAATCATCAACCACAACTAACACATATTTCTTCCCAAAGATATTCTGCACCCTCATTGGTCCACATAAATCCATATGAATCATATGAAGAACTTCTGTGACAGAGTTAGTAGGTTTGGGTTTGTGGGCAAACTTTTTGCTTTTACCCAATTGGCATGCTGAACAAAGATGATCCTTTTCATACTTTAGTCTAGGTAAACCTACAACTAAGTCCTTTCTGGAAAGATCGTTGATGGTGCCGAAGTTCAAGTGATTAAGACGACGATGCCATAACCATGACTTTGTTTTTGAAGCCTTTGATAACAAGCAGATTGGAGAGGCCCCCATCATGTCATCGATAGAGATGGTGTAAAGATTTGAGCCACGAGTTCCTTTTAACAGTTCCTTACCATTAAGATCTCTAACAAAGCAGGTATGTTTTCTAAAGGCTACTTCTAGATCAGAATCACAGAATTGACCAACAGAGAACAGATTATGACCCAAACCTTCCACATAGTAAACTCTAGAGATGACACTATCACCAACAACATAATCTCCATAACCCATAATAGCACCGAAATGATCATTACCAAATCTAACAGTCCCGATGAATTTGCTCACGAAGTTCATGAGCCGCGACCGGTCTCCAGTCATATGCTTGGAACAGCCTGAGTCCAGGTACCACAGAACGATTTGAACGATCTGCAGTTGAACACAGACAAGAATGGATAACTGGATAATTGGGATCCCCATGCAAGAATGGGTTCCATTTGGTTAGTTACAATGGTTGGAACACCCACATCAGAAATAGAAGCATTCATATCAGAAAGTGAGGCAATGGAATCATTGTGAATAGATGCAGTACTAGTGTCTGTATTAGCCCTGTTCACAGTGTGATCACTTCTTAAAGGAATAGTTCTACCAGTAGGCATCCATTTTCTAGTGGGCATTATCTGATTAGTCTTATGACCAACAGGTATCCAATAGAATCCTATTTTACTGAATGTTCTTCCTGTGGGTTTCCACTGTTTTCTAACTTTCTTTCGTTTTTGCCTTTTAGCCTTCTTAGCATGAATTTTAGCATTAACAATATTAACTGGACAATTAACATCATTAGGCAAAACATTAACACCACATTCATGATTAGAAACAGAATTCAAGCAGACATCAGTACAAGGTTTGCAAATAGTATCAGAATTCGAATTAATTACAGTACGCCTATGGCTAATACTAGAATCAACATGATTCGTTTTATTCGATTCAAACTTAAAGTTCCTAGATTGTTCTTCTACTCTTTTCCAGTGCACATTCTTAGCTTGCGAGGTCCTATCATTCCTTGTATTGTCTTGAGACTTTGACCTGCTCCCTTTAATGTCACTGATTACTCCTGTAGAGGGAATGGGAACATTAGTTGGTTTTACTACTCTTTGCATCACCTGTTTAGATGTGCTGGGATCTGAACTACATGCAGGTGCACTAAGGTTCACTTTCTTAAAACTAGAGGTACTGAGATTTGTACTCCTAGAAGGCACACTTGAGTTCTCTTTCTTAGCATTGACAGATCTGGAATCTGAACTACTTAAAGACACACTATAGTTCTCATTCAAAACATTGGGAATCGAATGCATATCATACTTGGCATTAGGCATCGAGCATGGAATCAAAGGATTAACTCTCTCACCTAATGACTTTGGGCGTATTGTGATCAGGCATTCTAAGATTTCTTGAGATCGTTTGGCATATAAGCATGCATGTCCAATTGCATTATCATGAGGTTTCTCTAGCTTATCCTCTTCAACAATCTCACGCAGACATTCTAAGCAATCCTTAAGAGATGAGAAGTGATTCGTTTGAAGTGAGTGGTGAAAACAAACACAATATCAACGTATATCAAAATAACCGTAAAATTCGACAAATCAACCCTTTAGGAAAAAGGTTAACGTGCCAAATCTTACGGGTGTGATAAAAGTGATACCGGGAAAGCGATTTCCCGGGTCGTGTCCCAACGAGGTGTGAAATTGACGGCTTTGATGAGTTTCGTGATAAGGACTTGAATTGGTTAAACGAATTTTTGAAATTTCGATTACGTATTCTACAAAATAAAGAACGGAAATGAAAATAAAGCATGTAAAACAAAGTAAACACTAAATAGACTACTACTAAGCCTAAGAAACAATAAAGCAAAGCTAAATTACATCCTAAGGCATTAAAACTAAAAAACGCGAAAACCGGGAACGCACCTAGCCTAAAAAGTGAAAACTTTGCAATTTAAAGCCTACGGGTGCAAAACCAATTTTCCTACATTCTAAACGACTAAAAATAATTTTAGGAAAAAGCCGGGTATTTTTTCGACTTTTATTTTATTTATTACGAATTAAAAACTAATTTAATCTAATTTAATTATAAAAAATACTAAATGATTTTGGAAAAAATCTGAAAATTTTACTAAAAATACTTTAAGTAATACTGAATCTAAGAAAAATTTAAAAACCACCAACTGCTTTTTGGAATAAGCAATTAAAAAGCTAAATAAGCTAAGAATGTTAAAACTGACTTTGTATATAAATAACTAAGTGTGCAGCATATTAACTAAAAAAGACCCTAGGGCAGTTGGTAGATGGCGTGTGTGGTGAGCTGGGTGGCCAGAGATCAAATCCCAGCAACGCATTTTCTTTTTTAAACATTTTTTTTTTCAATTTTTCTTTTTGAAACTTAAAGTTGGAATGAAATAAGAAATTTTTTTCTAAAAACTTGACTTGTGAAAAGTATGCAATAAGCAGTTAAGGACTGCTTATATCTCACAGATGTGACAGAAGCAAACAAAACACAAGCTTAGGCAGATTTAAGCACAAAGAAAACTATGATAAGCAGTTAGACTTAGGAATAAGCTAAAACATATAAAAGGGAGTCATGATAAGCTAGAGTACAAGAGGTAAGCACAAAAAAAGAGGAAGCATTAAGCAGTTTGTGATTCTAAGTGAAAATGGGAAATGAGCATAAAAGGAACAGAATAAGCAAGCAATAAGCACTAATAAGCAATCTAACCTATGGGATCTAATAAGCAACTGAGGATACTAGATTAAGCTAAATATTTCATTAATAAGCTAAGAGGGATCTGAAATAAGCTAAAAAAAAAGAAGTAAAGGGCTGCAGGTAGGCTGCAGCAGGGCAGGGCCAGGGGGTGTTTTCAAGGGCTGATTAAGCTGCTAATAAGCTAAATCTAAAAATTATAAAAATCACTATTGACTAGCCAACCTACTGAATATCATGCATACCAATTTTCAAATGCTAAAACCTAGTAATAAGCAAATTAAAAATCAACAAGTGGAGCCCCCTTGGCTAGTTAGGCTGCTGTAACAGAAAAGAAAAAAAATGAGCAAGTGCAAATTTTGAAATGCCATTTGAGCTAAAAGAAAATGATACTAGGTACACACAAACTACTGAAATACTGAAATGAGTATGTGAGCATGTAAGAAAAGCAATTTTGAAGAATTTTTGATTGAAAATAAGCTACGAAAAAGCCTTGTGAACAGCAGCTAGTGGGCTGTTTGTGTAGAAATTTTTGAGACAAAAAACTCTTTCTTTTTATATCCAACTTGAGTAAAGCTTGTTAAAAGAGATTCAAACCATTAAAACTAACTAAAGAAAACTTAAGGGACTTTGACTTGTAAAGTCAAAACGGGTAAAAACTAGTTTGAGACCCAAGCTTAGCTTAAACCAAACACACCTTACGATATTAAAAAGCAATCTAATCTATTCTAAACTTAAAGCTAATCCATGACAGCTTAACACTATGATCTAACAACAATATATGATCTAACAAATGCAATACTAACACTAAATCAATTCTAACTAATCCTCTTAATGCAGATCATGCAATTATGATAAATGTGAACAGATTTAACTCATATTAAAAACAGAATTCAGATTCAATTCTAAACTACTTATTAAAGCTAAACTAAACTAAATTATCATAACAAAGTAAATTAATAAACAATTACACTACTGCAAATAAGATCAGAGAAGGAATCAAAGCTTACAACAGTCCTATCACAATGACATGCTATTGGAATCAATGGAATAGTAGCCAGAACTTATTTTCAACCCAAATTAACATATTCAACCCATATCCAACTTTAACTCAGCAATCCAGAATCATTACTACAATTAAGCTGTATGTTGACTTTTGTTGACTATGGAGTAATTGAAACTATAATCTGAGTAATACTAGTGAAACACTGATTTAGCTATTAGAAAACTTATGAATCATTAATCAACAACTTTGTTTAAGGCGGAAATTAAATTAAGCTAAAAATACTTTCATTAATAAAATTTGAGTACACAAAGAAATTTGATTACAGAATTTAAAATGCAAATATTAAAACAATTTAAACATAAACTACTCAGAAACTACTCTCTATTCTACTCCTACTCTCCATTGCCTTATCACAATGGCTACAATGGCTATTTATACTACAACTATGGGGTCTTCTTCTTCCCTTTGTGCTTCTTCAGTGAGGGCAAACAAACAAACACATCCTTGTGCTTTCTTGAATCAATCCAAGCCATCAAATAATTAGGTATAGTCCAAGAACCAATCTAAGCCGTCCCTTGGGGTTTTGAAACCGAGATTGGTGACTTGGCCATTGGGATGAGGGGGAAAGTGGGGTTTGGGTTTTGGGTATAACTGGGTAAAGGAAAGGTTGAGGGATTGAGTGTTTTGGGTGAAGAGATTTTGGGAAGCAGAGAAAG
The DNA here is from genome assembly GCA_019973895.1 of Chrysanthemum seticuspe. Lineage (NCBI taxonomy): Eukaryota > Viridiplantae > Streptophyta > Magnoliopsida > Asterales > Asteraceae > Chrysanthemum > Chrysanthemum seticuspe. The sequence continues at coordinate 101,389,038 of BPTQ01000008.1, forward strand.
GAGAAGGAGGCTAGGGTTTATGGGAGAAAGAAAAAAAGAGAGGGAAAGGGAAAGGGTCTGCTATTGTGGCTGGGTTGGGTATGGGTCGGGTTGTGAGGATTTGGGCTGGTTTGGTTTGATTATTAATTTGGACTTTGTGATCCAAGGCAAACATAGGGACCAAAACTGCCAAAACTGAAAATTCAGGGACCATTCATGTAACTTCTGAAAAGTAATCCAAGGGTCATATTTGACAATCTCAAATAATAAAAGGACTATATTTGCCAAATTTGAAAACTTGAAGGACTGAATTAGCAACTTTCCAAAATTTATCAAAATGACCAATTTTGACAAGTAAGAATTACCAAAGGACTAAAAATGTTCATTTTCCAATTTAAAATGTCCAGGGGTAAATTCTGTCAATCTTTGAAATTCCAGGGACTAAAGTTGCCATCTTTAAAAGTTGGGGGACTGAAACTGCCAATTATGCAAATTTTGTTCGTTTTTCATTTGTTTTCAATAAATTTGCATCTGAAACATATAAAACACAATTTTGAGATATTTCCAGTATTTTGATGCATTTCGGAGTGTTTTTAGATGTTTTGCAGTTCAGATTTGACCTAAAATGATGAGTTTTTACACACTCATCAAGAAGTATGTTTGAATAGCAAGTTTGTTGTTCCTTAGATGAGGAGGGACATATGTCACAGACAAAGCATATTTATTACAAGAATGAACCTTTGATACACCATTCTCCCCATTGGTCATTGGCATTTTCCCTTTTACCTGACTCTTCAGATTCTCAATTTCCTTTTGCAATGAAGCTATTTGTTCGTTATTTTTGTTACGAGTGACCTTAATTGATTCAAATAACTCATTGAAATGACGTTTAACCTTTTCATTTTCTTCTAGAAAACTTTCGTTTTCCTTTTGTAAAGCATTTACTAGGTTTTGAAGATGAAACGTTTGAGAATTCGTAGAATCTAAAGGAGGAGGCATTTGGGAGCCTGTCATATTGTTCGTTTGACCCTTTAATTGAGAGATTTGGGCTTTCAACTTTCTGATCGTGTTGCACTGAGCTTGAATCTGTTCATCACGTTTGTTAATTTGAAAAACTGCATCAAACTCTGGAGCATCTGATGATGTCTTGATATTTGAAGTTTTGACATTTTCTTTAAGATGTTGATATTTTAGTTGTAAATTAAAATACTCAACTTCTAGTTTAGAAAAATGTTTAACCAAATTGTCGTGATCATCCAGTTCAATTTTCTCGTTTAGTTTAGAATTAGATTTTTCAAGCTCAATGACACGATCATGGGAGACTTTCAGGGCAACAGATTGTTCATGAAATTTGGAAGCATTAATAGAGCATTTTGAAGCAGTGAAAAAAATATCTTGAGCAACACATTCAGTAATAAGAGTCTCATTTAAGGTATGCAAGTTCTTCCTCTCAATCTCATTATATTTTAGTGCACGCTCATAATCACTAACTTCAACTACCATTGCATCAAATTCCTTTTCCATTCCCTTGATATCAGTTTCTATCCCCTTTTTAAGACTCTCAAAGTGATCTTTCAGAAGTTTAATGAAAGGCATGACCTCAGTTAAATAACATTCTTTCATTTGCTCAAAACCCCTTTCACCTTCCGTTATACCAGTGGGTGTGATCCTTTTCTTGCAAGTTTTCTCAAAATCAACAAATAGTTGAAATATAACATATTGGCTAATTAAGGTCTTGCTTTTAGTGGCAATTTTTCTAGGAACAAGATGCATTGGTGTATTAGGAGGATACACAGTCGCTCTAGGCATTTTCCAAAAGGGGGGGTTTGATTCAACAATATTTTCAGCTTTCTGCTTATCTAAATCCTTTTTCCAGAAAACTTGTTCGGGAGTCAACAATGTCTGAGGCTTAAACATGTTCAAGGAAATCCAGTTTTCCTTCTTGTAGTCATGGGGAGTGATAATTATTTTTTTCTCTTTGCATTTAGGGTTATCTAGTTTTATGTTCATCCTTTCCCTAGTGACTTCATCTGTTTTCTTATCTTCCTCAGTGCACTCAACGCAACTAGGTTTCTGTCTAGGTTTAAGAATCTCATTTCCATCATAGATCACACTTTGAGCTGCTTTTGCTATCTTTCCGTACTCAGGGTTGGGTTTATCTATAATGGGAACACTATGCTTATCGCTTAGAACCCTATGTTTAGTGACCATGTGAGCAGTCTGAATGGTGTTTCCTTGTATGTACAACTTGTTTTCAAGCTTGTTTTTCAAAGTTTTCAGATTAGAAAAATCTCTCAAGAGTTTTGATTCCTTTGCATTAAATTCTTGCTTAAGCATTTTCACATTTTCTTGAAGTTCTTGTTTTTGCTTGGCTGTTTTAGAAAGTTTTTCTTGCAAGGAATTTAATTCTTGTTTCAATACTTCTTCTCTAAAGTTACTTTTTCTAATGACTGTACGTACTTGGTCATCCATTTCCAGCTCACGAGTGGTCAACTCAAATTTTGCACGTTGTTCATAAATAGCAACACGTTCTTTATAGGCATTTAGTTCAGAAATTATAGAATCATCAGGGGCACATGCAGTGTATTCATCAAAAACATAGTCAATGTTGACTGCAGAAGATGCATCACTTGGTACACCTTCACTTTCACTTTGTTTCACGTATTGATCATATGGGATAATATCGATATTACCCATATTTTCAACATTTGATTCAATAGTTTCAGTTGATTGTACTTTGTCATGCATCTGTTGCACATCAGCATTATCGTATTTGTCTTGGGATGGGCCAGCTAGTGGTGAAGAAGAGACCTTGGGAGAAACCATTGGAGAAATGCTAGCCATAAAATTGTGTGTGACGTAGGTCCATCATCCACATCAGAGTCGTATGCATCACAATTAGCGACTTGAAAGGCATTCTGATGATTGTGACCTATCTCCTGAATAGGCTGCTCATCCACATCTGCATCATAGGTCTTGGCATTGCCCTCAGCAAGAAACAGCAATTCCTCTTCATCCAAAGAAGCACCATTGTCCTGAGCTTGTGCCAGTAGCATCTTATCTCTGAAGTAATTAGCATTCTGCGGACGCTTTGGAGATGTGTTGTTCCTTGCAATGTGTCCCTCACCACCACAGTTATAACATTTGATTTGCTTAGCTTGACCTTGGTTACCATTCCTTCCTTGATTCTGGTTGCCAACATAACCTCTCCCAGCTCCACCACTTCCCTGATCATACTGTCTTTCCTGAACTGGTTGCACCACGATCCTTCCATCTTTAACGGTGGCTTGATTGTGTGGGTTAGATGCTGTTCTAAGGTTGTTGTTGGTTTGTGGGAGAGAATTCATGTTTTGACTAATCAGAAGAGCTAGTTGATTAATGAAGTTACCCACGTGTGCATCAGCATCAGCTTGTTTGAACATAGGATCAGGAATGAGTTTGTGATTACCATTACCCAAGGGTATGACTTGTGATGCTTTGGTTGTGATTCCGATGTTTGAGTAGAAGGCAGTTGAGTCATTAGACGAGCTTGTCTCTCCCTGGTTGGTTTTGAACTGATTGAGAATCAATTTTTCAAACATAGCATGTCTCTCATTCTGAAGGAGGAAGGCATAGAGTTGCTCATAGTTTGTATTTTTCAATCCTTTAGTGAGCTTCACAGCGGTGACAAACTTGTGCCATTCGGGATTCATGTTGTTCACAAATTTTGAGTTCAGCTGAATGTTAGGCATAGTCATTCTGATGTTCCTCATGTCATTCACTAACTTATGAAATCTCACATAGTACTCATAGACATTCTCATCTGGTTTCATCTTGAAGTGTTCAAATTCGTCATAGAGTTGGGATTCTCTGTCTTCCATAGTTAATTCTGAACCTGAGAGAAGCATCTTAACATTATCCCAAACTGCCTTTGCATCAGTGTTATGATTGATCAGCTTGTAGATGTCTTTAGGAAGACCTTGAAGAACAATGTTTGAAGCCCTGATATCTGCATCGAATCTCTTTTTATCCTTATCATCAAGCTCATCATACATTTTAGGTCTGTCCATTCAAGTATGTCTCTTGTCGTCTCAACTCGATATGGTCCTTCATCAATGGATTTGAGAATGTTGACACCATTTTCCTTTCCAAGGCAGTACAATCTGATTCGTTGAGCCCAAGAATCGTAGTCAGTTCTGTCAAGCATGGGTGGACGAGTATCTGACCCAGCTGCTTGAACATCCTCTGCAACAGTGGAGATGATAGTAGGAACGTTGGTAGACATGTTAACAGATAATACGGGATTTTATAACTCTATGATTAAACCGAGAAATAGATTCTTTCACGGGATTTTACTAAATCAAGAGAAAACCGTAAACAATCACCTAAGTCGCTAGAAAATTATGCACCAAGTCGCTAACACTTAATTCGCTACACCACTAAGTCGCTAGAGTCCCAAGTCGCTAGAAAAATGCAATTCGCTAAGTAGTAACTCGCTAAGACTCAAGTCGCTAGCAAAATTTTGGCAGCAATTCGCTACTCAAGTCGCTAAAGATACAAGTCGCTAAAGAGCAACTCGCTACAGACCAAGTCGCTACCACCAAGTCGCTACCCGTAGTGGAGAGTCCACTACTTGTACTGTAACTCGCTAGATCTAAGTCGCTAGGTATAAAACTGTAACTCGCTACAAATTTGTAAAGCAAGTCGCTACGAAGAAAGTAATCCGTGAGTTAAGTCGCTAGCAAGAAAAAACCACATAAACATCACTTTTCAATCCAAAAACAACCCAACCAAGATGATTCAAGCTTACCAAATGAAAACCTACACACTTGTGATGATTCTAAACATAAAAGTACTAACAAAATTCAAACTTTAACACAAGAAATCAACCAAATGATGCAAAAACCACTAAACTTTTTCAAACTCAAAAACCACCTAAAAACCACTAGAAATCCAAAGATGTGCAAGATATGATCCAACCATGGCTCTTGATACCAATTGTTAAATATAAGTTTTCACATACACATCAAACCATAACACAAAGTGGCGTATAGATGAACTTCTAGAGAGAGAAAGTTAGAGGTTTAGGGAACTTAGTGAGAGAAAGTGAAAGATATTATTATGAGCTCCAACTCTCTACCTTGGGAGGTAGAGAGTATTTATAGTCTTACATAAATCGCCACACATCGGGCTGTGGATCAGGCATACAGTGGGTAAAGACCCGTCCGTCCTCCACGGTGTTACTTAACTAAATACTACTTAACATAAAAGAACTACGACTACGAGCTTTCTAACGATTACATATACTTGAGGTGACCGACTCTTTAATACCTGGAATTTCTAATTCCTAACACCAAGAAAAATGAAATTTGTCCCATCATTGACATTTGAAATTTTGAACTCATTTCATTAGAAAAACGGTCACACTCATTGGGGTCAATCGAGGCAAAGATGATATCATCAACATAAATTTGAACATGAATTAAATGTTTGCCTGACTTCCCGGTGAACAATGTTGGATCAACTGCTCCTTTGCTAAATCCGGTTGATAGAAGAAACTTTGACAGTGTATCATACCATGCCCTTGGAGCTTGCTTTAAACCGTAAAGGGCCTTCTTCAAACGATAAACGTGAGTAGGATGCTCTTGATTTACAAATCCTTCAGGTTGGCTGACGTAGACGACTTCTTTAAGGTCTCCGTTCAGAAATGCCGTCTTCACATCCATCTGATAGACTACCATGTTCTTACTAGCAGCATTATCCAGAAAGATTCTGATTGCCTCGATTCGAGCAACTGGAGCAAAAGATTCTTCAAAGTCAATACCCTCCTCTTGACGGTATCCTTTAGCAACTAATCGAGCCTTGTTCTTCAATACATCACCATGCTCATCTAGTTTCACTTTGAAGATCCATTTTAGAGCAATAATCATGGCACATTCTGGAGCAGGTACTAACTCCCATACATCAAGTCGATCAAACTCATGAATTTCATCTTGCATAGCATTGAACCAGCTGTCTTCGTTCATGGCAGTTTTAACATCCTTTGGTTCGATCTTTGAGAGTACGGAGTTGAAGAAACACCATAGGGCATCGGTTGCAAGTTGTTTCCGTGTTGATACAGGACGAGAGGGATTACCAATGATGTTGTCTAATGGATGATAGTGAGTCCATTTTCTGAGGTGTTCATGTGTTAGTTGTTGAGGGACTGAAGTAGCAGAGTCGATGTCTCCTGAAGAAGATGGTTCTGAAGAAGATTCAGGAGCAAATATGTTTTCGAATGGAGCATCTTCAGGAGTAGCAAAGGGATTAACTTCATCATTGATGCCAGAAACATTTCCATGATGTACATTTGAAGAATGATGAATTGTTGATGAGACTGAAGGATCAGCAGCAGGCGCTTCTTGACTTAAAGATATTGAGACTGAGGGATTGCCTTCATTCACAGGAATATGAGCAGCCTCTGTTGTAGGAATCGACACCTCATTAGTACTTGGATCATAAAGTTCATCAAACATAGGATCAAACAATTTCTTTAAATCATCTTCAGATGGAGGTACATATGGAGTTTCTTGAGAAGAGTTTGGAACAAGGGATGAACCAATGGAACTGTTTTGAAGTGTGGGTCCAGAACTGAATTGTCCAGGATCCATTTGACCTGTCAGCTCATCAAACGTAACGTGAATTGTTTCCATGATATTTCGGGTTCTTTTGTTGTAGATTCGGTATCCCTTTTTGTTTGGAGCATACCCTACAAATACTCCAATGTCTGCTTTAGCTCTAAGTTTGCCTAAGTCTTGTCCCTCATTAGTTGGATAACACAATGCACCAAACACACGAAGGAAAGAGAGATTAGGTTTTCTGTTGTGGACAAGTTCATATGGAGTTTTTCCATGAACAGTGTGAATCAGGGAACGATTTTGTGTGTAGCATGCAGTGGCAATAGCTTCAGCCCAGAGAAACGTTGGAACCTTTGAGTAAATCAGCATTGTTCTAGCGGCTTCTACAAGAGTTCGATTTCGTCTTTCAACTACACCGTTCTGTTGAGGAGTTCGTGGAACACTTCTTTGATGGCTGATTCTAACGCTTTCATAATATTCACTGAGTTGTTTGTTGACAAACTCAGTTCCATTGTCTGTTCTTATTATTCTGATTGTTTTGTTAAGCCGAACCTGCAGCTGTTTGATGAGTTTGATGATGATATCAGGAGTTTCATCCTTTGTCCTTAAGAACTTAACCCAGGTGAATCTAGAGTAATCATCAACCACAACTAACACATATTTCTTCCCAAATATATTCTGCACCCTCATTGGTCCACATAAATCCATATGAATCATATGAAGAACTTCTGTGACAGAGTTAGTAGGTTTGGATTTATGGGCATACTTCTTGCTTTTTCCCAATTGACATGCTGAACAAAGATGATCCTTTTCATACTTGAGTCTAGGTAAAACTACAACTAAGTCCTTTCTGGAGAGATCATTGATGGTACCGAAGTTCAAGTGATTGAGACGACGATGCCATAACCATGACTTTGTTTTAGAGGCCTTTGACAGTAAGCAAATTGGAGAAGACTTCATCATATCTTCGATAGAGATGGTGTATAGATTTGAACCACGTGAACCTCTTAAAAGTTCCTTACCATCAAGTTCTCTAACGAAGCAGGTATGTTTTCTGAAGGCTACTTCTAGATCAGAATCGTAGAATTGACCAACAGAGAACAAGTCTCCATAACCCATAATAGCTCTGAAATGATCATTCCCGAATCTAACTGTCCCGATGAATTTGCTCACGAAGTTCATGAGCCGTGACCGGTCGCCAGTCATATGCTTGGAACAGCCTGAGTCCAGGTACCACAGAACGATTTGAACGATCTGTAGTTGAACACAGACAAGAGTGGATAACTGGATAGTTGGGATCCCCATGCAAGAATGGGTTCCATTTGGTTAGTAACAATGGTTGGAACACCCACATCAGAAAAAGAAGCATTCATATCAGAAATTAAGGCACTGGAATCATTGTGAATTGATGCAGTACTAGTGTCTGTATTAGCCCTGTTCACATTGTGCTCACTTCTTAAGGGAATAGTTCTACCAGTAGGCATCCATTTTCTAGTGGGCATTGTCTGATTATTCTTATGACCAACAGGTATCCAATAATAGCCTATCTTACTAAATGTTCTTCCTGTGGGTTTCCACTGTTTTCTAACTTTCTTTCGTTTTTGCCTTTTTGCCTTTTTAGCATTAACAGCATTAACTGGACAATTAACATCATTAGGCAAAACATTAACACCACATTCATGATAAGAAACAGAATTCAAGCAGACATCAGTACAAGGTTTGCAAATAGTATCAGAATTCGAATTAATTACAGTACGCCTATGGCTAATACTAGAATCAACACGATTCGTTTTATTCGATTCAAGCTTAAAGTTCCTAGATTGTTCTTCTACTCTTTTCCAGTGCACATTCTTAGCTTGCGAGGTCCTATCATTCCTTGTATTGTCTTAAGACTTTGACCTGCTCCCTTTAATGTCACTGATTACTCCTTTAGAGGGAATGGGAACATTAGTTGGTTTTACTATTTTTTGCATCACCTGTTTAGATGTGCTGGGATCTGAACTACATGCAGGCACACTAATGTTCACTTTTTTAAAACTGGAAGTGCTGGGATTTGTACTCCTAGAAGGCACACTTGAGTTCTCTTTCATAGCATTGACAGATCTGGAATCTGAACTACTTAAAGGCACACTAAGGTTCACATTCAAGACATTTGGCATCGAATGAATATCATACTTGGCATTAGGCATCGAACATGGAATCAAAGGATTAACTCTCTCACCTAATGACTTTGGGCATATTGTGATCAAGAATTCTAGGATTTCTTGAGATCGTTTGGCATATAAGCATGCATGTCCAATTGCATTATCATGAGGTTTCTCTAACTTATCCTCTTCAACAATCTCACGCAGACATTCTAGGCATTCCTTAAGGGATGAGAAGTATGTTTGAACAGCAAGTTTGTTGTTCCTGAGATGAGGAGGGACATATTTCATAGACAAAGCATATTTATTACAAGAGTGAACCTTTGATACACCATTCTCCCCATTGGTCATTGGCATTTTCCCTTTTACCTGACTCTTCAGATTCTCAATTTCCTTTTGCAATGAAGCTATTTGTTCGTTATTTTTGTTACGGGTGACCTTTATTGATTCAAATAACTCATTGAAATGACGTTTAACCTTTTCATTTTCTTCTAGAAAACTTTCGTTTTCCTTTTGTAATGCATTTACTAGGTTTTGAAGATGAAACGTTTGAGAATTCTGAGAATCTAAAGGAGGAGGCATTTGGGAGCCTGTCATATTGTTCGTTAGACCCATTAATTGAGAGATTTGGGCTTTCAACTTTCTGATCGTGTTGCACTGAGCTTGAATTTGCTCATCATGTTTGTTAATTTGAAAAACTGCATCAAACTCTGGAGCATCTGAGGATGTCTTGATATTTGAAGTTTTGACATTTTCTTTAAGATGTTGATATTTTAGTTGTAAATTAAAATGCTCAACTTCTAGTTTAGAAAAATGTTTAACCAAATTGTCGTGATCATCCAGTTCAATTTTCTCGTTTAGTTCAGAATTAGTTTTTTCAAGCTCAATGACACGATCATGGGAGACTTTCAGGGCAACCGATAATTCATGAAATTTGGAAGCATTAATGGAACAATTTGTAGCAGTGAAAAACACATCTTGAGCAATACATTCAGAAATCAGGTTCTCATTTAGTGTATGCAAGTTCTTCCTCTCAATCTCATTATATTTTAGTGCTCGCTCATAGTCACTAACTTCAACTATCATTGCATCAAATTCCTTTTCGATTCCCTTAATATCAGTTTCTATCCCCTTTTTAAGACTCTCAAAGTGATCTTTTAGAAGTTTAAAGAAAGGCATGACCTCAGTTAAATAACATTCTTTCATTTGCTCAAAACCCCTTTCTCCTTCCGTTATACCAGTGGGTGTGATCCTTTTCTTGCAAGTTTTCTCAAAATCAACAAATAGTTGAAATATAACATATTGGCTAATTAAGGTCTTGCTTTTAGTGGCAATTGTTCTAGGAACAAGATGCATTGGTGTATTAGGAGGATACACAGTCGCTCTAGGCATTTTCCAAAGGGGAGGGTTTGTTTCAACAATATTTTTAGCTTTCTGCTTATCTAAATCCATTTTCCAGAAAACTTGTTCGGGAGTCAACAATGTCTGAGGCTTAAACATGTTCAAGGAAATCCAGTTTTCCTTCTTGTAATCATGGGGTGTGATCTTTATTTTCTTCTCTCTACATTTAGGATCATCTAATTTCTTGTTCATCTTTTCCCTAATGACTTCATCTATTTTCTTATCTTCCTCAGTGCACTCAACGCAACTAGGTTTCTGTCTAGGTTTAAGGATTTCATTGCCATCATAAAGAACCTTATGAGCATTTCTAGCCCTTTTAATGACCTCTGGATTTGGTTCCTTAACAAGGGGAATGCTATGCTTATCGCTTAAGACCTTATGCTTAGTGATCATGTGAGCAGTCTGAATGGTGTTCCCTTGTATGTACAACTTGTTTTCTAGTTTGTTTTTCAAAGTTTTCAGATTAGAAAAATCTTTCAAGAGTTTTGATTCCTTTGCATTAAATTCTTGCTTAAGCATTTTCACATTTTCTTGAAGTTCTTGTTTTTGCTTAGCAGTTTTAGAAAGCTTTTCTTGCAAGGAATTTAACTCTTGTTTTAATACTTCTTCTCAAAAATTACTTTTTCTAATGATTGTACGCACTTGGTCATCCATTTCCTGCTCACGAGTGGTCAACTCAAATTTTGCACGTTGTTCATAAATAGCAACACGTTCTTTATAGGCATTTAGTTCAGAAATAACAGACTCATCAGGGGCACAGGCAGTGTATTCATCAAAAATATAGTCATTGTTGACTGCAGGAGATGCATCACTTGGTACAACTTCACTTTCACTTTGTTTCACATATTGATCATATGGGACAACATTGATATTACCCATATTTTCAATATTTGATTCAATAGTTTCAGTTGATAGTACTTTGTCATGCATCTTTTGCACATCAGCATCATCGTATAGTTTTAGTACCTCTGAGATGAGTTTGTCTTTGGATGGGCCAGCTTGTGGTGAAGAGGAGACCTTGGGAGAAACCATTGGAGAAATGCTAGCCATAAAGATTGTGTGTGCTGTAGGTCCATCATTCACATCAGAGTCGTATGCATCACAATCAGCGACTTGAAAGGCATTCTGTTGATTGTGACCTATCTCCTGAATAGGCTGCTCATCCATATCTGCATCATAGGTCTTGGCATTGCCCTCAGCTAGAAACAACAATTCCTCTTCATCCAAAGCAGCACCATTATCCTGAGCTTGTACAAGCAGCATCTTATCTCTGAAGTAATCAGCATTCTGTGGACTCTTTGGAGATGTGCAGTTCCTTGCAATGTGTCCCTCACCACCACAGTTATAACATTTGATCGGCTTAGCTTGACCTTGATTACCATTCCTTCCTCGATTCTGATTACCAACATAACCTCTACCAGCTCCACCTCTTCCCTGATCATACTGTCTTTCCTGAACTGGTTGCACCACGATCCTCCCATCTTTAACAGTAGCTTGATTTTGTGGGTTAGATGTTGTTCTGAGGTTGTTATTGGTTTGTGGGAGAGAATTCATGTTTTGACTAATCAGAAGAGCTAGTTGATTAATGAAGTTACCCACGTGTGCATCAGCATCAGCTTGTTTGAACATAGTATCAGGAATTAGTTTGTGATTACCATTTCCCATGGGTATGACTTGTGAGGCTTTGGTTGTGATTCCGATGTTTGAGTAGAAGGCAGTTGAGTCATTAGACGAGCTTGTCTCTCCCTGGTTGGTTTTGAACTGATTAAGAACCATTTTTTCAAACATAGCATGTCTCTCATTCTGAAGGAGGAAGGCATAGAGTTGCTCATAGTTAGTATTCTTCAATCCTTTAGTGAGCTTCACAGAGGTGACAAACTTGTGCCATTCGGGATTCATGTTGTTCACAAATTTTGAGTTCAGCTGAATGTTAGGCATAGTCATTCTGATGTTCCTCATGTCATTCACCAACTTATGAAATCTCACATAGTACTCATAGACACTCTCATCTGGTTTCATCTTGAAGTGTTCAAATTCGTCATAGAGTTGTGATTCTCTGTCTTCCATAGTTAATTCTGAACCTGAGAGAAGCATCTTGACATTATCCCATATTGCCTTTGCTTCGGTGTTGTGATTGATCAGCTTGTAGATGTCTTTAGGAAGACCTTGAAGAACAATGTTAGAAGCCCTGATGTCAGCATCGAATCTCTTTTTCTCCTTATCATCAAGCTCATCATACATATTTGGTCTGTCCATTCCATAAATCAGAGTTCCATCTTCAGCAGAATCAAGTACATCTCTAGTCGTCTCAACTCGATACGGTCCTTCATCAATGGATTTGAGAATCTTGACACCATTTTCCTTTCCAAGACAGTACAATCTGATTCGTTGAGCCCAAGAGTCATAGTCAGTTCTGTCAAGCATGGGTGGACGAGTGTCTGATCCAGCAGCTTGAACATCCTCTGCAACAGTGGATATGATAGTAGGAACGTTGGTAGACATGTTAACAGTTTATACGGGATTTTATAACTCTATGATTAAACCGGGAAATAGATTCTTTCACAAGATTTTACTAAATCAAGAGAAAACCGAAAAAAAATCACCCAAGTCGCTAGAAGATAATGCACCAAGTCGCTAACATCTAATTCGCTACACCACCAAGTCGCTAAAGTCCCAAGTCGCTAGACAAATGCAAGTCTCTAAGTAGTAACTCGCTAAGCCTCAAGTCGCTAACAAAATTTTGGGAGCAATTCGCTACTCAAGTCGCTAAAGATTCAAGTTGCTAAAGAGCAACTCGCTACAGACCAAGTCGCTACCACCAAGTCGCTACCCGTAGTGGAGAGTCCACTACTTGTACTGTTAATCGCTAGGTCTAAGTCGCTAGCTCCAAAACTGTAACTCGCTACAAAATTGTGAAGCAAGTCGCTACGAAGAAAGAGATCCGTATATCAAGTCGCTAGCAAGAAAAACCACATAAACATCACTTTTCAATCCAAAAACAACCCAACCAAGATGATTCAAGCTTACCAAATGAAAACCTAAACACTTGTGATGATTCTAAACATAAAAGTACTAACAAAATCCAAGCTTTAACACAAGAAATCAACCAAATGATGCACAAACCACTAAACTTTTTCAAACTCAAAAACCACCTAAAAACCACTAGAAATCCAAATATGTGCAAGATATGATCTAACCATGGCGCTCTGATACCAATTGTAGGATATTGGATTTCACATACACATCATAACACAATCAAACATAGGCGTATAGAAGATGAGTTTTAGAGAGAGAAAGTTAGAGGTTTAGGGAACTTTAGTGAGAGAAAGAAAATCTTATTATGAGCTCCAACTCTCTACCTTGGGAGGTAGAGAGTATTTATAGTCTTACATAAAATGCCACACAACGGGCTGTGGATCAGGCATACAGTGGGTAAAGACCTGTCCGTCCTCCACGTTGTTACTTAACTAAATACTACTTAAGTTAAAATAACTATGACTACGAGCTTTCTATTGATTACATATACTTGAGGTGACCGACTCTTTAATACCTGGAATTTCTAATTCCTAACAGATTACCTGCCATGTAAGCATCAAACCAATCTTCTTCTGATGGCTTAGGAATATGCTTGGTTGATGCATCATCTTCATCAGATTCTGACTCTGCCATGACATGCGACTCTTCATGAACCATTTGACCATCAGGAATAGAGGTGGATGTGAACCTTGAGTCAACCGTCGTCCAAGCAGCAGATTTCTTCTGAGTACCCTGTTCTCTTATAGGACTTGATTGATTGGAAGGTTTTGGACGTGATGATGGTGGTTGTGGTGGAGGTTTGTTGGTTGTCTTAGAAGATTCACCAGCTCTAGACGTTCCAGCACCCCCCGTTGGAGGTGGAGGTGGAGGAGGATCTTTACGATCTTTCCGCAATGTTTCCAACACTATGGCCCTCCTTTTCTTCTTAGCTTCCTTTTCCCTGATGTCAATCAAGTACTGTTCATAATTGTCGTACTTAATTGATTCTTCAAGTGCCTCATATAGCTTCATGTGGACCTCATGCTTGTGCTCTTCAGCATCATACATCTTTTCTAAAAGATCAGCTCTCATATCGGCAATAGGTAGGTCCTTGAACCGTTTAAGAAGTGGAGCTTCCATTGCCCATTCCACAGCATCCTTGACTTCCCCTTCAATGGCGGCTGCAACCCCTTCATCGAAGTTGAGGTGCTCCAATCTATAGACACGATCCACAAGGGAATCAAAAGATTTTGGAAGTTTCCTTTCAAGAGCTTCTATCCTTTTTACTGCTTTGTCAAGTAGTTGATCTGAAGTAAGGATTTGAGGTGGTGACGCAGGTGGAGCATCCATATCCGCAACTGTAATGACTGGTTCAGGGGATAGTGAAGATGTAGGTGGTGTTAGTAGGGTTGATTGAGCAGGTATGGGAGGTGGAATGGTTGATGTATCTTGCAGAATGTTGACAGTAAACATGGATTGTGCTGTATCTATGGGTTTTTCATTTAAGAATTGATCTCCGAAGGTGAAATCTGTATCAAGATTCTTTAGTGATGATAGAGAGCCGGTAGACAGATTTGGTTCATCCAGGTGCATGGTCTCATAAGATCTTGACTCAAGATTCTCCTGCGAGTCTTTATGCAACAAAGTATCAACATTCTGATCAGACTGGGTCTCACTTAGTGTAAGAGATTCTTTTAACGTTTCAGGCACTTTTTCCAACTCAGATTGTTCTTTAGCTGAAGATGATTCAGTTCTTCTCTTCAGTTCATATTGATTGGTGGTACTTGATGGAGAGGATGAGATTGTTAGAAGCATGTGAGCGGCTTGTTCAGTTTCAACACTAACAACCCCTTTTCCTTTGTCTTTCGTGATTGATGTGGTTTGTCGAGGCAATTGATCAGGCTCTCTTAACACTACTCCTCCAACTGGGGCTTTCATATTCAGACTATCTAGGCTTTGCTGGAATCCAATTTGCAGAACAGCATCATCTTCATCAATTACCTTTGTGATATCCCTTGACCCCTCAGTATCTTTACCAATTTCCTTTTCCACCTTCTTCTTCTTTCCTTTATGCTTTTTGGATGTGGGGTCTGACTGTTGTGATCTTTCGCGTCTCTTTTTAGGAAGAGATGCATAAGACGCTTATGAGTCTGAAACGGGTTTGGGAGCATTGGGTTGTGAGGGAGTGGGTGTGACATTATCAGATGATATGGCAGCAATTTTCTTGAACTGTTTGAAGTAGTCCTTCTTCTTGATATCGTCCGTGAGTAGAATATCAGGAATTGGCAATCCAAAAATTTCTTTATCCATACCTCTAGGAACATATTTAAGGTTTCCTAAAACAAATTCATCTTCTGCTTTATATAGAGTTGAATCAATCCTAGGGTTGAAGTTGTGAGTTTGTTGCAAGTACTGGATAACAAGCTTTGAAAATCTGATGCTGGGAATCACAAGCTTGTTCAGTTTCTTTCGGCCTTGAGCTTTATTCTGAAAGTTTGTTCTATCAGATATGAATGTGTTCATTGATAAAGAAAATTCTTCCCAAATACGATCTGAGACATTCACATCAACCCTATTGACAATACCCCATAGGATTTTCAAGATGGGAATTCTCACTTTATCGAACCCTGATGTTTTGCCAGATAAGCATAAGTTGAGAATAGTTGTAATAGCTCTCCAGGGTTGATACATGTGTCCAGTGATGATGTCGGAAGCCCTTAAAATGCTAGTCTGATAACCCAAACCAATTAGAAAAACAATTAGATCGTCAGCAACAGGTGGAGATTCAGAACGTAGGTTGGGGTTACATGGGGTGATTCCAAAGGCCTTGCTAAGAATGTCTGAATCAATCACAAATTCCCTATCATCCAGTTTGCAAGAGTATTGAGCTGTGATTTTGTCCCATTGAATGGTGTTCCAGAATTGTTGAATGTAAATGGTGGGAATTGAGCATTGCTTGGTAATGGCACCGAAGAAGTTTGTGTTTTTGAGGATATCAATAGACACTTTGAGAATAGGGTTTTGTTGCAACTTTTGTAGGTCCACATAACAGTTACTTTTTCCAATTTCTGCCCATTGACTCCTAGGAAGGATTTCTTCGTCTGAGAGAACTTTGGGTGATGCCGAAGAAGTAACGTTTTTGGCAGAGATTGAACTTGCCATTGAAGATCTTAGTATAAATACAACCAACAGAAATGATTGGGAACAAGTTAGATTATAAATGATTATTGAGACAGCATTGAGAACACCCTTATGACATAGTCACTCAGACTTAGTAACATAGACGGGGTTCCTATAAGCATATAGAGAATGATTGAGTGGCATTAGTGAGACATTTAAAGATACAAATTCCTTTTGATACAGTTTTCACAAGACGAGTTGTTTTGGAATTAAAAGGTTAAAACGTGCATTGCAAAGGAATAATGTCATGAATCAGGATACAAATGTAGAAATGATATAACAGATTTGTATGAAACAAGTTGTAACATTTGGTTGCCATGAGGGAAACCAAGTACAGCTTGCTCAAACAGAAATGTTATAGCAAGTTACATAGAATAAGATGACAATACAAGTTGCTTCAGGAGACCCTGAGACAAGATTGTAAGCATGAGATCATCCAAGCAAATTGCCTTTAAACATTATAATAACCCTAGACGCCGAATGAAAAACAAACCAAACAAGTCTCTAGACATAAATGGACAAGTCGCTAACCAAGACTAAATCGCTACATGAAAGCAAACTATGTCGCTAACTTGTAAAGACAAGTCGCCATAAACAGTAACACAGCCAAGTTGCTACAAATCTGTTTACTAAGTCGCTACCATTACTAATTCGCTAACTTGTAAATACAAGTCGCCATTAATAGTGATACAGCTAAGTCGCTACCAAAGTCGCTAATAATTAGTTCACTAAGTCGCCACCGCAACTTAGTCGCTAACATGAGCAGAGTTAAAAGTAATAACACGCCACGATGAACAAGTCAACTAACTCGCTACCAAGAACAATACTAATTCGCCATCAAGAACACTTTTTACGCAACAGATAATCATCCCAAACCAACACTTATTCAACACCATTACATGGACACACTTTAACAAACAATCAAGAACGGTTACAGCAAAACCTTTAACACACTTGCAATCAACAACCCAAAGCAACAACAATAAACAAAACATCAAACTCGACATATTAAGTAACATCCAATTCACGCAATACAGCCACTCATTAACGCATTCCAATACCACCTAAACGATCATTATACCCTAAAAAACATGATTCCATTAGAGTTTAAACCTATGTGGGAATCAAATGTCACGGATCAAATGCTCGATGAGATCTGGGTAAAGAGATGTGTTAGACAAGCATCAAAGACATATACTGGAGAACAAATAGTTAAAGATTCAAGTCATACCACTTCTAAGTCGCTACGTTGAATGCTTATTGAGGAAGAAAAAATGAAGGAAAACTTTTAAGAGTTTGAAAAGAAAGAAAAAAAACATAAGTCGCTAAGGGGTAAGTAGAGGAGAAATTTCAAGAAGCCTAATTGTCACTTTCGGTCCCTGTGGTTTAGTGGCTTGTGTAGTAACTCGCTATCAAAGATTTTAACTAAGTTGCTAGTGTTTTTCACAGCAAGTTGCTAACAAAGTCATGAAAAGTTGCAATCTTATCATATTCTGCGTAGTAGACATTTGTAATCCATGGCCATAACAGACTTATCAGATAGCATACTAACCCAGATAAGCACACAATCACAATGATAACCATGAATCAAATAAGCATTCAATGCTAAAAGATTCAATACATGGGTACACAAAGATAATCACAAAGGCAAGCCACGATAACAACCTACAACTGAATAAACACCATAACCAGCACAGAAGCAGAAATAAACAAGATAACTTCAAAAAATCTCCCCCTCAATCAATGTCAACAAAGACCATTGATTGACTTTAACCAACCCGTTTAAAAATAAGAATATATTAGTTGTTCGAACTTCATCTATGATCCCGTATCATTATTGAATGATATTTCTAGGATCGTAGATGTTATCGATAACAACGAATAAATCTTTTATTAGATGGATGAAAATGAAAAAAAATTATGAATTTAAAAGAATGAAATTTAAAAGAATGAAATGAAATAAAATTTTTTTTTTAAACTAATTTGTGCTCAGATATAAGAGAGCGAGTCCTGATTCAAGGTGAATAGGAGTCAAAGTGATAGGTACATCAATTCTGGCATGCTATAGCTCCTGACTGAGCCATATTCATTTCTGATGGAAACCAAGTCATGAGGTTCCTGATTGAGTTGAGCATTGTACCTGAAAAAGACTGAGAGCACATTTTACTGGAAGCACATGTAGAATTGCAAATGGATGGGGTAGTGACATGATTAATCTCACACTTGGATGCATCACAGTGTAATACAGACATATCATTATTAGGGATCCCATTAGATTCACTATTCTTGAAGAGTTTTCCTGTGGGAATCCACTTGAGGCAAGATCTAGGTATGTAAGTCCGTTTGACTCCTGTAAACTTAAATAATCTGCCAGTGGGAATCCATTTGAAATAGCTGCTAGTTGATTTGTATGTGTGCACAGCCTTGTTTTGACTATCGGTCCTTTTGTGATTAGAATATTTCTTAGGGGATTGATCAGTCAAATGATGTTTTGTATGAGAACTAGTGGTACTTCTTGTATTTTTGATCTTGGAGCATTGAACATTAATCTGAGGTTTGAGATTCATCATATCGGAACTAGGCAATGAAGTGACTGGTTTTGTCAAAACAACATTATTATCAACTTGGGAGACAAGCCTAGATTTCGATGGTTTAACTCTTTCAGTTCTAAAGGCATTAGGCTGCTTAACTGTTGTACGTTTAGAGTGGTTCTGAATAGTTGACTTTCCCAAAGTTGAAGGTTTTGCAAACTTAGTGTTCTTCCTATTTCCAATAGATTTCCTAAGCTCATTTTTTAGGGCAACAATATTGAAGCTCTTATCCTGAATTTGGGCTTTGAGGTCATTAATGTCTTTCAGCAAGAGGTTAGATTGATTGATCAACTTAGAATTGGTCTCCTCAACGTTCTTTCTTAATGACTCATTTTCTCTTAATAGGTTGGACACACATAGAGCTAGTTCAGCATTTCTAGATTCAAGTGTATCACTCATCTCATGACAATCATATTTCTGCACATCTGAAAGTAGTAATTTCAGATCGCCTATGGTCGAATCTTTGTCCTGAATCTGGGTTTTTAATTGATTAATTTCAAAAAGTTCTCAAAATTTTGGAAGTTCCTGATTAACACAGGATTTATTTGCATAAAAGATTTCATCCTTTTGTTGTATTTCAATTTCCAATGAAATACAATGTTTTTCAAGAATTGGGTATTTGTTTGAAAGTTCATCATATACCCTTTTTTCAATCATGTTATTAGCTTTAATAGTTTTAGATTCAGGCTCAACCAAGATCGATTTCTTGGTGTTATGATCAGAGTAAGAGTCAGGTACCTTTACATAAGAATTACTGTGATCAGTTAAGTGTACCTTATCACTTGAAACCTTTTCTGACTCTGAGTCTTTGAGATCAGTACTGTTGTCTTCATCCTCTTTCATTGCGACTGAATTTCTGCATTCGGTATCATTCACTGGTTCAACTGATCTATTGCAAGACCTATCACAATTGTTCCATAGTATCTCTTGACACTCATTTATTTCATTCAGCTTATCATTCTCTTTTGCAGCTTCCTTGATGTATATTTCCATATTACTCATAAGTTGAATAAATGTGTTTCTGAACTCATGAATTTCCATTCCAGTGTGTTTCTTGAATGAGATTCCAGTCATGTCATCATCAAAATCTGAGGAATATTCCCCCCGGATAAGTGGCTGAAATTGATTGAAGATTGTTTGAAGAGCTGCATTAGATTCATCAGTTGAGAGCTTTTCTTTGGTGATTTGAATCCTTAGTTGTTCTAAGTTAAGTAACACAGTTCTTGTCAAAGTGGAAAAATCCTGACGAAGGATAGCACTGCTTGTTCGATCCATAGTTGTAGATAAAAGTAGTTTGAGAAGCTGATGGAGATGTTGAAAGGGCTCACTGGTGCATTCCATTTTCTTTGCATCATTTGTCAACATTAAGAGTGACTCATCTGAGTTGTTTTGATTAAACGTTGCTGAATCATTAGATGTAGAGCATTCAGGGAAGCATCATGTTTCATTATTCTGTGAGGTATCATAGAGAGCAAGTACTTTGGTGATTAAAGGATCAGTGATGTAAGACATTGTGTTTAAGTAACTTGCTTCACTACACCAAGGTATTCAAAATCCAAGTCGCTAAATACCAAGTATCTAAGAGTTTAATAGCAAGTCGCTAACACCCAAGTCGCTAGAAAATCTTGAACCAAGTCGCTAACTACTAATTCACTATAATCCCAAGTCGCTAGTACACAGTCAAGTCGCTACATAAACAACTCGCTAAGATTCAAGTCGCTAGGAAAATTTTGACAGCAATTCGCTAAGATCCAAGTCGCTAATGAGTCAAGTTGCTAAATAGCAACTCGCTATGCACCAAATCGCTAACACCAAGTCGCTAACGAACACAAGTACAAGTTGCTAACTTCCACCAAGTCGCTACCCGTAGTGGAGAATCCAGTACGTGTACTGTTTGTCGGTTTGTCTCACTTGACAAGTCGCTAAGCCTAAATCGCTACCAACTCAAACTGCAACTCGCTACCAAATTGTAAAGTAAGTCGCTAGCAAGAAAAGCACTCCGTAGGTCAAGTCGCTAGCTAGAAAAATTCACAAACATCACTTTTCAATCCAAAAACAACCCAACCATGATGATTCAAGCTTACCAAATCAAAACCTAAACACTTGTGATGATTCTAAACACAAAAGTACTAACAAAATCCAAGCTTTAACACAAGAAATCAACCAAATGATGCAAAAACCACTAAACTTTTTCAAACTCAAAAAACCACCTAAAAACCACTATAAATCTAAAGATATGTAAGAGATGATCTAACCATGGCTCTTGATACCAATTGTAGGATATTGGATTTCACATACACATCATAACATTAACTCTTTAAGCATATAGATGGTTTTAGAGAGAGAGAAAGTAGGATATTCTAGTAAGAGAAACTTGTGGAATATTAGATTACCAAAGAACATCCAACCCTCTACCTTGCAAGGTAGAGGGTATTTATAGGTTACAAACTAAACGACCTCCTGACGGCCTGTGGATCAGGTATACAATGGGTAAAGACCCGTCCTTCCTCCACGGGGTTGCACTAAACTAAAAGGCTAACTAAATAACTTACTAAATATCGTAATGTCTACGAGCTAACTTATGCTAGATAGAGTTTGGGGTGACCGATACTTCTTTATGGAATTTTCTGATTCCTAACAGGTACTGAATACCAACTGGCAGATCTTCTCACCAAAGCCTTAGCTCCTGCTAGGTTTAATGAGTTGGTCCACCGGATTGGTATGCGGTGTTTGACTCCAGAGGAACTGGATGAACTTTTAAAACATTCTTAACACCAGTCAAACACCAAAACCTCTTTTGTAAATATTTTTCAAAAACAAAATACAAAAATAAAAAATCTGATAAAACAACAAAAATATTCTTCTATCTATATTTCTTTTAACATGGCAAGTACAAATCTTCCGTCAATACTCTAATCTTTCAAAATTCAGTATTTTCTCGATCAAGTGTTGAGGGAGAGAAAGCAAATATTTTCTGGTTTCATAAAACCTTGTACTTGCATGTTACCCCATCCCGGTTGTTTCTTTAATAATGGTGGTCACATTTCTGGTTTACTGACACTCCTCGGACTTAAATCGTTAATATTTCATTATTACTTAAGTCGAGAGGGAGTGTCGTCAAGTTTTTCTTTTCAAATATCATTCGTTTGGTAACCAAAATGGAAGTTATGGGCGTTGGATGTAAATGGTTAAGGTGAAGGGACTGAAATTGTCAAAAGCTTAAAGTATTTTTTTAACAAAACCCTCACCTAACTTTCTCATATCATTTATTTCTAATCATTTATTACTCTCAACAACAAATCCTATGCCTAACCTTCAATCTTCTTAACCATGATTTAGATCTTAACTTTGTAAGTGGTTTTTGATTCTTAGTGTTTAAACAAACAATGGTTTTGATTTATTTACAAAACCAATGGCTAAATCTTAAGTTTGGATGATCTTCGTGTTCTACGCGTAAGCATATGAATACAAGATCATCAGGTGTGTGTTTGTTATGATATAATAGTGTTAAAATGTTCAAAATTATGTGCCAAAACCATTTTTATCAAACTAATCCACCCAGAAACATGAATTGTCCATTTTTCAAAATTAGGGTTTATAAGTCGATTTGGGGGTTTTCATGTGTGAGTGTTTCTGGTTAATTGGTTGGTTCAAAGATGTTGTGTATATGTTGAATTGATTATATCCATACTCATAACTTGCCCAGAAACATTAATTGTGAGAGAATTAAATATTAGGGTTTAAGTTCATATTTTTTGGGTATTTTTGAATCATAGCATGTTTGATGTTAAAACTTGCACAGAACATCTCATTAGACCTCTATGATACCCCAGAAATTGTTTGGTGTTAATCTTGTGGTTAGAACTCTTACTCGTAGGAATTGAACTCTAGGGTTTATGTCTACGCGTAAATGATCTTCTACGCATAACTGCTTTAATGTGTATCCATGTTTAGAACTGATAAAGATTGAATGTATGTGTTAATATTGGTGTTATGATGAACTTATTTCAGGATTTCTACGCGTGAAAATTCAGAATCAAGGTTACTTGTACATCTACGCATAAGGATCACCTTACACGTAGAATTTTATGCGTAAGAGAAATCTTACGCGTAACCTTTATGCGTAAGGTTCTACAATGGGGACTACGTGTATCCTGTGAAGGATATGCGTAAACAGTAACCTCTACACATAAGGTTCACTCTTACGAGTAAGCCTTACGCGTAAGGTTCCTTATACGCTTACGCGTAAGGTTTACGCCTAAGGCCCTCTTTTCTTACGCGTAATATTTCTTACGCTTAAGTCAAGAACCTACGCATAAGCTTATGTTTACGCGTATAACCACTCCTGTTTACGCATATGCTTGCAAAATCTACGCCTAAACCTAGTTTTAACCTTAATTATGAATTGTAATGCGTGCAAACTTGTAAATAAATAAATCATAACGCCACGAAACCAAAATGTCACTAATAAGCTTGAATGTTTAATAAGTTGTGAAAAATAAGTGAAAACATAGACTTTAAAACTTAAAGTTAATCAACTCACGAAACTTATCACGACGTCTTTGGACTATTGGACTAACAAGTGACTTTGGTCTCGTAACAATCATCGACATATCACATTCAATAAATAGACAATAAAATCAACTGTTGACTAACGTAATGTCTTTCGATATGTTGGTTCTTTTGGCTAAATATCTTTCAGATCACGACATGGACGCTCAAATGCATAATGTGGAAGCACCAAACGTTCTCACTATTGAAGATATCTTCCCTCATGGTTATCCAATGAAGATCGAAAAGAATAACCTCAAAGTTGATTTTGATAGTTTCTATTGTTCTAAATCTTCGTGTCAAATAGCGGTGGATATTCTGAAGACTCGCCCCTATCAGAACATGCTCTCTAACTCTGATACAGTGCCGGAGATCTACATTCACCAATTCTGGCATACAATTCGAAAGATCAAAGGTCAAAATGTTATGACGGTGACGCTCAACCACAAACAAGTCACCATCACACCAACAGATTTGAGGGATATTCTTCTTGTTCCCGTCATCGAACCTACTGAATACAATGCAACTCCAACTGAAGATGTCGTTCTGAAGTTCATGGTCGACATCGGCTATGATGAAGCTACCGGGGTTATCACAAAGCACTCATTTGTTGATCTAAAGAACATACCCCAGCCTTGGAGAACCCTCTACATCATGATTGCAAAATCCGTTTCTGGACGTGATAGTGGTCATGAGCATCCCAAGCTCATGGAACTACAGATATTTTGGGCATTGGTAAACATGAAACACATTGAAGTCGAAGCTCTGATATGGGACGACATGATGACTTACCTTAAAAATCTTGGCACCAAAATCCCGTATATCATATACACCAAACTGTTGATCCAGAGAGCTCTAGGGTATAATCCTGATATTCCCTTGAGACTCGATGACCCCAAACAACACTACGCGTTGTATGAGCCCACACTCACTATCAGATTTAAGGACTCGACAACAAAGAAACAAGGTGCAGTGTTGCCAGATCATCTTCTTTCTGATGACATCAAACAATTGTATTCGTACAAAAGATATCTGGTAGCAGTTGATGAAGGAAAAGTAGGTTTCCTTGATGAAAAATCCTCTGGTACACCTACTAGGAAAACCAGGAGAGGCAGTGCAGGAAGTATTACAAGCACTGAGAGTCAGAGGAAGTTTCCTAAGAGATCACATACTCTCAAAAGGAAAATTCCATCTAAAGAAACCATCCCAATTCCCAAGCCTGAACCGCAACAAAAGCTAATGGATGAAAGCTCTGAGGATACTG
This sequence comes from Chrysanthemum seticuspe, assembly GCA_019973895.1. NCBI lineage: Eukaryota > Viridiplantae > Streptophyta > Magnoliopsida > Asterales > Asteraceae > Chrysanthemum > Chrysanthemum seticuspe. Next base: position 101,413,759 of record BPTQ01000008.1, read on the forward strand.
AATCAGACGAAGAGGTCATCTACTCTGAAACTCCAACTGATGACACTCAAACAGTAGCAAAACCTCCCAGTCCAAAAGCTGATAAAGGAAAAGGGAAAACTCCAGTGCTTGTGCATGAAAAGGAAAGCTCGAAAGAAGAACCACTTGATGAAGACAGAGAGTATAGGAAACAATTGAAGAACCTCAGACTCAAACATCTTGCCAAAGAGTTCGAACTGCAACAAACTCGTGGCCCCGGAGGGTCAAGTGGTGGTGCATAATCTACACCAGTTTCTGATGCGGTTAATCAACCCGATAAGGTAACTGGTACCACCACCCACGAACAAAAACAAAGGCAGATTGAGGATTCTATCAATTATGACTTTGAGGATCTAGAAAGAGAGAAGTCTGAGAAGATTTCTGATGAAGATGCTGCTACTAAGGAAGCTCAAGCTAAAGTAGATGAAGAAGCCAGGATCAAGGCTGAAGAATTGGCTAAGTCTGGACAAGATAACGAAGTTGATTATGATGATTTTCTTCTTGACAGCCCAACTCGCTCCAAGGAAGAAACTTCTGAGCCACCAAAAGACCCTGAGTCTCCTCATGTATCATCGTCATCAGACTCGTCTTCTCACTCCTCACTTCCACCATCCAAAGGCACAACCAGATCCACATCAAAATCTGTGAAGAAATCAACTGACTCTTGGATATCCCTAGCTAAAACCAAGATTGTCAAAGCTGTCAAGCAGGTCAGGAAGAAAGACGTGACCAACAAAAAGTTGAATCAACTAGCTGACAGTATCAATCTTCTACATGACGAGATAGATAAGATGTCAAGTGAAAGGGAGTATATCCAGAAGTTTATGCAATGTGATGTCCAAGGGGAACTGAAGAAGATGATTAAGGGATATACTCACAAGTTCCTTCTCGACACTGTTCCTGGCGTGACAAGGGAGATTTTCACCAGACAACTCTATCCAAATCTCATGAAATTGGTCAAGCAAACAATGCAATCCACCCCGGTAACAATGACGATCAATCCAATTGAGCCTGCAGTTCTCTCTAATACATAGTTGATTTCCAAGCTGGTGCTACAATTGTCTCAACGATCTGCAACTTTCACCTCTGATGAAAGTAAACTATTTGAGTCATTACTGGAATATCAACTCAAGACTTCATGCAAGGAGCAAGATGAAAGGCCTAAGCATCCAAGAGACGATGATGATAAAGATAAGGACAAAGATACAGAGCCTAAACGTCCGAAGAAAACTGGTGAATCATCCTCCATGCCACCACCACCCCAAAGGACTCCCACTGACACACGATCCCCTCCACATTCTTCTGCTGATAAACCTCAAGACTCTGAGTTACCACCCTCCACAAAGAAAACCGGTGATTATTTCGAATACACTGGTGGTGACGATGAGGAAGTCCCTGAGCCCCAACAACAACCCACCTCTCCCGATACAACAAAGAAAACAGCATCCTCATCTAGGCCAAAGAAGAAGAAGACGATGACTAAGGCTGATGTCGTCTCATGGCTAGATGAAGATAACACCGAATATGACTGGTTTTCCACACTTGTTGATGCTACTCCCTCCCTACCTGAGGTCAAGATATGGTAGAAGATGACCAAGTCAGAGTTAAAACGCATCAAGAATGAAGCTTTTCAATTGCTCAAAGACAGCTCGAAAAGTGCTATCGAAGTTGAATACCATCTTGAAAACATAGCACGAGCCATGTCTAACAACATTGATTGGCTCAACCCTGAAGCAAACATTGACTTCACCAGAAAAGACAAGGCTCCATATTACACCGACTAGACCAGACCTCTCCCAACGATTGGCCAACCAGATCAACCAAAGATTCCATTTCGCTACTTCTTCAACAAAGACCTGGAATTTCTTCTACATGGTAGCGATCTGTCAAAGAAATACGCTACATCACTGACACCTCCATTCCCGGCAGCCATATATTCCAACTGCATAGACATCGAAGAAAAGGCTTCTCACATGTTTGCTAACAGTGTGGATAAGTATGACATTAATGCGATGTATGGGATTCACCATTGGCCTGAACGCTGAAGAATCTTCTACAAAAGCTGCCAGGTTCAAATGTCTACACATGAAGTGTTTAGTGATAAAGGGATTGTTGCCGTTAAGCATGTAACTCTTGCGTCTAAATGGGACTACATATTTCTCAAGACAATCGTGGTCAAGAGACAAGACGAAGAGGACTATGTTTTCTGTGAAGCTGACTTTCAGAATTTGTCTCTCAACAACATTGAAGATCTGTATCTTGCCAAGGTACAGGGAAGAATGAGACAATTCTCGACTGAAATCCAACGTGAATACATCAAGATCTTGCCAAGTTACAGGGAAGAATGAGACAATTCTCGACTGAAATCTAACGTGAATACATCAAGTCGGTGCTCATCTTCATCAGAAGTATAGTGATCCAGGAATGTGTAAAAGACTTGAAACTTGCCGTGGAATCGTATCAGACACGTGTCAACCTCACCAGACCTCAGCTAGACCTTCCTGACATCAACCACCTTCCTCAATATACTCTCATCAGCAAACCTTTTGGCGTAGTCTACCGCAGTGAACTACACCGCAACTGCTTGATGGCGTGTAACGAGCTTCATAAGTTTGGGGATCATACACTGAAGAAAGTCAGGGATGGGTTAGCTGATCGGTTAAAAGAGATACATGAAGGCATAGGGTCGAAGAAGAGATGGAATTCGAAGGAGAAAAGGGATGTTAAGAGGATCATCACTCGCATCGATGAAAGGTTGTACATAAGGGACCAGTTCAAAACTTTGGAGAGCTTCGTAGGTGGTCGTCCCAGGATTTCTCTCACAGGCTATAAATGTCCAGTTCGCATTCCTGGAGTTATTACTGGACTACCTGAATCTCCTGGTACCCCTTAAACTGTTTCATTTTCAATATTGATTTGGATGTGTGATTATTTAATGACAATGGCTTGTGCACACATCACAGTGTACAACCCGTTCTTGTAATGAAAGGACCCTGTGGTACGCTTCAGTGACACAATCCTTATAAAAGGAGCGAAAGCTTCTTGCTTTTGAGTAAAACTTATCAAAACTTTCACTTTTTAAAGTTTTGCTCAAAAGGACAAGTACTTCCCCTTATGATTTTCAAAACCTCAAAAGTTTATATCACTTGTTGAGGGGGAGTATTTGATTAAAAACTTTGTTCACAAATTGTTCTTCGTGATAATCTTCTCACAAAACTCGAAATGGTCATATTCGATATCAAAATTTCGTCAAAAATAACATTTATATGCCATTTTTTAGGGGGAGAAAAATTATGTGATAAGAAATATGTTGTGAATTGCTATTGAATCCTCGTGTGAACAGACTTCAACCCATGAATTGACGGGATCTGAACAGTCATACATTGAAAAGATTTGTCTTCCAAGACTTATCCAAGTAAATTGTACTTAATCGAGAAGCTCTTGATAGACATGAACTTTGACGGGTTTGACAACCTTTCGAGGTTTGTCCACACCTTCAAGGTAGTTATTAGAGCTAGTTGTCACCTAAAAGCTGACAATGTAACTCTTTAACTATGCAACGTAACCGTGTCTCGCGGGGAATTGTGTATCTTGAGTCGTTCAATTCAAAAAGTGCGCGCCCTTCTCTCACCATGCAAATTTCTGTCAAAACACTTAAGCATGTGTGGAGGGGGAGTATTTCTGCAAAATAAAACTCTCGAAGTGTTTCAAAATGTTTCTTATTCACAAACACTTTGAGAAATTTTCAAGAAATCGGTTTTATGGCAATGGAGTTATAAGGTGACTAAGGTTAGGAATAACCGTCCTATGATCCGCCAGAGCCGAAGGGATCTACCCAAGGACACTACTAATAGTTAGAATTAGAAGTCCTTAGGTATGATTATAAAAAGGAGAAAATGAGAATCGGAGAAAGAAGGAGTTGAAGAATTAAAAAGAAAAGCAAAGAAAAGGGTGAAAAGAAATAGCCCTCCAGATTATTCAACTTAGGGCAGACACCGGGTTCAATTCATATGCTACTGGTTGTCACTTGATGACGCCGGTATTGAAGATTAAAGTCGTCATAGACCCAGTGACGCATGCACTAAACCTTCTTATCCACTCAAGTTTCTCTCAACAGAAGCTTGTTTCATTCTTACAAGGAACCCTACGTAAACTGTCGGCTTTCTCTTAGAGATTGCTGGTATTGAAGAATGGGACCCTCTCCCTAGTCTCCGCTCAGGAAAACCAAAGTGCACTATTGAGTCTAAAGCCACGAGATTTATCAAAAGATCTCTTAGGTACACTTGACAATTCATCGCATGTCGTTCAACAATAAGAACGCAAGTGATATATTATCGTGCCCTTCTCAGATCTTAGCAATCTGTCGAGAACATTTATGAGGGGTTCACATATGTGATCCTCAGTGATTGAATAGAAACTCCTGCCAGGGTCAACATCAAACAGCCCTGACAGCAGGTCATTTCGGTAACTCCCCGTGGATTACGGTTAGTGTGTCTCAAACGGTCTACAGTCGTGAGGTGATTCTTCGGTGTACCTCGGCGACTCATCTGAACTGTAGGTGTACTTTGGTACATCGTGTTATCTCACTTGTGGGACTCCAGTTCAGGAACAGCCATTGTGAGAATCAGAGTTGTGTTTTGACACTATGTTGTTAACACTCTCGAAGTTCAAACTTGTAAGTGCTGGAATCCGCTTATCACTAACCTTTCTTATGTTTCTTCTTATGGAAGCTCTGGAGCGGACTGATCGTGCAGATTCTTCACATGCTCATACCAACAACATCAGTAATTGAAGTTCTCTCAAAAGGAACACAAAGTCAGAATGATTCTTTGTCAAAGTCAAAGAATCTACAAAGTTTAAAGACTAAGAGAACTACATCAGTACTGAAATCCAACATTAAAGAGCGTGTGAGCATGTTGGAGAAAGACGTGGAGACACTGGAGCAACGAAGCAGACTTGATGCAGACAACAACAACATACTATCACTACCATCACAAAGAACAAAAATCACAGAACAAAGACTATGATGACGTCAAAGCAGAACTTTTCAAAGGAAACAATTTCTCTACTCTGGGGAGATTATTCGAATCGAGTCAATTCTTCTCACAAGAATGAAGAATGTCAGAAGACGTCAAAGCTACTATTACATCAGCACCTTCAACGTTTATATCATCAATCACTAACACTTAGGGGGAGATTGTTGGAATCACTCCTAAACTAGATTTCAAGTGTTAGTAATTAATATGTAATAGTTAGCTTAATATGGCTTTTATGTTAATAATCATGCCAAGGCTTATGTAGAAAGCCCATGAGCCTTGGCCCAAGCCCATAAAGGAAAGGAAGGGAACTTGCATGTTTCCCTAGTTCCTTCCTATAAATAATGCTTGTAAACCCTCACTTGAGGGTTAGTTGTTCAATTCATACATTCACTTTACGCATAACCTTTCTTAGTATCATACGTGTGTATGTTTGTTATTGTTCATCCGATCACTTCTCTTCTATTTCTTATATTGATGATAGTGTTATAAATATGGGAACCTAACAGATATGCCATACATCAACACTTAGACGAATGTGAAGACCATTGCCTGACTTTGAAGAATACGTCGCATGGAGTTCTTTCATGTGTCGTATATCAAACCTTGGTCAACACAGATATCTGACTTATCTGTTAAAGATACACCGCATAACTACTTCTACATGCGCCGTATCACCTGAAGACTTCACCAAGAAATTCCAAGAATACAAGACATGTATGACGTAGCATAACTAAAGATCCGCCATATCATATGACGGTTTACGAATATTCCAGAATATAATATCTTGGACCCCACGCGAAGTTACCTAGATACGACGTATCAGGTACACTAGATACGTCGTATCAATGTTGTTTCCAAAAACTATAAATATAGGATTGACTGCCCCATTCAAGAGAGAACCGATTACACAGAAAACCAGGCGACGGCCAGACCACACTAGAAACAACCAGAAGAAGGATTCAGAGGCATAAGTAGGTCATGTTAGGGATTTTAAATTCATAAGTAGATTTCAGTTTATTTGTATTAGTACTCTTTAATCCATCAGGATTGCGTGCCTTGTCTCCAACGTTTGACTCGCATTAATTAAAAGCTTTCCCACCGATTATAAGTTTATTTGATGTTCATTTGGATGTTCATATGTATGCTTTGATTGCCTCTTGATTATCGTGGCTTGTTTGCGCTGCCATACGCCTCCCACAATTACTTCATTAACATCTTAGGATAGTTGATGTCAGCCATAACGGGATAAATAATGTAACTAAGTAATCATTAAGTTTGCACTTAATACAGATTCGGGATTAGTTGTGGCAGGGCTTTTCGGTAATAATACTTAAAACTAAATCTAGGATATTTAGTTAAGCTAAACGTAGGAAAGAATACGCTCACACGAACAACCAACGAGAAAGACCAGAATTAGTACTCATCTTATATAGCTAAGCAGTTAAGTGAATATAATCTACTTTACTATCAGACATGCCTCTTATTTGTCATCTGTTTTCTATCTGTGTATGTGTGTGTCTATTGCCTTATTACTTTTAGTTTTACTTAATCTAAACATCGTGCCAGTCTCTTAGGCTGAAAAACCCCCTTGCGTTAGATTAGGTTTAATTAGACTAACTTTAGGATTAAAATATTGATAGAGATTTAAGTGTTAACGTTCCACTCTTAGTGATCGATACTCTACTTACCAACTAAGCTACACTGATCGGGTATACTGCTCGTTCGTGTTTGTTATAGGTTAAGTCGGATAAATATAAATGTAAAAATTAATAATAATAATTTACCTATACACAACGAAACACATCAACATCCTTGTAAACAACTTATGTGAATCTTTTAATAGCAAGTTGGTGGACGACAGAGATCAACCAATCATTGGTTGTTTGGAATACATTAGGGAGTATCCTATGAAGAGAATTATCATTGTGCAACAGGTAATAGACAGAACTGAATGTCCCTTAACTCCAAGAGCAACTACAATTTTAAGAAACATCAAGCAAGACAAAAATGATTATACGATTATATGGAATTAGGGTGGGGGGACACATACCAGTGTCAGGGGCCTTGGAATGACCAATGTGTCGTGAATATGACAACAAGGGTATGCACATGTAGGAGATGGGAGCTAACTGGTATTCCATGTAAACATGTTGTTGCCGCTATCTACAACATGGCATCAAATGGCAAAGAGGTTGGGATACCAGGAGATTGGGTGTCCCAATGTTATTGGTTACACACATGGAAGAAGATGTATATGTACAAGATTGAAGGGCTTGTTGGTCCCTGATGCGTGGTTCGGGGTCGAAAGATTGAAGGGCTTGAAGAGCTTGTTGGTCCCTGATACGTTGTTGGAACATTGAAATATCATTCCTAAGCTTAGTGGTTCTCCCCGATGGGAAAAATTGGGCGAGAAAACGGGTGATGAGATCATCCCAACTTGAGATGGATTATGTTTGAAGACGCTCAAGCCAATTACTAGCTTGGTACCGTAGAGAGTATTGTAAGAGACGCAATCGCGTGGTCTCACGAGTGGTAGTATCAAGGTCAATTGAATCAACGATTTTTAGGAAATCCTTGAGATGCTGATTAGGATCTTCGGAACGAAGTCCATGAAATGCACATCCGTTTTGCACCAACAGGATGGTGTCGGATCGCAGGGCCTTAGTTTGAGCTAAACGGGAAAGCTCAATGGTGTTCCTATAGCCTTGATGGCTCGGTCTAGAGTATTCACCAAGAGTACGGCCTTTTGGCGGGTCTTGTGGTGGTGGATTTGGTGGTGGTAGTGGATGGTGTGGTGGATTGTTGTTGGGTGGGTTATCACCTTCCATGATGGAAAGTGACAAGATTACGAACAAAAACACGGAGAAGGGGGATAGACTACAAGAAAGCTAATGAAAAAGAAAAAATCTCACTTGATAGGAATCAAGCGAGTAAACCTAATCTAGATAGAAAACTAACTAGCTATTCTATTCCCTGGCAGCGGCGCCAATAACTTGATGCGTGGTTCGGGGCCGAAAGACTTCCTTTTTAACGAGCAAGCTTTACAACCCACTAGGCAGTGTACCTAATCGTTGCAGTGTAGTATGGGTAAGCTTAGGGGGTTGATCGTTCTCTAGGGGAATAGAGATGCTAGTAGAGATGTATGACGAAAATGTGAGATGAGGAAGATTCTTTTTTATCTTTTTATAATTTTTTAATGAAAGCAAGTAAAATCTCCGGCTTGAAGAGTAGGGGGTGGTAATCCTACCAATTTAAACTACTTAATGATTTAAACTAAAAACTAATTCAACTACTTGAAGGTAAAAAGCTATGTATTAATTGAGTGTGTTTCTTATGATAATTAAAAATGTGTTTACTTAGATTTTCTTACTCCCTAGTTATCTCTTATTGGTCGGTTGAATTATCACATTCTCATTCAAATTGGTGAGTTGTATTCCGTGTTAGTCATAGGGGGTGCCTAATTCCCTAGTTCTATGAATCGTAACTCTCCTCTAGAATATCCGGGATCGCCAAGTACTGAAGTATCTTCCCAGAATACCCTATTATCCTTAAGCTACAACTTACACAATAAACACAACGATGGCCTAAGTGCACTCTTAAGCTGTTTTCTATTTAGAACGTTCAAACTTGCAACAATTAAAGAAGAAGCCAGTTTTCCATACTCTAGCTTCTGCCAATTAAAACAAGAGACAACTTAACAATAATCAACAACTAGGTTTCATTGGATCTAAGCAAACACTAGATTAATTTAGTTAAGCATGGTAGATAAACAAGAACACAAATAAACAATTAAACATAGATCAAACATGGTGATAGATTAGATAAACAAACTTATCTTTGAGTGTACAAGAGGGTTTGGAACCCTAAAATACTGCCCAAGTCGGACTCTTAACGAACTAGGGTTTGTTCTCCAAAATAATGCACACAAAAGTAAATAAATGAAGGTAAATATTGTTAGTCGAATTTTGAGTGAAAATATTTTACTTCAAAATCAACTAAATCGCTTTTCTTTTTTAGTTCATTTATTTTTTTCTTCTTCTTTAAGTTGTACTGGAGAACATAACTTTTTATGTTTCTTTTCATTTTCTTCATTAATTGATACTCGAGAACAAATTTTTAATGTAATCTTGATAACAGTTTTGTCCATCGACAACATAAGGTCCTAAGGTACCACAAATACTCCCTTCAGGCCAAATTTCCATGCCACACAAATGGCACAAGAGTGGCTTTTCATATAATTCATTTCATCCACATGATTAAGATAATATAAGCTTCAATCTTATAACTTCATCACTGCTATCTCAGCGTCATGTCATTTTCTCTCTCCACAACCAACATCACTACCAAATTAGTGTAACAAGACAATCAACATCACCACTAAAACATACCCCACTTTAACAAAAATATTTCCCATAAAAACCAAAATCACACACACAACCACAAAAAGACACTTCCAAAACTCGGTCGTATGAACGACCGTGTTTCCGCTTATTGCATGTTGTATGCGTCCTTCGTGGGTGTGTCTAATAGTGTTGCACGCGTTTTGGAGTTGCTACATAAGCAAATCACACGTCGATGTAATGCTTATTACCACTAGTGCAAAGGCCTGTTTGGTTAGGTATGAATGAAAAAATGAAGAGAAAAAATTTATTATTATATAATGTTTTATTATTTATTATTAAAATTTATTGTTTAAATTATAATAAAAAAGTAAGAGTAAAAGAGAGTTAAGAAAGAAAATGTGGAAACATGTTGAAAATCATTGTCTGGCAAAATATCATTCACCCTTATCATGGTAGATGGGATTTAGAATCTAAGGAGGTATCATTGATTTGACTCTCATATATAAGCACCAAACGACGACCATTGTATATTAATCTACTATCTGCTCCCAAACCAATGTAACAAACACACCCTAAGAATGCTAGGTGTAGCACTAGCAAGCCTCCATTAATATTTATTAGTATGTCACCTCAACACCTCCCAAATAACACATCAATAACTAAAACACCATCCCTAGCAATAAAACAAATAACTGCTATTGATGCATGTAGGTCCCACAAAACACCACACTAAAACACTTCACTCACTAAAAAAAGAAAATAAAAAATAAAAAGAAAAAACGAACAACACTAGTTGTTGCAATGACTTGGGACGAATGACACACAAGGGACGGTGCAATATTACATGTCATTAGTGAGTCACTCGTACCCAAACACACAAATGACATGTGGTTCATTCACCCTCACCGTGCACTCTAAGTCCTGACGTGAATACCTTTGGATAATTATTATGTGTCAGACTCACTATTATGTAATTCAACTCAGTATTATGTAATTTAACTTCGTTTCCCTATAGTTCAATTGTTTAAGATTCCTATACCACGTAATTGTGATTAGTAGAGATACACATTATTTAAATTTGAAAATCTTAATAATCATCTGACCTCCACGGCTCTACACCCTGTCTACATGAGTGTGTGACCTTAGCCACTTTATAACAATTTTTTATTTTTATTTTTTTTTTGGCTGCATAGTTATATTTGTTACACTAATAACTTAAACTCTAAGAGTTGTTTGGTAAATTTGGTAATTTGTATGACTGTAAGTTTGTTTAGAAGTAGCAAACTATCATATAACGATTAGTTTAGTCTATAAGACTAAGGATTAAATGAGAAAAATTCTTAAAATAAGAAGGATGAGAAATAACTATAACTACACATTAGAGATGCATCAATTTGAATTAGATGCATCCTTAATCTTTTAGATGCATTATAATATATTTTATAACTAAAAATTAAATGCATATACATATATTAGATGCGTTTTCTCAAGTTAGACGAATCCTATGTATTTTTCATCATCTGCGGGTAAAATTTGTTGCTAGTACTACTTTGCATCGTTCTCACTTCAAAATAACTTTCCAAACTAATTATGATGCATCTAAATGAATAAAGATGCATCTAATTCAAGTCGATGCATCTCAAATATGAGGTTATAATTATTTTTCATTCTTCTCATTTAAAGTTTTCTTCTCATTGGATCCTTACCCTAGTCTATAAATAGGGATTGATAGCTTTAAAATTATTTGTACTTTAGAATTATAATTGAGTACTTTTGGAATTAGATTTTTGTTTGGTACTTTTAAATTCGGTTTGATTTTGAATAAATTTTTTTGCTTCGTTTGTTGAATTTCTTATTTGTTTTGTCCTTGAATTACCAACAAATGGTATCAAGAGGCATGTTCGTTTAGCCATTAAGAAGAAGAAGAAGAAAAATATTCCGTATGTTAGCTTGTAATTGTCGTGTGAAGGTTTGTTTTGGATTTGGTATATGAAAAGTATGGTTGTTTATTGGTTCGATCTTTTGAATTAATCACATATGGTGGATCGTTTTTCGGTATTGGACCTGACATTAAATTTGGGCTAATTGGAATTTGTTTGATAACAATATTTGTTTCTACTTTCTAGTATGGCCAGGCTTTGTTGATTTGAATTTAGTTTTTCGATGGAGTAGGACTTTTGTTGACATCAATTTGTTTAGTTTTGGGGTGATCTCAAGATTTGTTTGAAGACTCGTTGTTAAGCTATTTGGATATTTGTATTCGAATTTAGACCGTAATTCTTATCATATAAGTGGGTTATTAAATTTATTATTCATATCATATTTGGAGTGTTTGAATTATTAAGACCTATTCAGCAAGTTATTTATTAACTTGAATTTGTTGATATTTGGATATTAAGTTTGAAGTTGAACCGTAATATTATTTAATAATTGGGTCACTAGAATTTGAATTTGATATTTGAAATTTGAAGATTGATTTGGTGTTTGAAGACTTGGTTATAATTGTAGTCGTTGCGATTTAATCGATCGTTTGTAATTTGTCAATTTGGAAATTTGGGTCTTTGTGTGTCGATCTTTTGAAGTTGGTTGCCTAAATTTGATTGTCTTTGTCGAAGATCGTTTGAGCTAACTTGTTTGTTTGGTTGACTGTTTTGAATTTGCCGATTAACGTTTGATTGTTCGTTTTGAAGTCATTGGCGTTTGTTTTGGTTGATGCTAGTATCTCTAGCGTTTGGAAATTGAAGACGGAAGATCCGTTTGGTTTTAAGTTTCGAGAAGGTGTTCCGGGAGTTGAAGTCACGGTGGAGATCGTTAGAATAGTGACTTAAACTTTAAGGGTTGTTTAGTTTGGTAATTTGTGTGACTTGTTCTACAAGTTTGTTTAGAATTAATTAACAAACTTTCTTTTAGAATTAGCAAATTATCCTATGACGGTTAGTTTAGTTTATAAATAGAGATTGAGAGCTTTAAAATTGTTTGTACTTTAGAAATAAAATTGGGTACGATAGAATTTTGTACTTGTTATTTTTGAATTTGGTTTGATAATTTTGAATAAAGTTTTTTGCTTTGTTTATTGAATTTATTATATTTGTTTCGTCCTCTAAATCATCAACAATATTATTAGACATGTTTATTAGTGATCTTAATCATTTTCCTAGCCGGACTTAGTTCAAAGCAGATGAATCTACCGCTAAATGTTTTTTCTTCAAACTTAATATACATTATTTTTGTATTATAACTTGCGAACTTTAACACATTTATTCTATTTTCTCGCTAATCTAGATATTATAGTATATTAGTATATGAATGCTACACTTTTCATATATAAAATAGTGACAACCTATTTGTGAAGACAAGAACTTATCACATGCATAAACTTTGGCAGTGAATCCCAAGTAACTTGGTTCACTAGGCTCCCTCCCACACACCCCCATGAGCCCCTTTGCTTCTTACCAAAGTCTATGCCTCTTTTCTTCTACTATATATCACCAAAAAACCACTCAACAACAAACACATTAAAACAATATATAACTTTTTCTCATATTTTAATAGTACAACAGCCAAGATGTTGGATTGGGGGCCTGTTTTCGTGTCGGTGGTGCTATTTGTACTCTTCACGCCAGGGTTACTCTTTGAGCTTCCGGGTCGTAGGCGTTGTGTTGAGTTTGGTAGTTTTCAAACAAGTGGAGCAGCCGTTTTGATGCATACATTGCTATTTTTCGGCTTCATTTGCCTCTTCTTGTTTGCCGTTAAGATCCATCTCTACGTTAGCTAACTTAAGACTACAAAAGAGCAACATTTCATTTGATTTTCTCGAATTTCTTAAACAGTGTGTTGGATTTCTAATGTATTGTGCACTTCCTTTTGCTTTGAAGAAAAAGATAGAATGCTGTCATAGTTGTTACATTAAAAGAATGTCATTTTTGACAGAATTAATATACGATGTTGTATTTGCTCTATACATTGTTGAATGATTCCTGAAACAAATGTGTAACACAAGTGACAATAATGTGATTTATAACTTCTAGCAACATGATATGAACTTTTTGTCTTCAGTTTTTAATCAAGAAGCCATAAAATAGTACAGAAGCAAATGTGGAAAAATAGCCAGAAAAATGTGTTTGTATGCATGTTATGTATGTGCGTTTGTGCTTGTTATATTTATATTTTGATAGATAACTTATATATGTTCAAATGAGTTGCAAAAAATCACACACATTGGTTATTTATGAGTAATAACAAGATCTTCAAGCTCACAAATAACTACAGTATTATTTTGGGTTACTTTTGTAATCACTGATACCATCCTGGCATATAATTACTGCAACTTGGCCCTGCTACTGATGCGGCTGCTTCTGCCGTTAATGAATCCGATGGATACCTAGAATCATTTTTGAAAGAATTCACAACATCATATTGGTGTATGTACGCGCGTCAAAATGGTTATTTTTAAAAACCATTTACTTTTGCAAACTAATGTTTATTTGTATACTTTTTGCATGCTCATAACAAAATTCAAAATAAAACTCATAAATCGATTATCTTTTTCTTAATTTTAGTGCAGTTGTAGACTAATATATCAGTACCTAGAGTACTCTGGCGTCATTTTTACGGGTCAAAACAGGCTGGGTTGACCCAAAAACTTTTTTTTACCCAAACATTAAAAAAAATAATACTTATGTAGTCTGTTAAAACAATTGTAAAGAATCATATCATCATAATAACAATTTTAAGTTTTTTTAAGTGTAAGAAATTGGAATTTTCAACATTTTTGACCCATTTGACCTTTTTAGGGAGTTTTTTCTAGCTAACTCGTAAGAGATATCGCATAACTCAAAATGATCCATTTCATAAGTAAATGTTTCCAAATTGCAACCTCAAGTAAATTGAGATCAACTAGATATAAGGGAGGACTTACCCCATTTGTAAAGTGGGTCCACAATCAAGTGGATGAAAGAAGGCTTCACCGGTTTGATGTTGAGGTTCATGTTGCTGGTCGTATCCCATTTCTTGTTGGACATGTGGATTCCAATGGAGTGAAGTTACTTGATGTCCTTCCATCAACTGAAAATCAATGACAAGAACAATTAGATGATTTAATGGCAATCGATCCAAAAAATTGATACACTAATTAGCAAGTGCATACACAATACATACCCTTTGCTTCAAGGTCCTATTGGCATCGTTTAGTGCATGCTCCTGAAAAAAAAAAATTATTGAAGAATACAAGCCGTAAAGAGGGATAAAACAAGACAAAAAATGGATTTTATTCTGTTTGAAAATCCATAATGTTATCGTACCTTTTTTTGAAGATCTGTGAGTGTATCCAGCATGAACTGAGTCTGAGAATGCATAAAACATTGGCTTCAAGAAGATATCATTGTACACTATTTCAAGATTCATATTATTTTAATTTCTAAATTATGACAAACATGAATAATTCTGTATCATATTGTCAATTATAAGATACCCGGGCTGATCTGATCTGCTTTAGAGATGTATCGAGTTGCCTTTCAAGTGACTCGAGCTCTTTGCAGTTCAATGGGCCAAGATCCTCACCCAAGAGATTCCTAATATCAAAAAGATTAAAAACACCAAAAAGATATCAACATAAGAAGACGTTTTCTGTTTTCAAGCATACCTCTGGGAGCGTTGTAGCGCTTCATAACGTGCTTTAAGTTTCAAGTACTCCTGCTGACTACTTAACTCCTACAACCACAAGTAACCAAGTTATATTGATGCCTATAAATAGATTAAGGACTTTAACTTCCCAGTGAAGTAGAAACTATAGACGACATTAGACAAAAACAAATTAAGTAGATATATTAAAATATACTAAAATTCTAGAGAAAAGTTTTGAAGGTTCAACTTCGCTCCGGCCCCACTGATAAATGGTTGATTAACAAAGGCTAGCTAAGCCAGGGTGCTTTGTGCGTAAATCTCGTGGTTAAAGTCCTAATACGGATAAAGCAGATTTAATAGTTTGTTAAACTACTAAATGCTATGAGTATGAAGGTTGTAGTGAAACTCCTAATCATGTTAAGAGTATATCACATGCCCTTCAGCTCTTGTATCTACGGCGACTGAATAAAAAACTCCTTGTAGCCACTTTGAATGCATGCACCGAAAGATATACAACAAAATGACCACATACTCGATACTTAAGGGTAACTAATTAGTTCTTAAGCTGATCAAATGGAAAAGTTAATGAGAAGAAACACTTGGGCAAAATTCCAACCTTGTTTTGGTTTATTGAGTCTTTAAAGAAATCAGATACTAAATCATATCTATGTAAAATGTTAAATATATAGATGGCTAGCTTACACTCCATGCATGTTCCAACCTTATACCTTTTTAGTGTTAGTGATTGCAATGCCCCAAGAAATATGCATTATGAAAACCACATATACCTTGAGAAACATGCAACTTGTGCCCGGGTATACAAACGCATATACCATGAAAAGATTTCACGGGACATAGATTATGGCTAGAACAATTGTAAAATGACAACGTACGTAGAAGTCGCCTTAAATTGAAGCAGGGACGACACAGCCACAAATCCCCCTACTATAGCAGGCTTATATACAGTAATAAAAATCGGTGATTATCCCATTATAATACTTAAATTGCCTCACTAAATCACTTTAATGGCCCCCATTATTCAAACTTATAATATGAAACTAATGTAATTATAGTGTAGGTTTAATATAACTTTGTGGCTCCATCCATGCCTTATTGAATCCTCTTCGCTTGCTATAGATGATCCAATCTATATCTATATCTATACTACTTTATAATGCATTTAGGCCTTCTATAGAAAGAGTTTTTCTAACCAAAAATTAAGATAAGGAGCTCCAATCATGAGATGGCATGTGTCACTTATTAACAAACTCCAAGCCTAACTTCTAACAAACTCTAAACCTAACTCCTAACCACTAAAAATTAAGATAAAGAGCTCCAATTATAAAATGACATGTGTCATTTTTCAACTAAAAATTCATCTTTATTTTTAAATTAAAATATCTTTTTATCTACTTATTTTTTTTATAATCTAATTTCATCATATTTTCTAAAATTTTATGCTCTTTAATTCAACATCCATTTTGATATATTTTTATGAGTTTTTAGTTTTTATATTTTTAATGGGTTTATTTTATTTTAATTCAAATTTTTACAACTTTAACCTTTATTTCATTTATTTCAATCAATATAATCTTGATTCGTCAAAATCATATACTTTTGGGGTAGTGTTTGACGCGTAAGAGATTGCGAGGGTTTTTATTATATGCGGGAATAATGATGTCGCGGGAAAGCTACGGGAAAGTTACGGGTACGTAACCCAAACAAACACTTACAACTAACACATATACATTCGAAGTGTTGTGAAACGAATTCACTAAACGGGTAAGCAAACACATATAACTATATTTATCGCCGCCGCTGTGCGCGGGTACCGGCTAGTAGTAGAACAATTGTTAAACTAAGAAAAAATCTTAAAATGTCAAAGTCACAACATTTACATGTAATAGTAATAAATAAATCTGAATCTTGGTGTAAAAAACATGCCAAATACTCTTTAAAGTGGAACACCATTTTAACCAAAATATCAAAGAAGTATTGTATTAGGACAGTGTAAAGACCAAGGAATTAAAATTCTTTTTGGTGCCCCATATTGTTTAAGAGATTATAGAGATATCTATATGACCAGTAAATCTATCAACTTTTGTCTTTGTTATCATTAACTCTATGAAACTCTAACTATGTGCTCACTTTTGCTACTTGAATGCTATAAAACTTTAATGGATGATACAATAGATATTTTTTTGAAGCTCTAAGAATAGTTAGCAATGCAACTACGTAGTGAGAAACTAGAAAGTAGAAAATCATAAACCCCTGAAAAATGAAAATACTAACACAAGCCAGATAAGAAACAAACACATCAACTACTAGAACAAAACTCTTAGAACACAGGAATAGACTAGTGAAGCTTATTCTTAGATGTCGTAGTCTATCATCTACTAGTGAAGCTTATTCTTAGAGATACTACTGTAGTTAGTAGCGTTGGTTATGTTAATTCGCGGTGTTTTTCCTTGTTCCTTCTAGCATGTTGGTAGTCTTTTTACATTTCCCACTCATCGTACGGGTATATTTGCCATTCATATATGTCGAAAACAATCACCAAAATAAGAAAAAATAAATTCCATTTTGACAGAATCCCTTGTAAAATATAAAAAACTAGAATTAAAAAATCAAGTCAAGCATCAATACTAAAGTCATGCATTAATCTGTTGGATAAAAACTAAGAATCATTGATTTATCTAAAGGCTATATAGTAAGGTGTCTGAAATCAATTTATACTGTATCCCTCCCCCAAAAAGCAATTATGATATATGTTGTCAAATTTGTTGTTTAAACAATGAAGAAATATATACAAACGGCTATCGAGAAGCAAGAAAGAATGCTCACCAACGCCTCTCTTGCGGACACATTTGTCTCAGGTGCTCCGTAGTTGCATTTTTGATACCTCTCGAGTGTCTTTAGCATGCTGCTAGAAGAACATGTTCATACAAAATAAATGAACAATTGTTATAATCATGAAGGTATAATTTTAGTTACAACAAAACATGCTTATAAGCTACAAAAAATTGCTTCCTATCACCAAGATGGTGTTTACGATTGCTTATTTAAACTGCTTGCTTATTTGTAAGTGCTGATTTACTTTAATACGCAGATAAGTCGTTTTACACAAACATTCAAAACTTGATATTTGCTTAACAAATAAGTGGATTAATTAGTACTTAAATAACTAGGCAATCCCAAATATCCCCCAAGTTATTTCTTAAAACGGTTGAGTTATTGCAGTGTGCGAGCAGCGAGCAGCAAGAATAGCACAAAGATAAGAAGCTGCACTGATTCAGAAACCGTGTAATGGATTGCAACGCCAACTAGACCGATTACTACAGCATTTATGTGAAGTTGTGTACCAAAGTTAAAGAACTTAAATGGCGCTACATGTTTAACCTTATGCTTTTAGTATATACAAAAGATGTGTTGAGACATGCAATCCCAGAAAGGATAATAAAAACAATAATTAACTAACACCATAAATGAATCTAGGGCTAATCTTGTTGTCAACCTAATTAAGGTGTTTGGTAATAGATTTCCCAAAAATAATACGGACACGGATAATTTAACAGGTAATTTTACCTAAACCTCCTAGATTCGATGCTCGATCATTTCACAGCAAGCATGTTCTGCCTCAAATAGGATAAACAAAAACTTATATAAAGATTCATATGCTAGCCAAAGTCTAGTTATTACTTAATACTTCCTAATTGATTAATCCCCTTTTGACCATACTAAAAGACCAAAATTGAGCAAGCAGTGACCCAAAATCGACTAAATTTGACTTTAAAGACCAAAACAACACTTTGGTTAACAAAATCGAGACCAGATCGGGCAAATTTTTTGAAAAACTACATATAATCACCAACACATAAGCAATCGTTGAATTTGGTCAACCAATTATAACAAAATAAGAGGTTTGATCATCATTTTTCAAGAGAACATTGACAAAGAGAAAATAAAACAAATAAAAATCCAAAATCTTTGAAAACTTGCTAAAACATGTACATAATCTTAGAATTCAGATACAACGAAAAAAAAAAAAAAAAAAAAAAAAAAAAAAAAAAAAAAATTAAGCAAGGAAGCAAACCCTAGATTTGAAACATCCCAAAAGAAATGAATCTCTTCATTCTTGATGAGCACACAAGCTATCGAAGCTCAACGGATCAAATTAAGACGTTATCAGATGCTCAAGAGAACTACACCGCCACTGGAAATGAGCTCCAAGCTCTAGTATCTCCATTTAAAAAATTTTCATGAAAATTAAAGAGCCAAAATGATGTTTTTTTATGAGAGAGAAAATATTCTTTCCATGAAATGAAAACACAAACCAAAAACCTAAACCTAAAAAGCTTTTATAAAAAATTTCATTCACAAAAGAAGAGATAAATTTTACTCAAATCAAAAACCCTTTATACCAAACTAGTATATAATCAAACACAATACAAAAAACAATAACAATATTCATATATAGCAAATTAAATTTCATTCTTTTAACTTTCTACTTGCAGATCTAGCAAACAAAATAAGCACAAAGTTCCATATACGCCAAGACATTCACCAAAACAGCAAATTAAAATTTTATATAATAAATATGTAAAAAGACACCTTTTTCTCATATAAAAAAACATTGACAGATCTCGTAAATTAGCCAGCCAAAAAGTCGGAAAAACAATATGGTATACCTTGAGCTACTACAAAACTCATACAATTTCCCGCGGTTTGAAAAGATGATCAAAGCAACTTCAGCATCACAAAGAACCGAAAGCTCGTAAGCTTTTTTCAACAACCCGTTTCTTCTTTTCGCAAAGGTAACTTGTCGGTTAATCTTGTTTTCGATTCGCTTTAGCTCAACTCGACCTCTTCCCATTTTTGTTACAAAGAAAATTTGTTGTTGTTCTTTGTGGTTTATGGTTTTGTTTTGTCTACCTTGTATCACTCTTTATATGTGTCTAAACATATGTTGTTGGTTTAATGTTTTATAGATACAGTTGCATTACAATTATATGTATACAGTTATATACTTATGTATATGTGGTGTGAAGTGAGAGAAAGTGAAAAACCATGTACATGGTTGGTTTTTGTGTATGTATGTGTTGGAATAAAACATGTTTTTTAGTTGTGGTATTTAGGTTGTTGTCTTAATTAGTATCATGATCTAAATATTTTTAGTTATTTGATGTTGTAAGAAGATGAATATATCATCATTAATATCATGTATTTTGGTATTTGTCGTTGAAATGGTTGTGAGCGACTTGTAACGAAAGTAATACATGAGTTGATAAGTAGGTCGTTTATTAAACCTATATTAACAAAACCACACTTGCTTAGAAGTGTTTGTTTGAGCTTTCATTGGTCCTATGAGCTTATATGACTCTACTTATATTTCATATAGATATAAGTTTATTTTTCGGCTTATCTTTTGACTTATGAAGTATGACTTAAGTATGAAAAATAAGCTCATAATTTGAAATTTAACCATAAAAAAAACGAGCTTATAAACCGAGTCAAAGAAGCTGATAAGTCCAAAAATAAGCTTAAACAAACACCTCGTGATATAATAAGTGACGAAGTTCCCTATCTAACGGGAGACATGAATAAAAAATAAAAGAATACATTTATTGATATGTTGTAAGAGTACTAATTAAGGATGTATTTTGAGTTTGCAATATGTGTAACTATTTTCAGATAAAAAGTAATAATGGTTTTCTTTTTTATGCTGTCCGGCTATTTACGACGCGCTTCACAAATCTACACTAGTACATGCCAGACACAAATTCCGTTGAAGACTCTTGCATCTGGTCGATTGCAAGTAACGGAGTTTTTCTCGGTTGGAGAGACTCGTCGCTACATTGACGTCCAACTCTTACCCTCTTGGGTTCCTTCGACAACTTGGGACAAAACTCTCTCTCGAAAAGTTAACATTTTCATGTGTAGAATGAACTTGGACCGGTTACCTCATCGCTTGAACCTCTAGTCTTGTGGTATTGAAATCCCGGTGATCTCTTGACCTTCTTGTAATCGTAATGTGGAATCCAATCTTCACATCTTCTTTGAGTGTGATATTGCTATTGATGTTTGGAGACTTGTACTGTCCGAGTTTGATGTGATAACTCCTTCCCTTTTTTTACGTCTAATGAGCATTGGAAGGACTGGTTGAGCTTATAACATGTTTCTAAAGAGAAGATTCAACGTTTGTACATCATTATCGCGTCTTCTTTGTGGTGCATTTGGCGGTTCCGTAATAGCGCCACTTTTAGCTCTTATTCTATGAGAAAAAATGATATCTTTGATAATATCCATATGTATTCGTTTTCTTGGCTTAAATTTAAGGGTAATAAGATTTGTAGTTGGACCGATTCGTCAAAATCTCATTTGTAATTAGCTAGCTTCTTGCTAGATTTGTTTTAATAATATATCCATTAAAAAAACAAAGTTGGTAGCTGGACCATTGTTTTTCTCTGGTTGCGGTGTGGCAAACAACCCATAAATTACACTCGACAAGGTGTAGTTTTATGCCCTTAATAGAAGATGCTTGAGTTGTTGTGGATACCGTACTTAAAAACAAAAAAATATATTATACACATGGTACAAGCATTTTAGAATACAAGTATATATGCTATGTACTTAACCGTATGGATATACCTATATGCATCACGGGAGGGCTCCATGCGGCTGATAGTAATAAGACCACATCAAGACCAACCCTAATACGTTAGCATCACTTCAACTTTTTCTTCCTAGACCAAACACTCATAGTAAGAGGACCGCACTTACAACCAAAAACATACCTTACAAAAGAATATATACAAAAGACACACACACAAACCAAACAACTGGTTCAGTCCAAGACCAGGCCAAATGAATAAAAAAAAATGACGAGGGACGCGGAAAGGGGGGACACATTGGGTTCGGTTGGGGTAGTGGGGCGACCGAATGAGACCGAACAAATTGAGATAGACCAACCAGTCTATTACATTTAGTCTAAGAAAACAATCTTAGTTATAGAAAAAGCTTAAGAAACACAAATGTGCTAGGTTGAGCGTCTGAAAAAGGTTCATTCACTCATCTTGGGGTGTAACATTTAGAAACGCTCAATTTCACACGATATGTCACACATGAAAAATGCTAAATGTTTTTATATTTTGTTTTTACAAAATGTCTTACTTATTGAATATCGACAAATGTTAGATTGGACGGTTTAAATGCTTAAAAAGAATAAGAGAAAAAACTATATAATATCTATAGTGTGCAAGAAGATTTACAAGAAATAAAAGTAAAAATTTAGCAAAGCTCGTCACACATGACAATGTCATGTGGTCTAACATCTTGCACAATTTCTGTTTCGTAGTCTACTAGTGTGAAAAGCAAATAGTAGTAAGAGCACCCGGTGTGGGCTCGTTGTGCGTTTTCGCCGTCTGAGCTGGACGTTCGTCGTCCTTCGTTTTGACACCGCTGTGCCTCGCCGTCCGTCGCCGTGATTTGTGTCGTCGTCTGCACGACGAAGATGAAGGTGTACTTTTTTTTTTTCTCTTTTAACAAGGTGATATTGTGGTATTGAAAGGTTTTTAATAAGGTGATATTGTGGATGTTTTTAATAAAATGAAGTGTTTTTATATATAGTGATATTGAAAGGTTCGTAGGGGGAAAAAAGGAAAACATGAAATACATAATAACATAAAAACCTTTAAACTGAAACTTGAACTTAAAAACATAAAAAACACGAAATACATAATAAAAACTGAAACTGAAACTGAAACAACATAAAAACATGAAATACATAATAAAACTACTAAAACTTAGAAAAAAGAATCATCTGAGACCCAACCCTCAGAACTTGAAGGAGAATTAAACTCGCCATTAAAGAGCCGAGTCTCCATTATGTCGAAGTAATTGTCTTGGAGGTACTGAGCCTCCTATGCTTCTTGCTCACGGCGAGCAGCTTCTTCACGTGCTTCTTGCTCCATAATCTCCCTACCGTTTTCTTCATCTTGTTCTAGTTGCCGGAGGGAAGCCTCACTTAACCCGCTGGGGTGGTTTTGAAGATCCATCTGTGGGAAGACATTTTCCGGTGGTGTTGGAACAATTGGGAGGTATGGGATGTTTTCAAAACCCACCGGGAAGACATTTTCCGGTGGTGTTGAGTAAACTTCAAACTCTGGCAGAGTTGGAAAGCTGGTTTCCGGCAAGTGATTTGGGGTTGGAAAGCTGGTTTCCGGCAACTTCTCTGGGCTGGGGAATTGCTGAGAAAAATCTTTGCGAGACATTTTTTTGTGTGAATTGTGTTATTTGTGTGTGAATTGTGACTGGTAGGATACTATATATAGGCTCATATAATCCCGCTGTAAACTAAACCGTTTGAATTTAAAATTTGAATTTGAATTTTAAAGTACCCCGCTCAACAGTATACGGTTTTTTAATTTGAATTTGAATTAGCCCGCTCAACAGTATACAGTTTTTGAATTTGAATTTAAAATTTGAATTTGAATTTTGATCTGAATAATAGAATTTGAATTTGAATTTGAAAACCACCCTTATAAATAACAAGTTATAACCACCATTTGTTCACATCTACATCAATTAAAAAAAAAAACACACAAATGTCTCAAACTCTGAAGTGGAATAATTCTGAAGAAATCTTGCTTGCGCAAGTTTGGATAGAAATTTCGCAAGCTATAGATATGGAAAATAACCGTTTCGAAAATATTTTTTGGAACGACGTTATGCATATGTTCAATAATCAGACAACCGATGACCATCGTACAAAAAATTCAATCACGGGTAAATGGACGAGGATTAACGTCGATTGCAAAAAGTTCAACGCAATTTACAAACAGTTGCAGCGTCGAAGTGCTCAAAATGACCACACTCATCTCGAAAATGCGAAACTAAACTTCCAGCAACAATTTGGTGGAAAAGAGTTCAAGTATGTTCACGTTTGGGAGATTTTGAAAAATTGCCCGAAGTGGGATGTCGAAAATTAAATCCAGTAGTATGTGTTGTATTTTTTTTACTCGTGTTGTTTTTTTTTTTCCGTATTGTGTTGTTTTTTTATTATTGTGTTATGTATTGTATTTTTAATTTGAATGAAATGAATTTATTTAGTTTATTTGAAAATGAAAATTGAATAAAAAAAATAAAGTGGTAGTGGTAGGCACCAAATAAAGAGGTTGAGGTTTGTTATGAGTGAGGAGGGGATTTGTTGTGGTTAGTTGTAAAATAATGGGATGCTGATGTGACGCTGAGGTGACACGACGACGAGCCTTAAACTCGTTTTGACACCTGGTGCTCTAATGTTGAGGATTGGTGGTGATTAGACTGATCGAACGGATGATGATATGAGAGATGGAAACCTTAAAACCCATCGGGTGCTACGTGTCAACAGATTAAGTCACAAGACATTTTATTCTTTTCTGAACCCTAGTCTACTGTATCAAATAACTTTGACCAATCATGCAATATATATACGTGTATCAATTTTATTCGTTTCTCTTACTTCACAGGATAGAAAATCAATGTTACACGAGCAAAAATATAATAATTCTATCAATATGAAGATATCTTGCTATTACGTAGTTATATTATTAAAGGGTTAGTCAGATAAAATGTAACAATTGTGATCGGCTTGATCTATGTTTATGTACGTATTATCGTCTTCTAAAAAGAAGTAGTGATAGAAATATAAGAGTCACGGTTAACTAATAAAGTAGAAACATTTACATATACTAGGGACTTAATGTGATACCACCCGTGCACATGATACTTTTATGGCATGTGAACACCTTTTTTGACCTCGTCGATAGTTTGAGTAAATTTTTTTTTGTCATACAAAGTTAAATAAAATTATTGAGATACTTAAAATAGTATCAATCAAGAGAAAGTGTAGTCAAACCATATTGTCTTAGAAACTATATCAATCAAGTAAACATACGTTCATCGAGCCTAATCTATATCTTTGTTTCTAAAATAACGTATAACAAGTTTCGTTTATTTAGTAACTAACAGTTCACCTAACGTGAAGAAGATTTTGAGACATTCCATAAGGCGGGATGCGACATTTCCTTCTTCCGTGTAAACCTTCAATGTGATTATGGGTCGTAAATTTTGCCATTGAAAAGAAATTCCCTCACATGACATGCTTTTTGTCGCACCATATTGGAAAATGCTTTTAGATGAGTAGTACCAATAAGGTCATGTACAATCTTTTCCTTGATTTGATTGCTGTATTTGTATTTTGTAATCGAGCCGGTACACTATATATAGCCATCAATACGAGTTTGATGAAGTATTAATTAACTAAGGCTGGGCACACTCGTGACCAGACATGACCCAGGTCACCAGGTGTCACATCAGCTTTCTTTTTCCGGCAACCAGACATGACCAGGATGTCACAGTCGATAACCGACGTTTTTATTTATTTTTATTTTTTTTTTAATTCAAACATTTTAAACATCAAATTTAAATTCATTAAAATTAAAATAAACGTTACAATACTTAAACTAATAATCTAAACCGTAGATAAGAAGTAGTTTGAGGTGAATTGTGTTTGAGATTATGTTTGAAGTTGGTATTTATAGAATGCTAAAATTTAATTTTTTTTTTTTTTTTTTTAACTTTCAATGCCCAAACGGGCAAAAAGTGGTTGGGTAGTTTGCATTGATATCGGTTGAAAATTGAACATATGTTCAAATTTTCCTCCCTTCGACCGATGTGAAGACCGATAGCCACAGTCGACTCGACCGATGTTAACATCGGTCGAGGAGTGTAAAATTTGGTGACCGACCGATGAAATGTATTCGACTGTGCCCAGCCTAATGTTTGTTATATGTATTTTTTTTCTTTTAATTCATGAGCATTTTTTAGCATACTGATGTCATTGTAATGGTTGATAAATAGAAATGCATATATATATATATATATATATATATAGTAATGCTATTTAGACCTACTAATCAAGCCTAAATACATGCCTAATGCATAAATCACTTGTACAATTGTATTATGTATTTTCTCTCTCCAAATTACCACCAATCATTTTTTTAAATCAACCAATCAAATCATTAGATACATTTGTAGGCTTCATTAGTAGGCACAACAATCATTAGGCTTTGGTTCAATTGAGAATAATTTTTGATTGAGAAGGATAAGAAACAATCTTGACCATTGATATCATTTAATTTTAAATGATTATTTAAACAATTTTTTAAGATTAAAAAGGCAAGAAAGTAATTAAATCACTCAACATTAAAGTAATGAATAGGGGGTTACAATTTTGGCTTTCCACAATCCGAATTTGACGTCAACATTATTTGACGAACATGCTTTTTTTTCCTTCAAGCTATCCTTTCATTCTTTTTTTTAATTGAATCGTTGTATATAAATTTGACCAAACCTTATTTACCGGATCAAAGGAACCCAAAAGTAAAACTAAAGAAAATAACATTAAGATAAAAGATCATTTAGGGACAAAACTTTATCTACATACCAAGGGACCAATCCCAACCTTTCATTCATTTTAATCTAATGGCTTAGATTAAATCTGATTTTTACACTGCAGGGGTATTTTAGTCAATATAAAAAGAATTTTTTATGTTTCTTTCTATTAAACGTTATCTATTTTTCACACACACAAAGTGTGTGTTTATCTCTATTCTCTCGATTCTTTCATCAGTTAACCGCATCTTCTTCATCAGTTATTACTAATTCGTTATCAATTAATCATTCTTTCATGGATTTGATTCCAAATTCTTCAGTTTCTTCTGATCCTTCTTCTTCTATTAATGAATCTGATCGTTCCTCTTTTCATCCTTGTTCTTCTATAACTGTTAGTGATGATGTTTCTGTAACTGAATCTGCATCTGAAGATGTTGTTGTTAGTGATGATGTTTCTGCTAAGTATACGGAGGAGATTGTAGCTTATGAACACGGTGATGAATCCGCAGCTATTAAGAGTAAGATGCATTTAATTTTTGTTTTTTATTGTTTTTTCTGTTTGAATAACAGTTTTAATATGTGAATAAGCTATTTAGTTATGTTTATATTGAATTAAGCAGTTTTAATTTAGTTTTAGATTGAATTAAGCAGTTTTAAGTTAATTTGAAGCTGTTAATAAGCTATTATTTAGCTTTAGATTGATCTAAACTGTTAGTTTTGTGTTATGTGTACGAGATGGATAAGGTGTTAATCATTTTAATCCTCTGAATAAGCGATTAGTTATGTTTAGATTCAAATTAAGCTGTTAATTAGTTTTTGATGAATTAAGCATATTAAGCTTTGAATAAGCTATTAGTTTATGCTTTGATTGAATTAAGTAGTTTAAGCTTTTTGAACAAGCTATTAGTTATGTTTTGTTAAGCACTTTTTATTTTGCATCACATGTGATATCATATGTGATATCACATATGATATATCACATGTGATATCACATATGATATCATATGTGATATCACATGTGATACCACATTTTTACTTGATCGATGTTTTTATTTTGTACTTTTTTGTTTTTTCAGAACTGAATGCTTTGAAAACTCCTGAATCATTCTCTACTCACTCTAATTTTGATACTCCTGGTGGAACGGTTTATTATATTCCTAAAGTTCCGGTTGATGTTTTACTAGCTAAGGGCAATGTTTTTAATTCAGTTGATGAGTGCATTAGTGCGTATATGAAATATGCTTCAAAACCAGGGTTTGTGGTTAGGAAATCATGTCAGAAAAGGTTGAGGAGCGGTATTGTAAAGCAAAAGTATCTAGTGTGTAATAGGGAAGGTTGTCCTAAGGGAATTCATGTAGACACACTAGATTTAGAGAATAGTGACAAGCAGAAGAGAAGTTCGAACCTTCATATCACAGGTTGCAAAGCACGTGTGATGTTTGAGTTGATTCCTGGTTCTTCAAAGTATAAGTTGACTGTTTTTGATAGTATACATAACCATGAGCTTGAACGTAAAGAATATAAGCATTTTTCAAAGACCGAAAGGCAGTTAACATATGCTGAGCAGTTGTTTATTGTTAAAGCTGCGAGCGTGAATATAGGTGCAACGCGAGCTCATCACTTGTTGACTGGTCTGAAGGGATCGTATTTGCTTGTTCATGGTACAACTGTTGACTTTAAGAACTTTTTTAGGAGTGTGAATTGTTATATAGGCGATAGTGATGCTCAGATGCTTATAGCTAAGATGGAAAATAGACAGAAGCATGTTCCAGATTTTTCGTTTGATTACTTGGTTGAGAATGCTGAGCTTTCTGCAATTTTCTGGGCTGATGAAGTTTCCAAGTACAATTACAAAGAGTTTTGTGACGTTGTCTCTTTTGATGCTACGTACAGGACAAATAAGTAAGTGTTTGAGTGATATATATCATATTTTATTGTATTACTTGTATTTTTATTTTTTTTAACTATTTTTGTTTTTGTTTTTTCAGGTACAAAATGATGTTTGTTCCTTTTACAGCAATTGATAATCATAGGAAGTGTGTTACGGTTGCTGCAGGCTTGCTGAAGAATGAGACTGCAAACTCTTATATTTGGTTGCTCAAAGCATTTATAAAAGCTTTTGGTAAAGCTCCTAGTATCGTTGTCACTGATCAGGACGGGGCTATGAGAAAGGCGATTGAACAAGAATTTGCTGGATCGAAACACAGATTGTGTATGTGGCATATTACACAAAAGCTTCCTGGAAAGGTATGTTGTGTGCTTTCTTGTATTTCCTTTTATTATATCATATGTGATACTTTATGTGCTTTCTTGTATTTTATTTTTCTTTCTTTGTAGTTTATAATGATTTATCATATGTGATATTTCATAGTTTTTTCATTTTGGTAAATCGTTTGTTATATCATATGTGATATTTTGTTTGCAGATATGCTCAAAGATTTATGATCACACAGACTTTAAAAGGAAATTCAATCAAATTGTGTGGAATATGTATATTGGTCCTGATGAGTTTGAGTATCAATGGGGGAAGTTATTAGATGAGTTTAATTTGCATAATCATAAGTGGTTAACAAAGATGTTTCGCATTCGCTCTTGTTGGATTCTTGCTTTTTTTGTGGACTCTCCTTTGTGTGGTTTGATGAGGACAACTTCTAGGTCTGAGAGTGAGAATTCTTTTTTCTCTCATTTTACTAATTCTGGTTCGACTCTCATGAATTTTATGAATTGTTTTGAGACGGCAATGGAAAAACAGAGGCATATACAAGAGAGGTTAGATCATAAGTCGATTGATTCTGTTCCTACATTTAGAACCTATCTTAAGATTGAACGTCATGCGTCAAAGGTTTATACTCGTCCCCTTTTCGAATTGGTTCAAGCTGAAATATTTGCTGGGACATGGTTTTGCCAAATAGATACCAAAAGTTTGTTTGAAGGATCTGAGGTGTCTATTATTAAAGAGAAAAAGTTTGTTGATGAAGTAATGGAGAAGAAGAAAGCTAAGAAAAAAGAGAAATTTAAGAAAAAAGGTGATGATACTGATAAAAATAAAGAAGATGAGGAGCCAATCAACTTGTTTCATAGAGAAGATGGACTGTATAAGGTTTGTTAGTTTTGTTAACCAATTTTTTTTTATCGTCTTTTTAAAGCTTTTTTTATTGTTATTTTTTATACTTTTATAATTTTGATATATCATATGTGATATATCATATGTGATATATCATATGAGATATCATATGTGATATATCATATATGATATATCAAATGATGTATCACATATGATCTATCATATATGATATTTGACTATGTGTTGTTTTTTTTTCATGGAGGTTTTGCGAAACATAGAAGATGGATCAGTTGTTTGTTCCTGTCAGCTATTTGTTAGAGTTGGAATATTGTGTAGACACATTTTTTGTGTCTTTAAGAATGCGAATGTTGAAATGATTCCAAATCAATACGTCTTGAGGCGTTGGACAAAGAACTTGATACCTGCTGGTTTGAGGAACAAAAGGAACAGGTATGGTGAGAAGAATGAGATTGTTGAGAATTATGCAAATGAGGCTACTTCTATTGTTGATCACTGTGTGCATATGTTGAGTAAAGACGAGACAAGGTTAGCTGCTTTTATTGAGAAGTTGAAGTTGCTAAAGTTAGATGTTGAAGCTGATTGCCCAAATCCTCCATCAAAGGACAAGCTTGATAATCTTGAAGAGCTTGTCGGAGTGCCAAAGCCTCCTGTAGTTGCTGTTAAGAATCCGTCTGGCTGTAACCCCAAAGGACGTGAAAAGTCGCGTATAAAAGGTGGAAAAGAGCAAGCTATTGATGAGAGTTCAGTTAATAGGAATGCATGTTCAGTATGTGGAGCTAAAGATGGCCACAACAAAAGGACCTGTCCAAATAAGTATAGAGTACAAGATGATTTGGTTCAATCTGAAGCTACATGATAAATCTTTTTACTGTTTTTGTCCAAATAAGAATTTTGTGATTGAAGTACTTTTGAATCTTCTTTGATTGTTTACAGATTTTGTTTTATGAAATGAATTTTTGATATATATATATTTTTTTTAAGTGATTTATCTTCTCTTTGTGTTAAGTGAATTATCACATTTGATTTATCTAGTTTGTTTTTCCTGTTATATATCATATTTGATATACATACAAAATCATATGTGATACCACCATTAGCACATTTGTTGATCAGATCTCATATCATATGTTTTCAAATTGTGTTATAAAACGCGGAGTTGGTTAGCAACACCTTTTTATCGAATATATCAGTTTTGTGTAGCAAAACTTGTACACCAGCACATATAATCCAAAATCACATCCGCAGATGTGCCGCAAAATTCATTATATAACCATTTCAGATCTGATCACTATTCGTCAACATTGTGACATTGTACCATAAGACATAACATATTGTAGCATACGAGATAAGATTGTGACATTGTACCATAAGACATAACATACTGTTCTAAACATTCTAAATTGCATAAGCTATCCCAAATTTAACTAATCAGAAGTTTGTAAGTGCATCACCATTGTCACTCCACCTTTACCCAAAAACGAGTGACTTCCCATCTATTCATCAGCTCCTATCATCTATCAATTGTCTTCTATCATCTATCGAGTTTTGCCTTCAAATCGCACTTGCAACATGGGTTGCCTCCTGTTCCTTCTTCTTTTTTTCTATCTGCTCCTTTATGTAGGTTTGTTTCAATGCTTTGTCAGTATGCTTCCTTGCAAACGCATGTGCTTCTTCGCTGATTTCTTCTCTCTTACTGTTAATTTCATGCGTCAACATTTTTGTTGCATACTTTACTCTCAGCTTGATTATTGCCATTGTTTGGCCTTCTTCTTCAGTTGGGAAGTTCAGCTCCCAGTTCTTTGCTGCTTCACCATTATACAACTCCATGTGCATCATAACAAAGACCCCGCAATCAATCACATTTTGTTTTGTTGCCCATTTGACTTTTATGATTGCTGTCTTGTTTTTCTTTATTTGCTTCGCTTTTGGGTGGTTGAATGACTCCAAATACTGTGAAAACACTTTTTTCTGCACAAACAAAAGATTCAGTTTACTTATTAGTGGTTTATCATATCTGATATTTCAAACAAAGACTCAATTAACTTGCTAGTGGTTTATCATATATGATATTTAACTACCATATTTTAGTTTCTAATATTTAAAGACAATTATATCATATATGATATTTTACTGTCATATTATAGTTTCTAATATTAGATGCAATTTATGTTCTTTCCATGCCTAGTTTGAGTGACTTACCAAAACATCGCATTCTTTCTTGTATTTTGTGTCATATGTCTGCCCAGAGTTTGAGTTGTCAATGATTGCTGAAGTTCCTTTTGCTAGATTGAATACAAACAGATAAAAGTGTTCATGAGCAATCACTGGGAAGAAGGCCTGTAGAAATTGAAAGAAAATTATATTCATTTTAGCTCAAATAAAAGTCGAATCTCTTTCTTCATAATAAGTAAAGTAAGTTGTTACCATTTCTACATGTTGCAATGACATGTCATTTGGGCTGTCTTTAAACTCCCTTGTCATGCAATCAAAGAAAGCTTTATATTGCTTTGCTTCATCTTTCTTCGGCAACTCTACCATTTGGCTTGTCTGTTGTCAAAAATCAACAATATCATATAACTGTTAACAAACAGATTAGTAATTAGTTTCTAAATGTTTATCTACTTACCAACATTCCAGTGTGGAAGTAATGCTTCATCTTGTTTCCACCATTGGTCACCATTTCTTCATAGTTTAAAAGTGAAGCAAAGCTGTCAATGACACTAGCTTCTACCTTCAAGTTAGGTGCCAGTGTTTGCATGCTTTCCCTTATTGCAGGGGCTCCCTTGATGCTTGGTTCGAAGACAAAGTCACTACACAAAATTTAAATCATATACATATTATTATCACAACATTTATTATTTTTTTGTGTGATTTTTAATAAAAAAAATAGCATACTTACACTGGATTTCCTTCCATTGAAAATAACGCGTCGGTTATCATCAATTCATCTGGTTGTGCTGGAGTGTGGATTACAGTTTTTTTGTTCATGTATGGTGATACCAGAAAACGTGATGGTTTTTTGACTCTCTTTGCTAGATGTTGTTCTTCTTGTTTTGATTCTGTTTCAGTCTCAGCCTCCATGTCTCTCACCCTTTTTTCT
>BPTQ01000008.1:101449017-101623114 GCA_019973895.1 Chrysanthemum seticuspe
CGGTTTCCTTAGAATACACCGATTCGGAAAACGAATCGGCGTATTCTACGGAAACCGCTTCGGTTTCCGTAGAATACGCCGATTAGGAAACCGAGTCGGCGCCTTCCACGGAAACAGTTTTACGATTTCGTAGAATATTCCGATTTGGAAACCGAATCGATGTCTTGTACGGAAACCGAAGCGGTTTCCGTAGAATACACCGATTGGGAAAACGAATCGGCGTATTCTACGAAATCGTAAATTGTTTGTTTAACCGGCACTGACTACGTTTTTACGAAACACGCCTATATACTATTGAATTTTATTCGAAAATTTCGACAAAAAACAAGATATAGTCTATACTATATTGTTTGTAAACGAAAAACATGTATTTGTGTTCAGAAATGTTGAATGCTATGCCTGTGGCTAAGCAAATGTTAATGATTTGAAGTTTTTTTCAAAGGCTATGCCTGTATCTAAGCCAAATCCTTTGTTTCTAACGAAAATTTTAAGTTATCACATATTTAAAAGGCTATTTTTAAAAGCAAATGTTTGTTATATCATATCTGATATAGAACAAAAAACAGCTTTAAAAGCTTATTTTAAGTTATCATATATCCGCACAAAGCATTTTTGCATCAGTCACGGCCAATTTGTTTGTTAAATGCTAAAGCATCTTATGCGGCTAAGCAAAAGGGTTAGCCACATAAGATGCCTTTGGCGAAGCCAAAGGCATGTTCTGTAGCTAAGCCAAAGGTTTAGCCTTATAAGATGCTTTAGCATTTTGACAAAGGCACCTTCCGCGGCTGAGCCAAAGGATTAGCCGCATAAGATGCCTTTGGCTTCGCCAAAGGCATCTTATGCGGCTAAGCAAAAGGCTTAGCCACATAAGATTCCTTTGGCAAAGCCAAAGGCATGTTCTGTAGCTAAGCCAAAGGTTTAGCCTTATAAGATGCTTTAGCATTTTGACAAAGGCACCTTCCGCGGCTGAGCCAAAGGATTAGCCGCATAAGATGCCTTGGGTGATGCCAAAGGCATCTTATGCGGCTAATCCTTTTACTTAGCTGCTTTGTTGAATCCTTTTGCATTCGTCAAAGCTTCTACAGCTGAGCCAAAGGTTTAGCCGCATAAGATGCCTTTGGCGAAGCCAAAGTTGAAGGCGTCTTATGCGGCTAAGCCTTCGGCTTAGCCGCATAAGACGCCTTTGATAAACACTTCTAATCTCGCAAACCTAGCTTCTAAACTATTAAAACCTAACTCCTAATCATAACAAAAAATCTATAAACAGTTCTAATCTTTCAAACCTAACTTCTAAACTGTTAAAACCTAACTTCTATTTGCACATTTCTTCATCATAATCGCTATAAACAGTTAAAAACATCATATAATCATAAATAACAGTTGTAGATATTGAAATAGTTGTTTAGAGTGTAAGATTATACCTGAAACCGGTTTTTTGGCCGGTTTTTTGACCGGTTTTTTGGCCGTTGGTTTGTTTGTGCTTCGTTTTTTCCTCAGTTCCTTTAATGTGATTGTTTCAGTGTCGGTATCTTCCATTTTCTCCGTTGATTTTGATAGTTTTTGATGTTTTTTGGGTTGGTTTTTGATCGGTGAAAATGCGTGAGTAGTGTGTGTTTTTAGTGTGTGTTTGGTAGGTGCAGTAAATGTGAGAGTTGAAGAGAGAGGACGTGTTTTTACTCTTTGTTGTTAATTGACGATTATACCCCTCCGTTTTATTTTAGTTGATAGTGTTTTTTAATCTCAGCCATTGATTAAATTTGAATCAATGGTTGGGATGTGTCCCTTGGTATGTGAGGAATATTTGGTATGCAAAATAACCTCACTCTAACATTAATATATACGATTCATTTTATTTTCTTTTTGATGTCTACACGATTCAATTAATTATGATAGTTTGTAGACAATGAATCTTTAAAGAGCTTGTTAGTGTTATTTTATTTGAATCATTTTCAATTAGTGAATCGAACAATATAGTGGGTTTTTTTCCTCATCTTAATTTTGAATCATACTCCGATATGTAAATGAAAACCAAATTAGTGAACATCATACTCCGGTATATAATTGATAACCATCATTGATTCATATTTTGAATAATGAATCATAATCGAATAAGTGAATCATTAAAACAAATTGGTAGTTATTGATTTTGAATCTTACTCAAATTATCGAATCAATAATTGAGTCCATTTTTTTTCTTTTCTATTGAATCGTTACTCATCGAGTAATAACGATTCAATAATTAACTATCATTAAGAATATAAAGATGTCACTTGCATGAATTTATGCAGAAAAATTCAAAAGGTATAATCAACATTCAAAAGAAAAATAAATGTTCATATATATCACTCTTTCATGATGATATAAAACCTATAAGATATATGATTCATTCAAATTTAAATACATCTGATTCAATATAATTAAAACTTACGATTCAACAATATGTAGAAAATACTTTAAAACCATCTTGATTCATAAAAACGTAGGAGCTTTATCCAAAATTTAAAAGCAACAAAAGTTTGGTTCAGAAGTTGTTGTGATATAGTATTTTACTTTGAAAACATTTGAGACATTACAATGTGATTGGCCAAAAATAAAAGCACCAACCGAATTACTCTAGAGTGACTTGTGATCATATTTTCTTTAGGTTTGATTTTCATTGAAAAATAAATTGTAGGAAATTCTTTAGTTTTATGGAGTAACCCATCTTCATCGTAGAAAATGTAGGGATAACCCATCTTCATCGTAGAAAATGTAGGGATAACCATTCTCATTAAATGTGTTCATAATTAAATATAATTAATGAGTGTTGTATAATACCCATCATACCTTTGAGATGGTTTTATAAGATAATGGCCATGATTACTTCTCATTCTTTTCAATCTAAAACTCTTCTCAATCGATCCGAACTCTCTCTCTCTATATATATATATATATATATATATATATATATATATATATATATATATATATATATATATATATATATATATATAGAATGAGGTTCATATGGGATAGTGTTTAAAGTAAGATAGTGTAGGAAGCCAATGAAATAGTGCCAAGTGGATGTTTAATTTATTTAGTTAAAAAAAAATTAATTAAATACACAAAAGGGTAAATTGGTAATCTTTTCTTATCCTTTGAAAATACACATACGTTTGAGATACGAAATATGTGTTGACCATTTTTCCATATCCCACCATTTTAGTTGTTTTAGTTTTTATTTGATGAAGTCATCCTGCTTCCCCACTTCCCCTCTTTCCCGCTTCTTCTCCATATACTTTTCACAGGTCATCCTGGTTCAACACTAGTTGAAAAACTTATACTATTCACACATACTATCATCTTGCAAGGAGTAATGGCTGACGGATTCGAAACTGTGATTGAACAAGGTATGTGTATCACGGTTTTTTTTTTATGAATCATACAATTAAGGGTTTTGTTAATGTGATTTCAAACTTTTTATATTCATACATCTTATAAGTTACTAAAAGTTATAACCAGGTGAATCCACTTAATCTGATACCATTGTTCAAAGGAATACTTTTGGTAAAATATGCTTTAATTTATCTTTCTTATTTTCCAAAATCACTATATGTGTGGATGTTTGTATTTCTTCGGTTAGCATTATAATATCTTGCATCTGGATATATTTTACAGGTTATGTAATAGTTTTAAAGATGTCACGGTTCAAGAAACCCAAAAGGGAACCCTTCAATCATATCTGGTAGCAGGATTTGTCGAATGACTTTTGGTAAAACATTAGCACTTTTTCTAAATAAATATATACCTCATATTTTTATTTCTTTGTGCTAGCATTATAAATTTGTGTATATGAATCTATTTGATAGGTTATGTGCATAATGGTTCTGAAGATGAATATTTCACCTTCTAAGAAACCCAAAAGGGTAAACACAGAGCCTCGAGATGTTACTATACATCTTCCTAATGGTATTCGAAATAAAGGGACTGGACGTGATAAGAGGTATGTATCAAAGAGCGAGATTGCATAGACTCAATCCAACAAGACTAAGAGGTTATGCAGGAACTGTGGCAAACTCGGTTACCATGATTCGCGTAATTCCCCAGAGAAAAAAAGGCACAAGATAACCAGGATGTGGTAATGGAAGATATAGAGGAAGATGCCTAACTTTATGTTTGTTTTATATTTCTGCTAGAAATTTCCGTTTCTTTTGTTTTAAATAAGTTCTGACATTCGTTTGAATTCTTAGAATGTTTGAATTCTGTTGGTTTTAGGCAGTGACATTCATTTTGAATATTTTTTAGGTATGCTATTTTGTTTGAATCCTTAGAATGTTTTAATTTTGTTGGTTCAATGCTATTTAATGACATTTATGGTTTTTCTATTTCATTATATCTCATTTAGTTTTAATTGTTTGTTTTATTTACGGGTCTCATATTGTTAATGTGTATCTTATAGGTATGTGGATTTGTCTCGTGGTAATTGTTGACAATGTAACCTGCATAATCACAGAACTGAAATGCGTGCTGATGTTTTTTAGGGTGTTTGGCATAAGTGGTCGAAGAGTAGTTTGTGATTGTTATGTTTGTGGATTTGGCTGTTAAGCATGTCGTAGTTAGGGTTGTTGGTTTTGGAGCATTTCTTGCAGATATGTAGAAAAAGATCGGTTCAAAAAGATCGACTTGCTCCAATCAAAAGTTCTCCACTAAATGCCGGTGAAAAGACAGTAGTGAAAAGTGCTAGTTTCATATGTTGATGTAATATTATGGTGCAGTACCATAATCTTAGAGGCTACAATTTTGACCCATCTAAGATTGATATACACTATTTTTAACGAGAACCATTTGTGTTTTGTCATAAATGTCTCAGCTTATAAAGTTAGAAAAAATGAAATCAGTAGTGGTGCTTTTCTACTAGTCTCACACGTTTCTTAAGGGGAAAAAAATAGGGTTAATAACCTATTAAAGCATCATACTTGTCACAAAAAGCAGTTTGACGTAGCAAACAAAAAAAATAGCCCTTTTGGCTACTAAACTTAAATTCTTGTCTTCCTTTGAGTATTATGACCATTTTACCCTTCCAAATTACAGAAATGGTCCCTGTGAGTTTGCGAAAATTGCATCCATCGTCCCTAGGCTAAATTACAAAAATAGCCCCTGTCGTTTGAAAAAATTGCGTCGATAGTCCAAGTAATTAAATCATGTTATCTTAAAAAAAATTAAGCTAGCTTGCTCAACCCACTGTCACATCTAAGAATACATAAACCAATTCAACACCACCATACATTGCGTCTTTTTTTTTTTGAACGGCAATAATTGTATTAAAGTAAATAACAACTAGCAAGAAGCTAGAAAGTACATCGATAAAAAACATAACCACGATCCTGACCCTATCGATACAACGATACTACAATAAACGTTAATAAAACATTGTAAATAACCAAACCCATTGCCCGAGTACCAGCTTCCGTTTCCTGTACACCCTTTTCAACGCTATGAGATTGCTTAAGTTCCGAATTTACTCCATCATTATTATCCTCCGATTGTTCATTATTCTCTTCCATAACCTCGTTATTATCCTCAATCGATCTACCATACCCTCTACTCTCGCTATCATTCTCAGAATCATTCTCCACAACTTCTTCATTAAGCCTCTCTGCTGCCACCACATCCTCATATCATCAAACTCACGCTCCATCAAAGACATCCGCCCCTTCAATATCAAATTCTCTTCTTCCAGCTGCACTAAATGCGTATCCTGATCATCAACCCTACTCTCCAAATTATAACTACTATGATCAACTCCATAATTCGGGTAAATCATCACAAACCGACTCAAATCATGATCCAACCTCCTCTCATCTTCCACATGCTCCTCGACATCACTCACTCGACCCACCTTCTTCCTCCTCATCCTCCTCTCACAAACAACAATACCTCGCCATCATCACGACCTCAGAACCACCACGACTTCACCATCATCACGACCTCACACCCACCATCAAACGACATCACCACGACTTCACCATCACAGGGCCTCACCATCACATGATCTCTCCATTTTGAACCTCCCGATCTAAACCACACAACCACTTCGACCCCTAACCAATCAGATTCAAAAACAGCCCATAAACACAGAGATCCAAGAGAAAAAGATACGAAAACTCGCCAAAAGAACGATCCATAAAACTTTATTTAAACGAAACCTGGAAAGATGGATCTGTTTTTTTTTTGTTTAGATCGGTGTGGGTGATGAAACAAAACTGGTTTCTGTGTTGGGCGCGTGTGGTGGTGGATCGGGTAGAGGGAGTGGAGAGGATTGTTTTGGTGTAGGTGGTGAGGGGTGGTGGCCGGTGGTGAAGCGACGGCGGGTGGTTTTCCGTCCGGTGGCTAAGGTGAGGGAGAAGGGAGAAAGATTAATGGGTTAATACTTGAAGAATGAGTTAAAAATATTAATGGGTTATTTATATACTTGGGGACAAAGAATACAATTTTTATAAATTCAAGGGTAAAATAGTCATTACAATTTTGTATTTTGGAATTATTACTCAAAGGAAGACAAGAATTTAAGTTTAGTAGCCAAAAGGGCTATTTTTTTTGTTCGCTACGTCAAACTGCTTTTTGTGACAAGTATGATGCTTTAATAGGTTATTAACCCAAAAAAATACATTTTAAAGTATAGTTAAGTGTATTGTTCTAGTTACCAAACTATATGCTTGATTTCAAATACATTAAATGAACAGTTCAATTTCCTTCACAATCAACACATATCGTCATATCCGTTTCGAGTGATTCTGTATGTATTTATGAAAAAGCTAGCTTCATTGGTACAAATATGATGTGTGTAGTGGATATTTATAGTTTGAAATCTCTGGTCATAATGCTATATGCTTAAGAATTAGGATGGAGTACAAAGATTGGGGTCCAATTCTACTCTTAAGTATTTAGTTGGTTGATTTTTTTTAACTGATCATCTCAAATTACACACTTATAACTTTATTATTACTCCACAAGGCACCTTTTGTAAATCAAAATATGATGTGTGTAGTGGTCATGAAGCTATTGTTAAGAGTCAAAACGTAATGCGACTTAAGTTTGCCCAAATTTAAACATAAAAGATACTGATGAAGTACTATAAAGGAACGTCAGTAACGGAAAAAGAATGCATCAAATTCATGTTTTTTGAGACTTCCGTTAATTCCTTATAGAACGGTCTTAAATTAGTCTCATGCGCGACTAAACTATTAGTCTCATAGAGTCAACTTCAAAAAAGAAAAAAAGAAAGAAAAAAAAAAACATTTTTTGACCCGTTAACCCACTGTGACAGCAACAATTGTCCAGGTAAAGCGGACATTTTTTGAGCTATTTTAACAAAGTTTCATTGACTTGGCAAGATATATGTACAAGTTTCATTGACCACTTAAAGGGGTGTTTGGCAAACTTTAACGAAAACAACTTCACCATAACTTAAAAGGGGTGTTTGGCAAACTGTAACGGAATCAATTTTCCAGTTTGACCCATATTGCTTCTATGACAGCGGCATTTTTTTAGGTAAAACGGCCATTTCCGAGAAATTTGAAACCACAATGTGTCAAAAAAAAGGAGAAAAATAACTAAACAAAAATATCTTTAACAGAATTGTAACTTAAAAATGTTTCAAAGCCTGCAAAATTACATCAAAATCATATGAAATCGTTTAATAAACAAAATATAGTTCTATTAAAGACCCACTAAGCTTAGCAGATTTAACAGTCCCACCAAATAGCCTTTTCCAGCTTTTTGTTAGCTTATCACCGCGTGAGGTTCCTTTAAGTGCATCGACATAAATGATCCCATTGGAATTTCTAGAACTTCGTGCACGGCTTCTGGTGTAACGGGTATCGTAGTACAACTAAACATCAAGCTGTAACTTTCTTCATCAAACTTATCTAATAACCAATACCCTAAGCGTGTCGGTACTTCACTGAGTCGGTATTCAAGAATACCACCGAATCCCATTTCCCTAACAGATTGCATTTGTGCATCCGTTAAATTAGTTATTACGCTATTCAATATTGTAGGTATTCGTAGAAGAACTCTGTCCATCTCTTCACAGTTGTCACCAGCTTTGTTAACCATTTTCTCTTTACCTTTTTTCTTGTTTTCCTTGACTGTAACCTTTTTTTCACCATTGTTTGAGCCTGAACACATTAAACAACATTCGGATGTCAAACATAATTTCATTTTCCGTCACTAATTGCATAACTAAAAATAAAAAATTGCATGACCAGTACATAACAACACTAACTCTAACTTGATATTTTACTCAGTAAAACGATACACTAGTCTGATCAAGTCGATCTTTTTGAACTAATATTTTTCTACATATCTGCAAGACCTGCTCCAAAACAAATGACTCTAACTACGACATGCTTCACACCCAAATCCACAACGATAACAATTACAAACTACTCTTCGACTACTATAGCGTAGTTATACTAACACAAGTCTAATACACGCATTCGACATGCTACACGTACTTATAGCGTTATAATCTAACATGCACACATAACCCCCAAAATCGGATACACGCAAGAGTTACTAATTCGAAATAATTACCCAACAATCATATACATACATAGATTATTGTTCATATATTATTGTGAGGATCAATTTCAACATACCAAAGTTCTTTTATTTTGAAGACTCATCGACAAAATCATCATCATCCGGATCTTCTTGGTACACCAGTTTACAGCTTCGATGAACTATTACACAAAACAACCACTTTAGAATTAGACATATACATAGGTTATAGTTCATAGGACATACCATTAATATACATAAACATACCGCATGCTTCAGTCATCGAAGATTCATCCAAAAGATCAACAACATCAGAATCTTTTTGATACATAAGTCGACCACTTCGACGCACTTGTTTACATACAAAATTAACATATGATTAATACCATTTTACAACTAATTAGATTTATGAAACATAAGAATGATGTTTGAAATTTACCTGGTGTATCATCACCTCCCTTGCGCTTCAAAGTCGACATACCTGTAAATTAACAAAGAAAATTAGACGATGTTGTAAGGCAAATTGTTGATCTTGAATTAGTAGAATGATACTCCGTGATTTTCTTCATGGTTTGTTATTCATTTGAAAAGCAGATTTTCAGGAACTTTTAAAAGTGTTGAAAAGATCCCGCTATATGAGTCTGCACTCTAAAAGAAAAATGATACATAATGCCCTCTTGGTTCACTAATTATTACAGATTTGCCATTAATCTAATCTTATTTTGATGACATCAGCATGATACATTGGATGGCCAAGATTACTTCCTATACTAACTTACATTAAGCCACTAACTTACATTAACCACCCTCTATATATATATATATATATATATATATATATATATATATATTTAGAGTCTGGTTCTAGAGAAAAGTGTAATTAGAGAGAAAAATGAGAAAAAAAGTTACAGGGTAGATTTTGCAAACATTTAAAACTTCAGGGTAAAAATTAAAACAAAACAAAAAATATGGGGTAACCATCACTCAATCATTTTCATAACACAAAAACACCAACAAAAAAACACACACCAGATCCGGAAACACGCACCGATCAAAAATAAAAACCCATATTCACTAAAAACACATAGAAATATATCAAAATCACAATTAAAACAAACAAAACACAATAAAACCGATCAAAAACACATAAAAGATAATCGTATTAAGTATAACGCAACTCAAATCAAGCAGTTATCCGGTTATCCAGTTTCACGCAGTCATTCAGTGGCATCGCAACTCAAATCACGCACTTATTCAGGTTATAGAAATTTCCGGTCAGCTCATTTTAAGCTTTTTTTTTTATTATTATTGTGAATTTTGTTGTAAAAATAGGGCATTTGTAATGGTTTTGGATGTTTAAAGATAAATAGTTGGGAGCCACTGAATACATAGATTACTTTTGAATTATTTGACAATTTAGGGCATCACTGTGTAAACATATGATAATTTAGAACATTTTTATTTATTAGTTAATTGAAAATTTAAGGCATCGGTTGTATAATTAGTGCAATAATTAGTGCATCGTTAGACATATTAAGACACGAGTGTGTATGTTTACTGCATCCATTTGTATTTTAGTGTATCGTTGGACATACCTTGGGCATATGTTTGTATGTTTAGTGCATCATTCAACATATTAGAGCATCAATGAGTATGTTTAGGATATCAATGAGTAAGATTAATGCATCGTTAAACATATTAAGGAGTCAATGTGCATCGTTTAGTTATAGTAGGGTATCCATTTGTATGTTTAGTTCATCGTTGAAAATACTTGGGCATCTGTTTGTATGTTTAGTGCATCGATAAATGCATTAGGGCATCAATGAGTATGACTTGTGTAGTGCATCATAAGAGATATTAATGCATCAGCGTGTATGTGTATCGATTTGTATGTTTAGTTCATCGTTGGTAATAATAGGGCATCTATTTGTATGTTTAGAGCATCGTGGTAACTAAATGGGCATCTGTTTGTATTTTAGTGCATCATTGGTCATAATAGGGCATCTATTTGTACGTTTAGAGCATCGTTGGAACTAAATGGGCATATGTTTGTATTTTACTGAATCTATTCATGCTTTAGCTCTTGTCTAGAATGGAGATAAGCAATGCCACTTCTCGGAGTAGATGCTTACATGGTTTTAGGACTTTTATGCTAGATGATTGAGCTAGGTGCGCATTCATAACTTTGTATGGATTGGCTTAGGTCCTGAATTTTTGTAAGGTAATAGTTAACTATTTACAGGATGATGTTCTAACAGGTGCTAACGAAGTGCTAGAAAATGGGAAACAAAATGTTTAGTAAAACTGAGCCTCAGATCATACGCATGAATATTAAACTGCTAATAACAGCCGACGCAACATATGTACATGTAAGTAGTGGCTAATCAACTATTAATACCGAATGTTTAGTCACCTTAGTTTTAAGTTTACGTTTGCTTATACTCACTGGTGCTAATTTATGTATATTGCAGCCGAAAGCCATTCCACTACGCTGCATGTGAATGAAAGATACAGTAGGTATATGCAGACAGAATGAGGTTATTTATACAGCTACAATTACCGACAAAATTACCGACAACTACAGCTGATAGCCCATTTATACTATGCTACATATAAACGAATGTAAGCTATTCTTCCATAATAACCACAGACTTCAATGTACAATTCTTTCTATATATCGTTTCTCGGTGATTCTTTAAAAAATATTTTGGGCCCGGTTTCTTACCTCAAACATGGATGTCTGACCAGTGTTTTGGCCCAGCGTACAACCCAAATGGGAGTACAGCACATATCTGTATAAAACTAACCGTCTCTCTCTCAATTAACCGCTTCGCTCTTTTCTTCCGCAGATTCACAAACCCAGAATAGAAGGTACATTTTTTCTTACCATTTCATATCTTTAATTTTTGTCGCTGCTTCTTAATTTTTATACGTATTTGATTTTCAAGAAAATGACTTACGGTTGGTTAATCGACGGAGGGTTTTTTTATGCAAGTTTCAAAAACATCTCTCAGTATAAGCAAACTTATTTTTTATAATTGATTTACTTTGAAACATTGGTTCCCGGTTCGACAGGAAACTATCGGTGTACCGACTCCAGCAGTTGGCCAAACGCGAGGCCGTGTGCTGCA
Organism: Chrysanthemum seticuspe; assembly: GCA_019973895.1. Taxonomy (NCBI): domain Eukaryota; kingdom Viridiplantae; phylum Streptophyta; class Magnoliopsida; order Asterales; family Asteraceae; genus Chrysanthemum; species Chrysanthemum seticuspe. Next base: position 101,460,693 of record BPTQ01000008.1, read on the forward strand.
ACTGAGAAGCCATGCTTTTGGACAAAAATGTTGGGGGCTATGCGACACTTCCCACCAGCTTCACAAGTACGTAACAAACAAGCGTTGACAAGGGAAAGCAGTCACTGCAAGGTAGTATGACGGTCGTATTTACAATCATGTTCTCATGCTTTCAAATACGAATGTATAGGATGTGTAAATACCTAATGTCTGTGGTTACTATCCGTTTCGTGCCTGCAGATACGCCGTCTCGGGTTCAGCCTCCTAGGATTCCTATGAACATGTACACGTCTTTCTGATTCGATCTCACTTATGCCTACCTTTGTGGTTAAATGATGTTACGATCTCTCATTCACTTGCCTTTACGTTCACATGTTGCTGACAGTTTTCTGAATAACACCTTCTGATCACACTGAACCCGCTGTTCACAAAAGGAGGTCATCAAACGGGAGTTGGTGACAGGTAGTCTAAACACGTATCTACTTCATAACTGTAATACTTTTTTGATGACCCCTTATTAAATAGCTTATGGTAGTGTCACTATGGGTGCACTTGATCTCACTGCACAACCTGAAATAGCAGATGGTAAATCCACAACGACGTCATCAGGTGAACACCAAGGCTAGCAAGACTTTAGTAGCATATTGTAATTCGTCATTTAAACTCAGAATAGGTCATCCTGTGTGTTATTTTTATTTAATGTGAGGTCCAGATGTGTTATGCAGCACGCTATTTTCTGCACTGGATACTTATTTGCAGGTTTAAGTCACTGTCATTTCAGCGACTTCCGATTCACATATGCCCAGTCAAATAAGACATGCTGCAAAGAGAAGTAGAACAACGGCGACATCAGCTCCAAGAACTGTTACACCCACGTGTGCAACAGCAGATGCGCGTACAGGTTCGCCAACCACACTTGGCTCATCTCATCTACTTACAAGATTTTCTGTAGGATCATTATTTTATTGTATTGATGATTCGGGTGGTCTTGGATGATCAAAATACATGTTTACCATTTTAGAGAGAGAAAGTAGAGAGAGAGGGTGTTCTTGCTAGAGGTTTATACAAAGGAAAGATTAGATTGAAATGAAGCACCACCCCTTCCATGGATGGAAGGGGTATTTATACTTACAGACACAACGACCTCCTATCGGCCTGTGGATCAGGTATACAGTGGGTAAAGACCCGTCCTTCCTCCACGGTGTTACACTATGCTAAACTACGCTACTAAATAACAAATAAACTACTAAACAACGAAAATAACGACACGTCTACGAGCTAACTTATGCTAGATCATAATTGGGGTGACCGACTCTTTAACATGGAATTTTCTAATTCCTAACAATCTCCCCCTAAGGGAGGTCACCCCATGTTTTACATTTCGAATCCTAGCATTCTATTCTTGACTTCGTTCTTGAGCTCGTGGACTTGAATTCTTCACTTTCTCAATCTTTGTGCTTTAGTAGCGATTCTTCAAAGTCCGCACTGATTTGTACTTTTAGTGGAGGCCTTTAATTGATCCACATCTTTGATGATCTTCGAGCTTTAATTGAGATCATCAGCCACAGTAAATCTCTGGATCACCCTTTATTATGTTGCCATCATGTGAAGTTGTGACTTTCGGACCGACATGCTCACACTTTCGAATCATGACATCTTTCCATCAGAGTAGCGGAAGCTTTACTGGTTCATGATATTTGCAGCAGCGTAGCAGAAGCATAGTATAGAAATATCAGAACCAGGTTATGTAGATTATGCACCAGTCATGATTTCTTCAGTTAAGTGTGGATGCTGTGAGCATGCGGCTTTGGATTGACTCCTCAATTCTGATCAGCTGCAACCGTCCAAATGTACCTGTAAACAACAGTTAGCAATAAAACACACGAAAGTGTCTTTGATCACTTTCGTTGAATTGAGGTACACGGCCCACGGTTCCCCGTTGATCAGTATAAATACTGCCTGTGATCAGGTAGGATTCCTAAGAATCTCCTTGACAGGGTTTCGCAGCTGTTCTAGCTGTTCTCAAACCGGAACGTCTCAAAGAAGACAACACAGAGTGAGTGAACCAGCAAATTGAGATTCACTGATTGATGAAAAATGATTTGAAAAACAATCGCGTATTGCTTGAAGAAAGAGTTTTGCAATACGACGAAGGTTTTATGAGAAAGATCAATTTTCAATCAAAATACTTCTTGTATTAGAGAATGAGTACACATTCGACGTGCTAGCGAAAAGAAGAGATTCGCACATCGAACGGTTTTTCTAAAAGTATTTTTCAATCAGAGATACTTTTTGAATTTGAAATGAATACACATTCGACGTGCTAGAGAAAAGAAGGTTTGCACATCGAACGGTTTTTCCAAAAGTATTCGTCAATTCCATTCCTGGACCAAGGTTGATTCAAGAATGAATCGCCCCATCGTTTCTATCCAGTTGTCACAAGCTTGATCTTTAGAAAAGATCTCACATGTCACCCACCAAGAGCTTGTTTAATGTTGGCTCTAGAAGGATTTCCATCTTCATTGTGAATACTTTACATATCACTCAGATGTTCTGGCAATACCACAAGGATAATGCGTAGGACTCTTAATATATAATCTTACTTTCCACATTGTGTGAAACAGCAAGTCTTCATTAATATAGTGTCCTAACGAGATATTGTGGATGATCTCTTGGCTCTAGACTCAATTGTGCATATTTGGTTCCTGTGCCGGAGACTAGGGAGAGGGTCTCCCTCTTCAATATCAACAATCTCTAAGAGAAAGTCGATAGATAATGTCGGTTCCCCGTGAGAATGAAACAAGCCCTTTTAAGAGGAACTTGAGTAGTTTGGGAAGTTTAGTGCGGTGCGTCACTGGGTCCATGACGTCTTGTCTTCAATACCGGCGTTACCTTAGTAACCACCAGTAGCATATGTATTGAACCCGGTTACTGCCCTAAGGTTGAATTGATGGAGGGCTATTTCTTTTCACCATTTTCTCATTCATTTCTTTTTCATTCTTCAACCCCTTCAGTGCTTACCGAGACTTCATTACTAGAACCTTGTTGGGTTTATTCCAGTACTAGCTCTGTCTCAGTCCGCACTCTTCCCATTTCTCATTTTTCTCCTTTTTTCAATATACCTAAGGACTCTACACTATCTAGTGGATTGTCCCTGGGTAGATCCCTCCGGCTCTGGCGGGATCGTGGGAACGAATACCTAACCTAACTATCCTTATAACACCATGCATAAAATAAATTGGTCGGTCTTTTGGTATTGTTCTTTCCTTCTCGAAACCAATTGAAAAATCATTTGGAAAAACAATCAAGGTACTTGTGATACGAGATCAAAGCATTTTGTACCCTAATAGTTTTGATCATTTTAGAAAACCTCCCCCTCAACATGTGCGTATGATTTAGAAATTGTTTAGCACAAGGAGGCAAGAGGACTTTGAAATATTTTCTTTGATCACAATTTTCATACGAAAAAGCCATTTGATTTTCATGGTAAAATTCTCCCCCTCAATATGTGCGTATGAAATTTGAAATCATTTTATCACATAGAGGCAAGAGTTCTTTTGAAGCACATTTACGATCACACAAGCCATTAAGAAACCATTTAAAAACTCAATCAAGGTACTTTATAAATCACTTTAAAAAGCTTTCGTACCTCGATAGTTTATTTGCTCCCCCTCAATATGTGCTTCAAGATTCGAAAGCGTTTAGCACATATGAGCGAGCAGCGTGCACAATTAAATCAAAACGATCACCTTTTATCAAATTTCATTATTAAATCACAAATTCTCCCCCGATCAAAAATATCAAACCCTTTGAGATTTTGGATCCCAAGTGATTTAATTAGGTTTAGAAAGCATAGGAGAAAATGTGGCCAGGTTTAAACACTCATCTTGTTTTTGGATAAATGCTCCTCCTCAACATGTGCATTGTATATTTGAAATCGTTTGGCACATGGAGGCAGGAGTGCCTATAAAGGACTAAAACCAATTCCGTTAAAACAGATATGAGATTTAAATCACGATCTCTCACCCGATCAAAAATTTCAAACCTTTTGAGATTTGTGATCCCAATTGATTTAAATCATTTAAAAGAGTTTGGGGAAAGACGTGGCGAGATTTAATTTTTGAAAAATGACATATAAGGACCAATTTAAGACATTAAAGATTGTTAGTGTCAGGTATGATAGTTTTTTAAGAGATCTTTTAGTAAAATAAAACAATTTAACAATCAAACAAGAACAGAAAAAATTTCATTTTGAAAGACCTTGATTCTAAAGAAAAAATCATACCGTGACATAACATTAAATCTTTAGATCACCACTTATATTGTACAAAGCGGAACTTTTGTGAAGAAATATCGTTTGAAAATATTTTATTTTAAATCACTCTCCCCCTCAATCCATGACCGTAGTCGATAATTGAGTGACTCAAGTTTTGATAAAATGAAGTCCGGTGATTTTCAAAATTTAGTCCAATATATTTTCAAAACAACATTTTTCTATTTTCAAAACAATTTAATTCAATTTACTCAAAAATTGTTTAAAAATGGTATCCTGCACAAAGATTCGTTAGGTGGTTGAGCCGCTTTTGTTGTTGTTGCTGTAGGGTTTGGAAGAAAAACCATCTGCTGATGCAGTCAGACTTCTTCTTACGTTGCATTTTGAATGCCAACTGAGGTCAAATTAAGCTCTGTTTCTTCAATCACTTAGAAGAAAACCATCTGCTGATGCAGTGAGACCTCTTACGTTGCATTTATGCCAACTCTCCATAGAAGTCCAATTAAGCTCCGTTTCTTCATTTGTCAACCCAAGAAATAGTTACCCTTTCCTTTCGGCATCCAATCATCTTCAATTGTGGGATCCGGATCGGGAACATTCTTTTATACCAATACACCTGCATACGTTAGTGAACACACATACAAATATATGGTGGTCGACATCACCCAAACAACAATCGACTAATAAAAGTCAATGCAACATATCAATCAGATCACATAAATGTATAGGAATAATGTGTTCATCAAACTCTAATCATCTAATCCTAGCAATCATATCCTAGGCACCTAGTCCTTCAACATAGGTTAACATCATTTTTAATTAAGCATATTAGGATAATTAAGAAAGCCCGTTAGATGATGTAGATTTGAAAAAAAACATTATCCCCCTCAATCCATGACTCATTTTATGAAAAGTTTGAAAGCGCTGAAGTCATTGATTGAGTTTTCAATTTAACAAAAACTCTGATTCTGATTGTTTTAAAAGCAACTCATTTACCACCATTTTAGAAAACACCAAATATTTTTCTGAAGAATTTTAGACGGAAAAACATTTGTGTAGGAACAGCAGTCCTTCGACATACTTTCCTTGTTTTGTTTTTAGGATAAGTGCACGAAATATTTGAAAATTGGTTTAGCGTAACACCTTCCTTTCTTGAAGAACGGGTTGCTATCTGAAATAATAGCAAGCCATAGTTTAAGCACGGTTTACAGTCTGAAATAACTGTAAGCCATTTTTGAAGCGCGGGTTACAGTCTGAAATAACTGTAAGCCATAGTTTGAGACATGTTTAGAAAATAAATATTTACACTTCCTGCTCGAACTTCATCTATGGTCCCGTGCCATTGTTGAATGACATTTCTAAGAACGTAGATGTTATCGATACCAGAAGACATGTCTTGAGAAAAGCATATTTTTGGTATTTTTCAATTTTTTGATTTTTATGGGTTTTTGTTGATTTTATAATTTTCTATTTTGTTTTTGTTGGTTTTATATTTTTGTATTTTGTTTTCAGATAAATATTTACAAAGATAGAATAAATGATATAGTTAAAGAAGATGATGATACGAGTACCGAGATAAGGATATCGAGCAGCACGTCGTAGAAGATAGAAGTCATCATCTCTTAAACATTCACCACCAAAGCTTCCAAGACTCTTGAATCGAAGAGAGAAATTGAGCCACTTGAAAGTGAGACTTTGGTAGCTTCCCCTCAAACCGTAAATCTTCTTATTGAGCAGATTCTAAGCTTTCTTTCAAGCTTGCCTTAGCCCAGATGCACAAGAACGCACACCATATCATCGATCTTGCTGCTCCATATAAGAAGGATCATTGTAAGTCTCCGTTCGGGGTTATATCATCAACAAGAACAGCAACGTATCATCCCACTCTTAAATAATCTTCTCAAATTTCATAACCACTGAAGTCTGAAGCAATCCGTTCCAAAAAGGTGTCAAGAGAACAATTCCCCCAAGTAGTTGAATTGAAGCAGTCAGTTTCTTTGTATAATGCTCAAGAACTCTCCCGAACACACATCATGAGGGGAATGAAAACACCTTCCCATGTTCACATTTTTCTTCCCGGATGATCGTGTATGAAGCTCAAGAACCCGAAGTACACCAATACCCAAGAGCTTTCCCGAATACACATCACGAGGGGAATGAAAACACCTCCCCATGTTCACATTTTTCTTCCCTGATGATTGTGTATGAAGCTCAAGTATCCGAAGTATACCAATACACAAGGAATGAATAACTGATAACATTGAAGAAGCAGGCCAAGTCACTGATTATCTCTGCGGGTGACAATCTCTGCGGATGTCAACACCGGAATAAGTGATTATATCTCTGAATCACTGATTAAGCGCTCAAGTGAAACAGCTGAGCATCCCCAATGTACACAATCTCTCTCCCCAATGAATCACACACTTGTGTACCTCTTTTATCTTCAGAAAATTTCTTTTACATCACTTCCCCCACGTCGTTGGAATAATAACACTAAAAGCCTTGATGAGTAAAACCTTGAGTTTCTCTGCGGTCATGACATTTGTTTTCCCAGGATATCTTCAATCACTTAGAAGTATTAAGCTCATCAAGTTTACTCGCCATGAGTCAAACCTTGAGTTTCTCTGCGGTAATAACATTTGTCTTCCCGGGATATCTTCAATCACTTAGAAGAATTAAGTTCATCAAGTTTACTCGCTTTGTGTTTAGATGTGTGTCTCCTTGCCCCTTTATGGTTTTGGTACTTCAGAATCAGCAACATTGTATAAGCCCAAATACTTGAAATCTTTATGAGAAGAACACTTGAACTCTTGTGAGAATCAACTTGCTGAAGACTCTCTCTGACTATTTTTATCAACCCTTATGTAGACAATTTGAAGTGATCACTGAAGAAGAAAACCTGATATACCCTACTTGAAACTGAAGTCAAGTTCCCCACATTTGTATCTTAAGCTTGCACCTAATGATGGAAGAACGGTGTCGAGAATTTATGCTTCAAGCAAATCTCTAAGTACTCACAACCCAAACAAAGTATGAGACAATAACACCTCTTGCGATTATCCACACCGTCATATGCGTGTGACACTGAGTAAAACAAAGTAACTCCTAATAGTGATAGTTAACCAGGTCTTCAACCATCCACCTCGACTGCTGGTAACTAGATAAACCAAGTCTTCAACTCAAATTCTTAAGCCCGAGCAAGTTATCAAATAAGAACACGCCTTTGTGAAAGTCAACTTCAATCTCAAATAAGTGATAAATGATTAACTCCGAAGTAATCAACTTGTGTCAAATGTCCAACAATAGTCAATATCAACGTCTCGAGGAGTCACTGCTAAAGAATATGAGCAAGTCTAATTGGGAATTGAATCTGACTTATAACTTTCTCCCAATTAGTGCTCCCCCCTAAACCGACAATCTGTTTGATAAATGCCCAGATAAAGAAGAATTCTTTAGATTGTTAAATGCAACTCGTCTTCTAGTCTTCTAACATGTAGCAGAAAATGTAGAACAGACTGTAGACTCGACCTTCTTCAAGATTGTCCAGTTGGGTAATAGATAGTTAACATCTTCAACTCACCAAAAATTAAGAACATCACCAAAAAGCATCCCAATTAACTTACATCTTGCAAGTCCCCTTAACTAAGATCCCTCCCAATCAAACAAGAACAGAAAGATGTTCATCAAGGAAATCAGCAATCAGGCCGCAACGAACACACAAGATGGTAACACCAAACTACCAATCACATCAAACAAGAACAGAGAGATTGTTCGGAATCATCATGTTGATGTATACGTGAAGCATTAACCGGAAGCACTTTGTCGATAAACTCATCAATCCGAGTGAAGATGTCAACCAACGGCTCTTAGAAGAGAAAAACTCCATGTGAAGATGACCCGATAAGAAGAAGCTCGGTTCTTACATGAGTTTAGAGCCGTATGACCATTTATATTCTCAAATATCAATCAACAAATGCAAAAAAATTCACACTTCTTCTCCCCCTCAAGAATTGCATACGGAGATGCCATTCTTGACTAAATAAGTGAAATCATCCAAAAGTATTCTATTCACACTTCTCCCCCGCAAAATTAGCACATGATGTTGCCATCGTCATTATAGTTGAGCAAGTGGAAAAAGAAAACAATCAATGGTAGCCCAGTTCACTTGATGACTGAAGCGCATGGAAAAAGTATGAAGCATGTTGATGAGAATGGTCATATTAAGAAGATTTCTCTTCTTCAGAAGATAAAGCGCACTAACACGTACACTTTTCTTTTCTTTAGAGAACGAGGCATGAACTGTTGTGTTCATACGTCATAATCTCTCTCTTTTCAATCTCTTTTGGCAAAACATGCAATCATCCCCATTATCATTCTGTAGGCTCTTTGTTGTAACAACTGATGGAGAAAACCCAATATGATGAATTTGACTCTGAAGTAAGCTAACCCGAACTCGTGACTTAAACTTGCACATATGTAACAAAGAGCGGTGCCGAGACTTCATGCTCCATTGAATCTCAAGTACTCTATACTCTTCATCCAACCAACCATCAAGTATAAGACGTACATCACCTCTTGAAAATCCACAATTGAATGTGACACTGAGCACTACAACGTAACTCCTTTAAGTGATAGTTATTTTGAGGTGATAAGAGCCCAATTCCCCCAAGTGGTAAAAGAAGAGGTAAAAGTCACCCAACAATAACTAGATTTCCAAGTCTTCGATTTTGATAATAAGCTCGAACAAGGATCACTTCAACCTCAAATAAATAATAGTGAATTAACCCCGTTGTCACATCTTCTGATTAAAAGCTCAAATCTAGCCTTCTTTGACGTTTTAAGTGAACTATGATAATGGTATCATCCCGACCATGGTAAAGTGAGCATACCCCCGTAAAGCCATGTACTAATCAAACTGCCATGAAGACAACCCAAACACACACCCAATTCATGAAGTACACCCTTTTATCCCTTCTTTGAAGCAGAAACCGTAGCACCAGCATCAGATATGATCCCATAATTACACTTCCCTTTCTCCAGGATGGTTCCATCATTACGGGATTCTACAATATGGTTTAAACCGAGAAATAGTATCTTTCGCGGGATTTTACAAAACCAAGAATAAACCGTAAGATAGGTCCGGAAATGCACCTTACTATTATCAGGATGTTTCCAATGTTACTGGATTTTACAAGTCTATGATTTAAACCGAGAAATAGGTTCTTTCGCGGGATTTTACAAAATCAAGACAAAACCGTAAACAATGTCAGCTTGAACGTGTTATGACAACTTTGGTTTCGGAGAATATCTGTTTAAGGGGAACATGCAGTGGTTCATCAACGGTTCATTATCCAACATCAACAATAACATCAACCAACCAGTAAACACTTTGGTAAACACATCATTCACGCATTCTGTCAGCTATTGTAGTGACCACAAGGATAAGTAACCCGATATATCAAACTCGAACATGACGTAAAATTCCCCAGATTTGTTACTTAAACTTGTACTAATTCTTGTGAAAAAGAAACGGTGTACCCAAAGTACAAAACCTCTTGACATTCTCAACTGAGTGAGACACCGAAGTGATATTTACGTTGTGGGTTAAACGAGAAAGAATCACAACCATAATTAAATAGCCAAGTCTTTATCACACTCAATAAACGCCCAAACAAGTCATCTTCGCAAAAGAGTAGAAAGAAAGAAGACAAAATAAGTAAACGTGCCCGAAAAATCTCACTTCAAATCCAAATAAGAAATATCGAATAAACAACCCCATAGTCAACTTTGTTCAAGTATCGATTCAAGCCGTGACATATTAACCTCCGTGAAGAATGTATAAACCAAGGTATTAATCCCCACAAGAAATCTCATCATCGAATCTCATTCTCTCAAAGCTCATAAATATGATCGGGTATTGAGAGGTCCATCAATACAACATCCATTACATGACATAGGCACGGCCTAATCATTCAATTTTCGACCCTGCTTTTAGTCCAAATCAAAATAGAAACAATCCGTGAGCATAATACCCATGCATGCTCAAGCAAATACCAAAATTCTTCATAATGAATGAACAAGAACACAACACAACATCACCCGTTCCATATTAAACCACGGCCCACCAACAATAATCCCATTAGATCCAGCAAGGGTGATACGCCAGGCCTAATCCACAATCATCAAAGCCCATTGAATTAGATACACCTGACCCAATAAACTACCACATACCCTAATAAAGTGGAAGTATATAAACCACACTACCTCACACTCAACCCCTAAAAATCTGTAATACTCTAACCCTTATTACTAACACTCCGCCTCCCTCTAAACTCTCTCCTCTCCAATGAAATAATCTCACACCTCTGGTTCATCAAAAACGATCCATCAATAAATCAAAAATCAATCCGATTATAATCACAACCTTTATATACATGTCGAATCATTAACCCACGAAGGATGCAATAAGTTCTGCTTCAGATCTTGTATAATCGGCTCGTGCGTCAAGATCCTTTGTGGGGGTCTCGGGTAGGTTTGATTATATGTATGTTTGCGTTGTTATGATACTTAAACGAACTAAATGGATGAAGTAACATATTTGTTATATTCATTTCATTAAATTGTTCGAATATAAATTGAAGTTCAACTTCACAGATCGATGATGATAGATAAATTTTGTGGTATAGACTTTCACAAGTCTTGATACATATTTGATAACCACGAATAATCGACTGAGATCTTTGTTATCCTCCTTTTTTTTTTTTTTTTTTTTTTTTTTTTTAATCAACACGTCTCGATAGAAGTAGACTGAGATTGAGTGGAGATGGGTTATGAAAGAGTGGGATGTGTTCTGAGTTTGAGATGGATGTGTCGTTGATATGTCGTGGCTGTGAGATTGATATGGGTCTGTTTGATTTTATGATTTGTGGCACGTTTTGTTCGAGTCTCATGAGATAGAATCCATTTAAATCTATTTCAGTAGAAAACTATTATGGACCAATGATGTATTGATACTGAGGTCGAGTCTTGTTGATGTATTGTGATATTATGGTTGTGGTCTTGTGTCGATTCTCCTTCTTCCTTTCTGTCTTAACTTTGTCAAAAGCCCAAGTCGCTACCCATATTATTCAAAGTAAATCGCTAAGACTCAATAGTCAAAGTGGTTTCGTCAAGTTGCTAACAGTTTTTTTCCAAAGCAAGTCGCTAGGTCTAAGATATGAGCCAAGTCGCTAGATAATGAGCCAAGTCACTAGCATAGCCAAGTCGCTAGCATAGCCAAGTCGCTAGCAGCAGTTGACTCAATAGTCAACTCGCTTTGAAAACAATGTATCTGGACATTTAAGAGGACAAGTCGCTAGCTTGATATTCCGGCGAGTTTTCCGACCACCTTCATGATAAACCCAGAAAAACATGACAAACTTCACAAATGACCCATTTTGACAGTTAGGAATCTGATCAGATAAAACAGTTATCTTGAAATAGACTTAAAAGGACTGTTTGGACAAGAAGAAAACTGTTATCTTAGTTAAAAACTGTTATCAGATATATTGATGTACCACATGGACCAAAAGACAGGATAAGAACCACACAAATACAAAACAATTTGAAACAAGATGCAAGCCAATTTTATTTCGACCAACAAAATACAAAACAGTTTGAAACATGATGCAAACCACAAACACAAATAACCAGGTACGAACCACACAAATCAAGCACAACACAAAAACCTTGGCTCTGGTACCAATTGTAGGATCATTATTTTATTGTGTTGATGATTCGGGTGGTTTTGGATGATCAAAATACATGTTTACCATTTTAGAGAGAGAAAGTAGAGAGAGAGGGTGTTCTTGCTAGAGGTTTACACAAAGGAAAGATTAGATTGAAATGAAGCACCACCCCTTCCATGGATGGAAGGTGTATTTATACTTACAGACACAACGACCTCCTATCGGCCTGTGGATCAGGTATACAGTGGGTAAAGACCCGTCCTTCCTCCACGGTGTTACACTATGCTAAACTACGCTACTAAATAACAAATAAACTACTAAACAACGAAAATAACGACACGTCTACGAGCTAACTTATGCTAGATCATAATTGGGGTGACCGACTCTTTAACATGGAAATTTCTAATTCCTAACATTTTCTTTTATGTGTTTGCGTGTACTGGTCTCTTATCTGTTTTTTTATCTGATATGCAGCGCCACCTAATGAGTATCGAGCATCTATACCCTGCAACCGCATATATTCAGGTTGTCAAGCCCGCTTTTGGCATGCGGAGAGGCTGAGTAGGCTGAGTACTTCTACCTGTCGAAGACAGTGGGCCAAAAATACCCTTTTTGAACCTGATCTCATGGAACCTGATTGCTCCTGCTGCTGCAGCGTTGTATCTTATAACACGACATACAAAAACAGATACCGGTATGTTGGTATAAATATACTTATGAACATATTTATATTCCTGTACAGTGTTCATGCTGGTATAAAACATATACCTTTTGTAAACAGTGGCCGAATGTAATCATCTACTTCCAACAACGATTAAAAAATATGCAAACACCCCCGCCGCAACGCGACGGGCTACCTTTACTCGTTTTGATCATTTAGATTTGTGAGGCTTGGGAGGGAAAGACAAGGGCCGGGTGCATGAGATACGGGAAGGATTATATTATATTTAAGCTTCCTAGAAATCATAAAGCATTATTAATTACTACCATTTATTATATAATGAGCGTCAGCAGGACCCGGGATTGTGTTTGAAATGTTTGAAATTCTGTTTGTAGGTCGTAATTTCTTTTGTTCCCGATTCTTAGATTTTATAGTAGTCAAAGATACGACTGATTGTGTTTCTTGTAATACTTTTGAAGCAATACAGATGAATACAATAAATGTTTCTGATTAAGTGCCTCGTATATCACAACATTAGCTGATTGCAGGTATGATGCCACTTTTTAACATTGTCAATGTCATTGTAAAAAGCATTTATGAGCTTTTGAAAACATAGTTTCAGGAGGTTGTATGCATAAAAATGGACTATAATGACAACCTGTTTGACCTATCCCACTTTTAGCTAGTTTTCATTCCTTTGCTTGTTAGACTTATTAAGGCATCTGTTTGCATGTTTAGTGAATCCGTTTGCAAGTTTAATGCATCTGTTTGGAAATATTAGTGCATCCATTTGCACACCCTTGATTCAGTAGAGTATACCATCTAGTCATGTTATATTGATATTTACTTAAATCAAGAATTGTTTCTTTATGCTTGAGTTACTGTGTGCGAAATTCAGTTAACTTGCTTGCTTCATTTTTGTTTGTTCTAGTGTAGTTTTAGTAGTAGGATTCACCTTCAATAGCTGGTTATCGAGTTGGTTTCACCTCTGAGTTTTGAACTTCAGTGAGGCGTTATGTCGACGTTTCACCTCTGGGACTGTTGAGATTGCTGCTGGAAAACAGGTCTTCATTGAAGCTAAACCCGATGGCCTTGCTTCAGGAAGGACCAATGTATATGACCATAAGCACGGAAAATCAGCTAATTTAAACACCCCGTTAGATTAAGATGTACCTATTTTTTAGGCTTCCCGTAAGGGACATAGGTTACTGATGGTAGGCAAATAAGCTCATAAGCACGGAAAATCAGCTAATCTAGTGATGATTGATTCGTGGTTAGTTAGTAACTTTAGTTCTACTACAATACGATCTTAGAACCTGTTGTTTAATGGGAATGGGAATGGGTATGGATTTCCAAACACAATACCTGTAAAACAAACATATTCAAACTGTGCAACCAAACACTTTCTAACTACATCTGTTACTAACCGCAAGACCATCATACTTGTATGCATAGCTTCCCATGATAGACCAGTTCTTACAATTTTTGTAGCTTATATATCAGAGACTTTAATTCAGAGTTAATAGTCTCAATTGAAGCTCGTTTATTGATTCAAGGCTAGTTGATAGTTTGATTACATGATGGTTGATGATCAGTTAATTTTGCAAATTAATTTGTTGTTTATATATTGTTTTTTTATGACTTCATTTATCGGTGCAGATCGTGGTGATGTGCAAAAAGGAAGTGCAGAGATATTTTTCCTTAAAGTGAAGTTCTGGAAAGAAGATGGGGAAACCGAGGCTCCACCTGTCTTTGTAGGTACCTTCTAAAATGTATACTGTTTACTTTTTTGTGTTGTTAATTAGACCCTCATGTTACATGAGACACTTAGCAAGTTGTGTTCTCAGCATTAAACTGTATCAAAATTGTTGTTTATAGACTGTCTTTTTGCATAGTATGTCATTACGTCTGTTAATGCTTTGTCAACCTATTGTTTCCGTGTTAATTAATCGACTCTTTTTGTTAACATTTACGTTGCCACTGATGTGTACTTGTTATGTTATGACAGAACGTGGACGGGGTCAACTACTTTCATGTAAAGGTGGTTGGATTGCTGTTTGTTGCAACCACTAGAGCAAATGTTTCACCTTCGCTAGTCTTTGAGCTTCTACAAAGAATAGCACGTGTTACTAAAGATTACCTTGGTATCCTGAATGAAGATTCTATTAGGAAAACTTCGTTCTTATGTATGAATTGCTTGATGAAGTTATTGTAAGTTTTTCCATCTATTCAACTTTATTGGGTGCCTTAAATTCTATCTTTAGGATTATGAACAAGTTTTGATATCTCTTACTTTATAATTTTTAATCTAGGATTTTGGTTATGTGCAAACGACATCGACTGAAGTGTTAAAGTCATGCGTATTCAATGAGCCAATCATGATTGATGCGACACATATGCCACCTCTTGGTCCTGCTGCCCTCTTTATGGTATGCGCAATCAAATAATTGTTAATCATGGATCTCTTTATCAGATTTACTTGTATATGATAATTTTTTCAACTTGCAACATTTGATGGATGCAGCAAGGGAACAAAAGAATGCCTGGGACAGCTGAGATTGCTGCTGGAAAATAGGTCTTCATCGAAGCTAAACCCGATGGCCTTGCTTCAGGAAGGACTAATGTATATGACCATGGAAATGTCCGTAACAAGCTAATCAAGTTCGAGTTGCTCTAGACAACTGCTACTTTTTTGGCGACCGTGTTTGCTGTTGTGACCGCATTGTTTGGAGTGAACAAAACCTATGTTCTATCCATGATATGTATTCCTTCTAACCAACCGGTTTGACTTTTTAGGTTGAACAAAAACTTACAGACATGGATGCAAGGGACAGGGACACTATTCGTCCCTCAATCATGGATGAGTCTCGAATTGTATGTATTTTCAATCTTATGATGACACGATCCAAAACGTTACCACATGACTTCTGATTTGTAATTTTTGCTTCAGGTTTTTTCTACTCTTAGTTTCAGTGGTTCAAGCCTTTTCACTCAAGTAAGTTGTCTCTTTGACATTTTTATTATAGATGAACTGCTCAAGCTGTTTCACTCAAAAGTTACCTTTCATGCCCTTGTTAGACATTCATGATCAATAATTGTCTTTGTGACTCATTACATAATTTTCTTTCAATAGGTTGAACCCGCAACGCTAGTCCCTTTGTCCAGTGGATGCAAATAAAGAGGGATCTTCATCGAGTGTTGTAGAATTAAGTAGAGGAACAAGAATTCATAATTTTGCATCCTAACTTTCATTCCGACATTAAACTTGTCATGAACATAATCAAGTTTAGATATTAGTATGTTCTTTTTGTAGGTTTATTGAGTAAAAAAACGGACCGATTTTAATTCAATATGGTCCAGTTTCCTATTTTTTCAATCTGGATTAATAGATCCTTATAGTTACATATTAGAATATAGCAATAACAAATCTCTACCAAAAATGAGTCGAATAAGTTGTTCATCTAATGACAACACGAATGTTGACACATCTTCTTTGGGTATATTCAAAGAATGAATAAATTACTGAAATAAGGAAAAAAAATAACTAAAAAAAACAGAAAAGAAAAAAAGAAGAAGAAACCGTGTATGCCATATGAAAAAGATGAATATGTAAAAAGTTACAAAACAAACCTTATAAAATAAAATAAGTTACAATAAGGCCCCTTGAGTTGAGGAAAAAAAAGGAGGGGGATGAGGAGGGGGTGATTTGTACACTTTTCTCTTGAGATCAAGTTTTTAAATGATCCCAAAGCCTATATATATATATATATATATATATATATATATATATATATATATATATATATATATATTATCTACAATGATTTTTCTTCCACGTGATTTAGATAATTGTGGCATAACTTCCAAGTGTAGCATGTGACAGGAAAATGCTTAAAAGAACAATGACGTCCTCATAATTTAAGTGTAGCACTCTCTTGTTCCAAAATACTTGAGAATGTGCAATGGTAACTATCAAGATACTTTTTTTTTAACGGCGGAATTATATAAATACTAGCGAGAAGCTAGAAAATAGAAAAGTTACAATAGACTATTACAAGCATTTTTTGAATCAAGGATCCAAACATTCCAATTTGAATGAAAATCCTTTTTCCTATCAAGATACTAACCTCCTCATTTTCACATCAGATTTCTTTCTCGGGTTATTACACGCATATGTTACTGACCTTTGCTAATCTGTTCGTCTAAGTTATTCAAGTTTTTTTTTGTTCAAGAAGGTTACAAGTATACGGGTTTGTTATTCACATTACTTAACATAAAAAACTTGTTTAAACCCGTTACCCCTCTTACTGGTTACCAGGACTTGGCCGGTTTTGCTTATCCACCTCAAAATTTAGGGCCCCATTCATCCACATCAATAAAAAAAAGGTTATTATACAAATAAGTTACCGAACTTTGCCAAGTTGTTCGCCTAAATTATTAAAGTTTTTTTTGTTCAATCTGATTACTGAAGTACGCGATTTGAGATATGGAAATAAACCCCTAACTCATACAAATTTCAGATCTAGAAATAACAACCAAAAGCACTTGCAATATTCAAATCTTATAAAAACACGTCTTAAGAAAACCAAGATCAATAAATTGATTGGTGAAAGCTAAAACTAAACAACTTACTTTTTCAAATTTTTTAGAGTCAATATCCTAAAAATACTTTCAAAATTTTCACATTGTCAATAATAATGTTGATTATTAAAAGTAAATGGACCAAAATACCATCGTTTTCTTTTTCTATAAATTTCTTTCTGAATTTATCTCTTTTTTATAATAAAAACATGATTTTTTTTTCAAACTGCTATCTATCTTCATATCTGGCACCAAAGTTGAGAAACAAATACATCATTTGCATACGAAAAATACACATGGTTAAGACATAAATTAATGAACATAATACTTACTATTATTAAAGGGTTAGTCAGATAAAATGTAACAATTAGTCAATAAGCTCACATGGTGCATTAAAGAATTTCAAAAATAAGAAAGGAAAATATAATTTGGATGACGTCGGAGGTGGGTGGGATGAAGTTGATAGTGGTGGTGGGATGACGAAAGTGATGTTGGTGTTCTTGGGTGATACTATTTTAGAGAGAATGAAGAGAAGTATTGAGAGAGAAAAATATATTTGACTAATAAATTGAGTAACTTAATTAGCCAAATCGCATAGTTCAGTAACTTGATTGAACAAAAAAAAAACTTTAGTAATTTAGGCAAACAAATTCGCAAAGTTCAGTAACTTATTTGTATAATAACCCTATATTTAATATGCTAGTGTATAATGCAACCTGTTACAACATGTTAAAAAAAGATAACATATTTACCTGGTAGTAAAAGTTCAATAACTTGATTGAAAAAAAAAATTAGTAACTTAGGTGAACAAATTCACAAAATTCAATGACTTGTTTGTCTAATAACCCTACTCTCTCCGGCGCCACTTCATGAGCAACTTAATGTAAAAAGGAGACTGAAGACAACATTTTTTTTTCTTTAAACACTAGAATTAAATTTTGATTCATAATTAAAAAACATACATTGATAATTAAAATAAAATTAAAAACATTACAATAAAATTTCAAATAAAATTATAAATTAATGTTCATTTGTTTGAAATGTGTTGAACTAAATCAGCTTTAAGGCTTAGATGAGTTGTTTCGTTGTGTATATCTCTAATAACTTGTAATGTTTCTTCAAGCATTCGTACCAAATCATCATCACAATGTTGCTCCTCGAATAAAAGTCGGGTAAGATTGCCCTCCTTTTGTCTTATAATCATATTATGTAATATGATGCATGTGTACATCATATCCGTAATTTTATTAAGAGACATCTGTTGTGACGGAATTTTTATTACAGTCCACTTCTTCTTTAAGGCGCAAAATGCTCGTTCCACACCTTTTCTTGTTGCTTTGTGCACGTTCTTATACCTTATTCGCTTTGTATCATTCGAGTCCGGCTATGAAATGGATATAATAAGAGCAGACCATTCCGGATATATCCTTTCAGTAATATAATATCCCCGTTTATAAGTCACATCGTTAGCCACAAATAGAACCTCTTATGCTTTTCCGTTTTTGAGATCTTTGAAAATAGGTGATTGACATATAACGTACATGTCGTTGTTCGCCCCGAAACACCAAAGAATACATGCCAAATCCATAAGTCATGTGAGGCAACTGCTTCCATAAAAATGAATGGATCTAACCCATGATCACCCCCTACAAAAGTGAGCATGATATGCATTTGGGTAATTAGCCCATATCCAATCCATAGAATAAATGCTTCCTAACATCCAAAGAAACCCATGTTTCTCCTCGTGAAAAGCATAGAGTTTTCGATATCAGTATGTGTAGGCCTTCGCAAAAACTCGTCTCCATATAAGTCCATAATAGTCTTACAGAAAGCTTGTAAAGCATCACGGGACATTTTCACACCCATTTACAGATATTTGTCTAAAGCATCAAGAACGGTGTCGTATGCCAATTGTTGAATTGCAGAGGTACACTTTATTAATAGGAAAATACCAACTTTTCCCGTACAATCACTACTTTTTTGAAAATACGAACAATTATCCGTTACTTCTCGAACAATGCATGCGAATAGTCTTCTGCTCATTCGAAACCACTGATAGAATAATTATTCGTCATACATTGGCTTTTCAGAGAAGTAAGGGACCACTAGACGATCATGAGGATCGTAACAATATTTATCTATCTTGTTTCATGAGATTTTTGAGGTTTGAGAAGTGGAAGCTTGGAAAACCATAACAACACCACCCTTGGTTGCATCATATTCATCAGGACAAGACAAAGGGAAGGCCATAATGCAAACACCAGAGCCTAAACCT
The DNA here is from genome assembly GCA_019973895.1 of Chrysanthemum seticuspe. Classification (NCBI taxonomy): domain Eukaryota; kingdom Viridiplantae; phylum Streptophyta; class Magnoliopsida; order Asterales; family Asteraceae; genus Chrysanthemum; species Chrysanthemum seticuspe. The sequence goes on from BPTQ01000008.1 coordinate 101,480,189, forward strand.
GAGCCTGAGAAGATTCCCTACAAAATCGGCGACACTGAATACCTGCTCACACCTCAACAGCTAAGTAAATATCTTGCTAAAGAAGAAAGGAGATTGAAACAAGCTGAGGAAGATAAGAAGAATAGAGAAGCACTGGCAAAGGTAGTCGCTGAAGAAGCTGAGAACATGGGAATAGATCCAAAGAAACTCCAAAAAGGTCAGGCAGGACAAAAGTTCAAGGATGCCCAGGCTGCTCAGATGGCTGAAATGAGAAAACAGTTGGAAGAAAAGAAGAAGAAAGCTGAAGCTCTCAGGCAAAGCAGAATTGAGCATTACAACTGGACAATGACAAGCCGAAGGCTACCTGAAAAGATCACAGATGTCAAAATCATCCCCAATTCCAAACCACTGGCAATGAATGTATACAGGGGGGATGATAAGAGACATTTCGAGGTTCATGATCCCTTAACCTTCACTGATTTTGGGATCACTGAACTCGATGAGCTTGGTCCAATCATAGAGACAAAAAGGAATGCGGTGGTTATGGAGCTGATGAAAATGCTCAGTAAGAGGTATGAAAGACTGAGGCAAGCACCAATGCAACTGGGGATTCAGCCAACCTTAACAGAACCTCAAGGATCTCAACCACAATCATCCACTGGCAAAAGGAAAAGAGTTGAGTTCCAGCCTGAGATTAAAGTGCCTAGATTGGAGTGTAATAGGGAGCTACCTGTTCGTGAACTGTCTGGTGATTGAAAGCCTGAAAGAGGGCTATTCCACATTGATGTCTATGGAAACCCAGCATTTCAAAGATGGAGTGACATTGATCAGGCAGGTGTGGCTGCAATGCTGAGCTACATACCTGTGGCCTCTCAAATTCAGACTCTTGCAAACGTCAAGTTCTGTGTTGACCTAAACGCCAAGATAAGAGAGCACCCTGACAGAGAAACACTCATCACCAAGAAAGTAAAGCTTGAAGCACTGGGGATCCATCTTGACTGACATCATTTTCATTATCTTTTGTACTAGTGATAGGAACCTTGTAATTTGATCAATAAACGATGTATGTTTTGTTAAAATATTCAGTGTTCCTTATTGTATTCATTAGTACATTCAGTGTAAGAATAAGCCATTTGCTCACTTACACTGATCAAACACTTAGGCTATTTGTATATCCAAATAGGGGGAGACAGTTGGGTTCAGTAAATACCCAAACCCCTTAATCTAGGATTTGAATAGAAAATAACCTAAGTGCTTAGATCGTTAAACAATAACAGGTCACTGAGTGCATAGTCTCTCAGTGAGCCATCTTCAGGACGCTCAGTAAGAGACATAGAAGAAGTCTCTCCACTCAATAAGGCGGAACTTAAAGGGTGAAGACTGAGTCAAGAAGAAGATGGTGGATTCAGTAAGTGATGACAATAACTCACTGAATCCCTCAAACTCCTCACCAACTACAAACACTGAAGACAAACTGAAACTGAAGACTGAAGACTATGAAGACTGAAGAATGGGTGGGACAAAATGGTTATGCTTGAAGCGATAAAGACGGAGTGCTTATCTTCAAGAAGTCAACTTTGCCTGAAAGGCTCAGCATCAGTACTGACAAGTAGAAAGTGGCTTTATCCCTTTACCTAATATAGTCTTTGTAAACAGAGACAAAATACATCAGTATTTTGTCTTCTGCAAATTGTCAGTTTGTCACTTATGATAGAGTTAAAACTCATACTTGTATAAATAGCATAAGAGATGGAGTGATAGATTAAGCTTGTGAATTGTAAAAACACACATACACGCAAGCCATCTTTCACTCCTCCAAATACAACTTAATCCCTGAGATAGCTCAGTGGGTACTTGTAGTTGTGCTCAGACTTAGCCTGAGCTTCGAGAGGAGTTACCAACACTTTGTCATTTCAATCCCTAGTACTGTTCCGCAAGTGCTAGGGTAACGTATTCTTTTGATTCATTTCTAATAAGAATATGATGTTGAAAACTACTCTTAGTGTTTTACTTATATCTTTTCAGTCATTGATTCACTATTAACTTGTTTTACATACTTAACTGTTTTTTAAGATAGTGAATAGGGAACAACACGTATTATTAGAATTTAGTTAGGATATGCATGAGTTAAATTAGAAATAGATAATGCATATCGTTTACGTGTTTTTCAAGCTGCTGAATTAGGGTTTCTTAATACTATAAAAGAAACCAGCGGCTAGGGTTCTTGGCACGCTTGTCAACAACATTATTAGTAATTTAATATAGATCCATAGAGGATCAAGTCTTTTGTGTTCATCGTCTTCTTAATTCTTGTGTTTATATTCCGCATAAACATAAGTCTAGTAAAGGTTCTCCATAGTTTGCTTGTGATTACACAGGTTTACTATACTTTCAGTAAGGCTCTCAAGATCTATCTGGGACTGATCCAACAGTTCCCATTAGATTTTCAAAATAAAATTAAAGGCTGATGGCACAGTTGAAAGAAAAAAGGCAAGGTTGGTGGTACAAGGAAATAGGCAAAAGTATGGTGAGGATTATCAAGAGACATTTGCTCATGTAGCTAAGATGGTTACTGTGAAATCATTGTTAGCTGTAGATGCTTTAAAGGAATGGCACTTATGTCAGATAGATGTGTCTAATGCCTTCTTACATGGTGGTTTCACAGAGGAAGTAATATGAAGGTACCTTTGGGTTATTCTGGTAAGGGGGAGTGTGTTAAAGAAAACTCCAACTTAGATCTTAATTTGGTATGCATACTGAAGAAAAGCTTGTATGGTCTAAAAAAAGCACCAAGAAAGTGGTTTGCAAAATTGTCCTCTACACCGATTTCTTTTGGGTTCATACGGTCCAAACCAATTACTCTTTGTTTACTAAGAAAGTTGGGACTAAGTTTACTGCAAGTTTTGGTATATGTGGACGATTTATTGATAACTGGCAATAATGATGTTCAAATAGTAGAACTTAAGTCTCAGCTGAATTCTTGTGTTTCATTTGAAAGATTTGGGAGATCTTAACTACTTTTTGGGTCTGGAAGTTGCAAAGACACAATAAGTTATTTTTATCTCCCAGTAAAAATATGCTATGGATCTCTTGAAAGAAGGTGGAGTGTTGCCTAATAGACCTTACAATTACCTATGGATCCACATTTAAAGTTACAAACATATGTTGGAACTACATTGCCTAATCCTGAAGTGTATAGAAGGTTCATTGGTAGACTGGTTTACTTAACTATAACTAGACCAGACATCTGTTATAATGTGCAACTTTTGAGCTAGTTTATGCAATCTCCTACTTCAATGCATATGCAGGCTGCCAAGCACATATTGAGATACATCTTGTTGTCACCAAGACAAGGAATTTACTAGCCAAAGACTCAACTGTTCAACTCAAAGCTTATTGTGACTCAGACTGGGCAAGCTGTCCCTTTTTCTAAAATATCTACCAATGGTTATTGTGTTCTTTTAGGTGACTCACCAATCTCATAGAAGTCTAAGAAACAGACTGTGGTTGCAAGATCATCTGCAGAGGCAGATTATAGAGCAATGGCCCTGACTTGTTGTGAGGTCACTTGGTTGGTAATTCGTCTCAAAGATTTAGGCATTAAGGACCTGGAGGCATCCAGTGGACTTATTTGTGATAATCAAGCAGCTCTCTACATAGCTGCTAATCCAGTCTTCCATGCTAGAACTAAGAATAGAAGTGGATTGTCATTATGTCAGAGATCAACTCAAAGAGGGTTTGATCAATCCATCCTATGTTAAGACAAAGTCACAGTTAGCAAATGTTTTCACTAAGGTTGTGATTGTGGATCAACATAATCAACTGTTGTCCAAGTTGGGAGTGTGTGTTCCACCCCACTTTCCACTTGAGGGGGAGTGTAAAGAATAGAGGGTCTGATTTGTACAACATTGTAAAGTCCAGGGTGTAGTTTGTAATCTTTTCCTTTTAAATATCTTGTAATCCCTCTCATTTAGGGAAACTCAAATACAATAACCTTTCCCTTCATTTTTGGTTCTTCTTCATTTTCCTTTGTTCCGCCATTGTTGACAAAACCCGTAGTAAGGCGACCACAGTCACAAAAAAAAATATCTCATATGAAAAAAAAAAAAAAAAAAAAAAAAAAAACGATCGAATGAAGCAAAATAAGAAGGGTGGGGGGCTCATCCATTTTGGCTAGACCAACCTTTGCAAGGGTTGTCATTACAAGTAGTCTAATGGGATTGCGTGATGATATGACAATAAAGTGACAACGATGGTAAGCAAAGGTCACTACACTCGGTCAGTTGTTTTTATGCACATTTAACACATGTACACACTTTGCAACTTGTATAACTAGTTTCTTCTAAAACTCGATCACTATCTTCATTGAAAAAGAGATTCTTACTTTTCACCAATTACGTACATAGTTCATGACACCTCATGTCCACCCAAAATAACATCATCTTGCACTCAGTTCTCTCTCCATAAATGTCACTTAACCATTGTTTCAAACATTTCTTTTCGACATTTCATTGTGGGTGTTCTTACGCTTGTACATTTGTTATACAAAATTTCTGTGAAGGTGCATCTATATAGTGTATAAAAACTTCTCTCAGCACAATATAAGTTTATAAAATGATTAGCATGCCATTAAATACGAGTAACTAGTATGATTGTACAATTCGAATAATTAAAATATTTTTGACCATTGATAAGCAACGAAAAGTCTATGCTCATATATACTGTTTTAAAAGCATTCCGAAAAATACAAACAAAAAGAGTTCATCAGATATAATGTTTTAACCTACACATGGGACGTCGTAGTCATTTCACTGACCGGTTTCACTGTTAGCAGAAGAAGTAAATCACTAACAACGATATCAAAATGGCAAATAGACAAAATTTAAACATGTGACATATGCTTTATGCTACATGTCATCGACCATTAAGCTAACATTGAGGACCATGCGCGTACTAGTATAAGCAAGTTAATATCATGATGAAATCATACATAGATCTCTATATATAAGTAAGGTTACATGATTATATCAATATATTTAATTATTAAATCACACATTTATCTTCTCAAAATCATATGAAAAATGAGAATTTGGTGTGTGTCTCTATCCACACAAAAAAAGATAGATAAAGTATTGGGTTAATTTTGGAATATTTGAATCTTTAAAGGGGTGTTTGTGTGAAGTTATGGGAATTGATTGGGTGAGGGAGGGACCACTGAAAGTGGGATGGGCATTGGGTGGTGGTAGTAGTAAATAGTTGTGGGTCCCACAATTAACCTTAAACGATGAAACAGCGTCATTGTCATACATATGAACACGTGGACCATACTTTCTAATTTAGGAAAGCACTGAACCTCCATTATAATGCCCGTCTGTCTTTGGACCACCTTTATAGACTTCAACTTCAACTTTAAAGTTTGTTGGTTTGAACTAAACCTTTTTGTATAAACGAAACATACATTTCTTGTATTTTCTTCGAAAAAGTTTAGACAAACCCGCACAACAGTTCCGGCCGGTTCAACAGGGTTTGGTAAAGAAAGAACGGTTGAACAGTCGGTTAAACTGGTTGAATCAAAAATCAAAAGCTTGCTCGAGTCGATAAAAACCTGATTACTAGAACTTAGTCAAATACAATTTGATAACTGATGCTACAAATACATAAAAGAAGCTGTAAACAAAATAAAGATACATGCATTTTTATTGCTATTTACCTCTTTATAACAAATCATAAATTATGTTGGGTTAAAAGAAGACAAATTTATGAACTCCGTATATATCATTTAGTCATATTTTGTATCGTAGTTCATTTAGGTAGCAATAATTTTTTGTTTTTTGGGAAATTAAACTTTTACTTCTAGTAAAATGCAGTACTGAAGTGACAAAAGCCATACATACAATTATAAACCTTAAAATGTTACTTATATGTGTGTGTTCTTGTTGTGCAAATTATTTGATTTCTTTGGACCATTTTGACTTTATTTAAAGCTGTTAATTAATTGATCTTTTCATAAAACATACTGTAAAATTCAGTTGCTTTCTTATATTTTCTTGATTATCTAAATTTTTTGGTACATCTTTCATATATATGTTTAGGATCCGACATGGTATAATTTTCGAGAGTATAGATCTTTCAAAGTACAAAAGCGTCAATAAACTTATTGGTAGAGAACTCACCAATCCTTTTTATTATTAATCATAAGACATAGATGATTTGGTTAAGTGTTAGTATTAGACACTCTATAATCAATTCCAAGTCACTTTCCCTTGCGTCTAGATCACCATCATCAATCCACACCTACCGGCTACCCCCCACAACTTCAATTTTACGACTTTATCTAAGTACCGGACCTTTATCGTAAAGTCAAACTTTTTTTTTTTTTCTCTAATGTGAAATGATCAGATAAAATACATAGTTTTCAGGATGTGTTCAGAAATTGATCCCGGGTGAAAGATTTTGTAACATAAGGGTCACGTTTGGACGGACCCAAGAACTTCGGGTTTTCGTAAATTACATGGCTTTTTAGCGCATAGTGTAAATTTCTGTCTAAGATTATGATTTTTCCTAAATAGATCTAGCAAGTCTTGGTTATAAAATCCATTGTATTATCGTAAAAAGAATTTGTGAAATTAGTCCATTATAAACTTGAGTCCGCCACTACCTACAACTATGAGCGAGCAACTGAGTGAGCATGAACATCTAACTTCTTCAAATTGTTCTTGAGTGGGGGGTATGAATCGGTCAACATTGCTAAGTTATAAACACTTTAGCAAGAAGATAATGCCAATCCAATTATCGATAAGACCATTAATAGTTTTGCTAATATGCGTTCTTGTGTTATTTTTTACGCACGTGTATACATTGTTTTGTTTGGGTATAAAGGTTATAGAAACAAAAATAGGTAGACGAAAAAGCCAAAAGAGGGAAATGCAATGTCCTGATTCAAAGTTACATTCTCTACTTTATTGTTTCATTTTTTTTCGTATAACATAAGTAGTACTTCGTGTCATCGTATATATGTCAAAAATTAAACAAAACCCCTTTTTGGTAAAACTAATGACTTTCTTAACGAGGTATTGACATTATTGCTTTGTGATTTGTCATATTGTTTAACCTCATTTTTATTGATATTTACTACTACTTTAAAAAGATATAACTTAATTCATGACTCTTTAAGATATTATATCGTGAAACAACATCGTATCCAAGTCCATTTACTTTCAAGTTAGGTGGCCTTCTTATATTAAGAAGTTATCAAGTGTTCCTTTTTTTTTTTTTTTTTTTTTTTTTTTATTATTATTATTATTTTTAGAAGTTCAATGACACACTGAATGTGATGAATAGACCTAAGAAATTTCGGTCAAATGTTTTATAGGAGCATACACTTATTAGAAAATCCTATTCGTTGTGTCGAAATCAATGTGTTGTGGAATTTAAGGAGAAGGTCCAAAGTTAGTTGCAATGTGTATGAAGATAGAAAGTCTTGTAAATGAATGAAAAATACACAAAAGGAAAGGAGGGTTTTTGAACACTTGCTCTTCACATTATCATCACATATCCTAGCCATCCCAATCCCTTTGTCTCATAACCTAATTGATTCTTGCAAGATACCACATTTTCTTTACTTGCTCTTATGGGTTGAATTAAATGTTAGTTTGCCATTTCGAATCTTGTTCCTTAAAGTCGACTAAGATAGTTTTATATGTGTTCCGGAATTTATGTGATAAGTCAAATTGTGTTGTTTGTAACACTGGAAATCTTTCATATAAGATACTAGAAGATCATAAATTACCATCATATATCACTTGTCAATGTATCATGTATAATTATGTAAAAGGGAAGGTTTCTATACAGACGCAATATATAACAACGAACAACAACTTCCAAATTTTAAGATCGGTACTAATGCACACCACCACACGTGATGAGCTTAACCGGCACCACCTTCACGAGTCAATCATTGTAACACATATCCATGAACCATGTGTGAAGCATATATAAAAAAAGGGTTCGATGGTGCAGATCACATGACAAAAGAATTTTTGTTGTGTGTGTGCGTTTTGAGATATGTTTGTGTTTAAGTGTCATACGTAAACTTTAAATACTCTAGTTACCACTAGAGGTTTATAGGTGGTGGGAATGTGGTGGTAAAAAACGATGATGTGACATTGACGTGGAAGTACTCAGATTACCATCATTTACATCCGGTCAAATGGATGAGCTAACTTTGAAATATGAAAAGTTGATCTAGCCTCAGAATTATAGAAACTTTTCCATGTTTAAAAGAAGTAAATAAATAGAACCCTTCCAAACGATAATAAAAATGAAAGATGTATAAAAAGAAAAAAGTTGTTCGATTAGTAATTCATTTGAAATATGTTGATTTCTGGGTTTGTGAATTACTTTATGGATGGTGGGAGCCCAATGGCATTGGCCCAAATATTAGGTGCCATTTTGTGAGTTACTGCTGTGAAAAACCAGTCATGACAATACATTAGAAAAGTGCTTTTTAATAGACATAAATTTAAAGCTCTTGTACATGCACATAATAAGCTGTGAATTAAGGTATTTAACGACCATATAAGTATGATGAATCTATTGTTGTGCTTTGCTTTGACAAATCCATAGTAGGGGAACTGTCTAATGGCACCATGGGAGGCGTCAAGTAATAAGCCACCGAGCACTTTATATGGGAGTATAGGCAAGGAAGCTTCGGAGTTAAGTACTTGAATCACTTGTCTTATTGATGGGCGAAGCTCTGAGTCAGGCTGAGCACACCATAGCCCGATTATAATCAGACAATTAATTTCTGCTTCATTAAAATCTAATCCTAGACGTGAATCAACTGCTTCTAAAAGAGCTCCAGTGCCGAAGAGCTCCCAAACTCATTCTAGCTAGTAACCGTATTTGGTTTTCTTGAGCTTTCTACTCGATGGATTTTCACCCAAATTCTATTTCCAATGCAACAACTTAGAAGCTAAGCACATCTGATTCTCTGGTTGCTTTGACTGTCACTACACATTCAGGAGCCATATATAACCCAACGTTCCAGCCAACATGGTTGTTTTAGAGCCTTTCTCGTGGTCAACCAACTTAGCTAACCAGAAATCACCAAGTTTCGACATTAAAATCTGAGTCCAACATCACTTTACTCGATTTGATATCTATATGCAAAACACATTGATCCCATTCCTCATGTAAATTTATATAGCAAAGCAAAAGCCAGGTCATTGACAATTTTGTACCTTGTGCCCCATGTCAATAAGCCTTTTCCCTTGAAGAGATGTAAAGCTAAGCTTCCGTTCTCCATAAACTCTTAACAGGAAAGACTTCTCCTTTCTCATGACTCAAACCGATGAGTTGCAGCTTATTTCCGTGTCTTAATTGGCTAATTATTCTTACTTCTGATACATACTACTTGATACCTTGTTTGGATGTCTTTGACACCCTTTTTATTGCGACACAAGCTCTCAAATTATTTGAAGAACCTTTGTAACCCCCCCCCCCAAAACCTACCTCTCTAAGCTTCTCTTCTAGGTCTAAAGGCGCCCATTTCAAATACATGAATTGAAAATCCAAGTTCCTTAAAATAATCTCGATTATGTCTCTGGGGCTTCCTGTATTAAAAAATGCAAATATAGACAAAGAAGGGACTAGAAGCGATATCATTGTTATTGGCTTATTGCTCCCATGATCATTTGTACCTTCTTAATTTTCCCTTTCCCCTTTAAAGGGTTGGTGTTTGGATCAGTAATGTTCGAGCTATTGGTTGATGTTACCCTATTCTTTTCATCAACTTGTAAAACAGAACTATTGAACATCCAAGATATTACATTGTTTTTCTCAAAAGCTCGGATAACCACTTTCAGGCAAGACATCCCTAAGATCGATGGTATAATAAAGTCCATCTTCTATCACATCATCATTGTTTTGAAAACCAGTGAAAGAAACAGTAAGATTTTTCAAAACATAATCATACTTAATCCAAGCTTGACACTCTCCCATTAGGTATGTCCAGTGCTGATACCTAACAGAATTTTGATTATAAAATAGTAGTGCGTAACGTAGACATTACAATCAAATGTTGTTCAAAATTTAAAATAAAAGATTACTCGAAAATCCAATCCATTGCTATCGGTCAAGCAGACAGGACATCAGAAACTACAAAATTACTCTATTACCATGTAGATACCATTACTTTTTCGATCTATTATTTTTTCATTCGATTCTGACCGACCAACCGAACGATTCAAAGTATATTGCTCAATAGCCATTTTGCAAAAATAATATACATAGAAAATGACTGCAATAATCCCCAAAAGAGACCATGGGCGTTAGGTTCTGTCCAATAGGATCATCAATCTTCCGAATCATATAGACGATAATATGTTATACACAAAGTAGTAAAAAATCTAACATCCTCTAAATTCTTCATTCTACAAGGTCCATTAAAACTGTTTTATAACAAAAATATGTTCTGATCTTCTTGTAGTCTGTTCATAACTGACAATAAAAGTAATGTTATTGTCCATTTGTGGATCGGGTCCTTGAGAAAACAGAACCGATGGTAGAAAATGGTTGCCCGAAGCCACGAAAGTCTAAACTTGTTTCTTCTGTTGAATTCACCTGAAAGACACAAATTTGGTTGCAGAATTCAAGATTGAGTAAGAGACACCTTAAATAATACGGGGTATGAGCTAAAAAACAAGTCAAACGGGTGGATTTAATGGTGAAAATTGCTAAAATGTATCGTTAAAGTATATGAACTTCAATATTGTTTTTATATCGAAATGTAAGATATTACTGAAAACTTCTTATTTTAAAAGGATAAAAAAGTGTTTCGAGCCAACCCACCACCAGCTATGTGTCCCTTTTCTTATAAAACTTAGGATATAGCCAATGTATTAAAAAGACCCGTCATCAAACAAATAGATTCCAAATTGACCCGTTTATATATGTGATGGTGTTTTAGGCTATCTAATACTAACCAGTTAGTTATAGATTCAACGAGACATACCCCAGGAAATACAGTAGAGGATGGTTCTTGCTCTTCTGTATGAACTTGAGGCAAAGTCATAGTCTGCAACAAGAAACAGAAGAATAAGCAAAAATATATGCTTGTCACGATAAGTTAGAGAAACTAACTGAATCATATGTTTAGAAAATTCAACCATTTGTGGTGAGGGAAGACCTAGCCTTGAAGAAGTATTCGGATTTGCCTACAATTTAACAAAAAAACACGTCACTGAATGAATAATATATCTTGTCAGCAGCTTTATGTTCTGCGCCTTAAGAAAATGTTGTTCTCTACTGTTCATCCCTTTTAAAAGTACGCATGTAACAAGATGTGGCAATTTCTACCAATTTACTTTTGAATGGGTCGATTTGGGCGGTGATTTATCAAAAATGGGTCAAACGAAAATAGCTAAAAGAGATTACACTGAATCGGTCATAAGTCGGCCTAAGTTTGATCATTACACAATAGTACAATTTCCTAAATAGTCATAATTCAAAGAATGGGATTATCATGATGTTATTGTATTAGTAATCAGGAACACTTTAATATTTCACAAAAGAAATGTCCTTATAAGTGTTTTTGGTCAAACAGGCCCGTAACCAAACTGGGACACACAACGAGCATACGAAAATGTATTGGATCATACCTGAATACGTCCCATAGATGTCTGATTTTCCAAGGCAATTGAATCACGTAGTAGCCTCACCACTCCCATGTTTGTGACATTCTGATCATATACCATTAACGAAAGGCAACAAGCTGAAAATAAATACAAAAAAAAAATACAACTCGATTTGGTATTAAAGAGAATCAGTACCTGCCTCCCTTCAATCCCCTCCAAGGAAGTCTCCTGTGACAAACATAGTTGGGTCAGTATCCAAGATAATAATTGACCATCTCACAAAGATGGTAAACAAAATATTTTCATAAAAAGGAAGAAGAAATAGTTAAATGTCAATAAGCACCATGGAAAGAACCGCATGGCGTACGATTTCAAGTTGCTGAACAGTCTCTTGCGCAACTCTCCGTATAGAAGAAACCTATGTAGTTTAACAAAAAAGTCAAGCGTAAAGTCAATAGTCATAATTTAAGAAATTAGTCAACTTTGATTCCATACATACCTCCTCATTTGTAGACTCGTTAATTTCTGCAAACTCATCTATTCTAGAATTGACACGATCAATTCTTGAAGTTATATGCCGCTTGGTAGTCTAAACAACAAAGTAAAGAGCGTTAACTATTATAAGGTTGTTATTGTATGAAGGTGGCGATCTCGACCCATTTAGACATAAACGAGTCAACTTAGTTCTTATCATTGTAACAGTAATATTTTTTTAAACTAAATTAATGAATTCTTTTTCAGTAAAGATCATATAAAAGAAGATAACATAAATGTTTAATAATGATCTATTGAATAAACAAAAACATATATGTAACTAAAAAACAATTACATAACAGAAGACATACAGCAAGTGACGAGTAAACATCATCAAGCTTTTTAGCTACAACATTCATTGCATCAGATAAACTTCGCTTTGATGCAAACATCATATTAGGAAGTTTCCAACCCTTCACAATTACAAACAAGAAAAAGAAAAAAAGTTTAGTAAAAATGAAGTTTAAGATAACAAAGAGGCTAATTTAAAAGACTTGAATTAGTACCTTCCACCAAGCATAGCCATATCCTACTACTACAACAATGACGATAATCTTATATTTGCAGGTACCTATATGAAACTAATATCATTAGCATCGATATTGATAATTTATATTCATTTCACTTGACAGAAACTAAAACTAAGCTTAAAAAAAAAAGACATACATTTCAGAATCTTTAAAGCAAACAGGAAAAAAGAAACTATAAACTCAATTTATATATGTGTGTGTAAAAAATCAAAGCTCTAAAAAAGTACCCGACGCCGACTTAGTAGATGTCGCAATAGTAACTTGTTGATTTGATGCTAGGAGTTGCAGCTCCTGCCTTAGGTTATTCACCTGTTAATAAATTATATCCCGTCAAAATAACATAATTATTTGTTAATCAAAATGTGGATCTCAAATGAAATAGCCTTTAATACAAAATTACTGTCTTAAAGTAACATTCAAACCTGCGCCATCAACGAATTGTTGTTGCTTGGTTTTGGACGCGAACCAGATTTCTCATCATTACTCAATAGCTTAAGTACCTAAAAAACATATATGAAGAGAATTTCTCACAAACTAACATAAACATGGTTATACACTTATACACTGCATGCATTTAGGTAGCAAACAGATCGACTACCTTATTTGCACCGGAGTATAAATCATGGGCACCAGAAATAAATCCTCTATTCGCAAAAACTGATCCAACAAGGCCTGAAAAACAATCACATGATGGAACATTATCATATTAAGTGCATGAGGATCAAAGTCTTTGTAACTGTAAACGGGCACTAAAATTCGTAACTAGTATATCTCTCTGCAATCTATTTTCGTTGCTATTGTTTGTGGGTTTGCTTGGATCAAGTCTCAGCCTTCTTTTTCAAAACCGCCTAATCATTTTTCTTTCAAATGGTTTGGCAAACACTATTGCAAACACAATAATATGATAATCGTCTTCATAATAACCAATCCCGAAAATGAAATTTCTACTTAACTACATAACGCACACTACATTAATTCCATAGAATCACTTAACAGAAATTACATGCTAGCAATGCACTAGTGATATATATGGTTGCAAACGATCATGTTTAAAAATTTTCATTACATTTAAACATCTTATTGTAGTTATCATGTCTGTCATCATTTTCAAGCAAAACCTTAGATTAACCTTAAACCCTAACATTCTTAAAAACCTTAAAGTAGACAAAGATTAAAGTAAACATTATTTACTCTAGCACTACTGCATATAGATATAATGACACGTGATTAATCACACTAAAATAAAAGTAAATTCACTGTAAATAATACCTGCGCCAATGATTATTGCTAGCCTCCCTACAGGAAGAGACATTGATTTGTAAATTTGTTAAATAAAATAATTTATTTATTTATTTATATACTTAAACGAGAAAATGGGAAGAAACAAATGAGTTAACTTATTTATGAAGATATGTTAAATAAAATAATTATTTTTTTAATTTGTTAATTCACGAAAAAGGGAAGTCTCATGCAGTACACGTCTAAACCCATAATTAAACAAAGTTCGGGACATAAAACTCGAAACGAAATCATGGTACTAATATTTCGTCATTTCAAAACGAAATCATGTACGTGTATGGAAAGGTTTACGACGTTTTGATGACACTGGAAAGAAAAAAGCTAAACTAGCATAGTTAGCTTAATGTTTGAGTACGAAGTCTAAGTCCGTTTATTATATAGTCCATATCGCCTTAAAACCATCCGCTATGATTTTGGCGTCCGGAGCTCCGAGCTCATGCTTTAACAAAATATTGTATCGGTATGGCGTAGTACACTTAACGCACTAAGTTAGTACCATTGCAAATGTTGTTAGTTTGTAATCTATACGAGTCTCAACCATAAAATATGGCAACAATTACGGTACATCAATTAAAAGAGTAGCCTTCCAGCAGGCTGCAACTTAATTTGGTCCACTAGCCATACTTTTAGCCCCGGCCCAGCCGTGCATAGAGGCTTAGATTAGTTAGAACTTTTAGTCTTGTAGGTGCAATTAGACACAATTTAATGTTTAAATCTTTTAAACGGTTTTATATTTAAAAAGGTTAAACAATGTATTATCTCAGAATTTATATACTCATGATAAAGTTTTATATAGGAAATGAACATACTAGTGAGAAAACTGTGTTTTATGGTGTCTGACTTTATAGCTAACTAATTCATGTGGCTTAACCATATTTTCTAACAAACTCAAACTGGATAAACTAATCTTTTATTGAGAAGGTCAAGACTAAAGACAGAACTGCGATTTTTTAAAGGGTATTACACAATATTTTTTCATTATAATAGGTACTAGATTTGCATCATAAAAGAAATTCATCTAAATGGCGGGTCGCACAAACAAAAGAAAAACGTTTAACCGTTTTCTCACTTCGTGACCTAATATCAGGTGTGGCCATGCCACACCCGGTTCTGAAGTGGGTCCGTTCCTAAGGCCAAATTGGCAACATAGCTTTATTTGCTCCAAGTATGACTGAGACCTAAAAGCTTCACATTTCGGCAGTGATAAGTCATAATACTATTTCATCCAAAATATACTCAATGATCATGAAATTACAGATTGTTTAGCCTTAAAAATATATATCACATCATATTTTAATTGAGTATTTTTCAGTTACATATATATTTAATACACAATAACAAAATTAAATGATTATGTGGTCTTTCATAAGTTTGGATCCATTACACGGCATGTGTTGAATGATAGAATTCTTCGCTCGTGATATGTTTTATTAATCCGATATATTTAGAATACATGCATAGAAACTCTAATGGCCCCTAAGCCCACAGTCAGGCTTAAGAAAACCTACATAATCTACTATTTCTTTGCAATTCGAGCGGCGAGATTGCGAAAGCTCGAATAAGACTAAAATGATAATTATTACAAAAAAAAAGAAAAAAAATCTTAATAAAGAATTAAGACTATGATAGCATCCCGTCGCAGCGGATGAATAAACATAATCCAAAAAGAGTACACTTTTTTTCCTTACGACTGTCAAAACTTAAAACAACGCTTGACGAAGCGTCCAGCCGGTGGAGGCGGCGATTCAGGTATGCTTTTCTTTGGATATTAATTACAATTGAGATAATGTATATGAAGGCCATCTAAGTTTTCAGCTTTTAACATATAGGTCACCCATTATTGAAATGAACTTATAGGACGCCCAATTATATGTTTGTTTTCGTTTACACCAATTCCGGCCAAATTTATTCCTGAAAACTATAAAAAATAAACAAACAACCAACCTCTAACTTATCCAAGTAAGACGAATGAAAATTTGATGGGAAATATCGAGTATGCCTATAATTTAAGTGTGAATTTATAGTATTAAAAGTACTTTAGAAAGATAAAATTACAATTTCGCGACTGATTTTTTATTTATATTAGTATTTGTTTAATATGTTAAGTTATTGTTAGGTTCGTTTTGCCGTTTGATCATTATCCGGATTAAATTTGAACGGAATTGATGTAAACGAAGATAAACACATAATTTGGTGGCCTATAAGTTACTTTCAAAAAATGGGTGGCCTATATGTGGAAAACTTAAAAGTTGGGTGGCCTCCCGATATATTATCCCATTACAATTCCACGACCACTAACGGCGTCAACTAACTCTAACCCGTTTGAGAGTCATAAACAAAACAGTGAACCGATTGCAATTTTTAAAACCGACGGCTTGTTACGACGCCTGACGGTGCAACGCTGAGGCTACGTCGGTGATTTTAGTGTCATCAACTATTTTAGGTAATTGTGATTACTAGAGACCAATGAGATTTCATATTATGCTAGGATACGAGTTAAGGAAGTGTGGTCTGCACACTCATTTGAGATGATATGTTTCCACCACGACAAAGACACACGAGTCAAAGGGCAACGCCCTTTGTTGGCCCAAATTGTATATTTGGTGCTTCAAATGACTTACCCATTTTTTCTTCCTTTTCCCAACCAATGTGACAATTGTTGGTTTTTAACCAACTTTAACCTTAACAGTTACGATGCCTGGTTTTATAACATACATATCTGGTTTCCTCCATAAATACAAAAACACACAATTCTCTCTAATTTGCTTTGTTCTCGTGTGCCTAAAAATAAAGTATTCTTATTGAATTATCTCAATAAGGATTTCGAGATACGTGGGCATCAATAGGCTCGAATACTTTATAAGAAAAGTGACTTTAAACGATTCGAAAGGATATCCAAAATTATCATCACGGCCCTTACCCAATTTCTAACATGCTACGGATGCAAGATATGATTGTTTCGGAATTCAATTACAAAACTAGTGGCATTGACGGCGTCAGTTAACTTCTTTTGGTTTAGGAGTTATGGTCGAAACATTAGGATGTTTTTTTTTAATTTTTCTTTTTAAGATTGGGGATAAGGCGGTGACTAGAATTTGACGGGGTGGTTTAGAGGTGACGGCTCAAGGTGACTGATCAGGTTCGAAGATCATACCTAAAGCTCTGATACCATGTTGAATGATATAATTTTTCGTCGATAAAATATTTCATTAATCCGATATATGTAAAGATGCATGCATAAAAGCCTCAGTAATCTAAACCCACACTTAGGGATGACAAAAAAATCCGTACCCGATGGGGACCCGATCCCCAAACCCGATTTGACTGAGGAATCCCCGAGTTGACCGGGGATGGGGACGGAGATGGGAAATCCCCCATATATGAAACCGGGGATTGGGCGGGGATGGGGATACCATAAATCCCCGAACCAGGCCACGACCCTGATCTTGTATAAGTATTTAGAATTATATGTTATATCCATACTCGATTAACTTATATGTATATGTATATATGTTTATGAGTATCGACATGTATATTTAAATACATATGTGATATTTATAGAATCAAGCATCTTTAGAATTAGAAGTATAAGCACAAACTAAACATTACTTAACTATTTTGTCCGAATACACACATATGATACATATTATTTTTATATTATATGTGATGTTACAATGCTGAGGATGCTTTAAAGTTGAATTGAAATTGTAATGAATCAAACTATGTGCGATGTACGCACATTTGTTGAGAGACTTTATGAGTTAAAATTCTTTATATTTTCGACGAGCAAGTGAAATTTTAATGTTATTTCATAAGGATTGAAAATCCCTGAATCCCTACAGGGATCCCCGATCCCCATTGAGGACGGGGATGGGGATGTAAAGCAATTTCTCGATGGGGATGGGACGGGAATGGGGATGGAGAGTGGAAACGGGGATGGGGATGGGAAATACAATCCCCAACATTACCCGCCCCGTTGTTATCCCTACCCACACTCGAGCTTGGCCAACTCTACATAAATCTTATAAATGAGTTTTTAATCAGCTCAATGGGTGAACAAACATATTAAACAATTGTGTGATATAAACGTTTTCTTAATTTTATTTACGAATTGATTTGCTTGCATCATCTGATCCTTTTGCATTCAAACATGCATGTTTTTCTCAAATAACATTAGCTCCTGTATAATGTTAAACACAAGAAAACGATGTGTGTAACATAGGAACTAAAAAAAATATGGTATACAATTTTTTAAAGCAAACTTAATTAATGTTTGTTAGACTTTGGGCACGTGAGTGGTAATAATCAAATTTGGATATATTCTTTGAATTGTATAGAGATTATTTTTAGATTGAAATATTGTGTCCTTATATGCCTCGGATAACACAGAGTTCTCAACTGGATAATTTAAAGAATCACATTTTGTTTCTAAGGCAGGCAAGAACAATTAAATACACAGAAACTTGTTATGTAAGTTCTGTTTGAAAGAGATCAAACCTGTATATAAAACATAATAGAAAGTTAGTTAAATTCGGTTAAAAAAGATTGGCGAAAAGAGTCATAACTGTTGGTGATAACGCTCAGATTGTACATGTTTTCAGTATCGTTATGTGTGCTTTTGTATATGTTATTTGGTTATATTTGTATAATTTTAGTGCTTAATCGCATCAAAAGATGTTTGTCTAGTATTTATAACCAAGTACAGGTAAACAGAAGGAAAAGTAAAAGAATGTTCAAAAAAAGGAATATTCTCATTTCAGTGAAGCATGTCAAGCACAAATCAGTATTTCAAGTACCATAGAACACCAAGATGATTGAAGAATCAAGCTCTACAAGTCAGAATAAAGCTAAGGTCGATTTTCCGTCACTCAGGAAGACCAACCGCATCGGTTGCAATCGCAACCGGATCGGTTGGATGATGGTCAAAAGGTACCTGTGAAGATGGACCAACAGATCGGTTGCCTCCCGCAACCGATTCGGTTGGAGCACTGCTAGAAGACCAACCGGATCGGCTGGACCTTCGACCGATCTGGTTGGGAGACCTGTTTCTGCCAAATCTTCATCACTAAGTTTTCCCATTGTATCCAAACGATTCTAGGTCCTTCCCTTGGTGTATTCTAGTCCCTTCTTAACTCCTTGGAGGCCAAGTTCAGCAATTAATACCCTAGGCCTTGGAACTAGTATAAATAGAGACCTCTTGTGAGCATATGAGACACACACTTCAATACAGCTCTCTCTACTCATCAAACAAAGCTCTTAGCTATCAAATTCATCCTTAGAACTTGTTAGGTCACCATTCTATCACATCAATATGTATTTCTAGAGAGAGAAAGTGGAAGGAACTAATGAAGTATTATGAAATAATTATTACAATTAGAACCAACAACCCTCTCCCTTCAAGGGAGGGGGTATTTATAGTGTTTACATGGATAGGGGTGTTTCCCCTTGGTTCTAGAAGAACCTCTTATCACAGCTCATGGGTTTACTACATGAGCTGTAAATCTAAATACAAATATTTATAAACCATAATTATTAACAACCTATTACAAATTAAATGACCTACACTTCATAATAAAATATGTTCCCAACAATCTCCCCCTAAGTGTTGGTCATCATTTGTTGTCTTGCTTAGGTTGTTTGACGTCTTGAACTTCTTTGGCATTCATAGCTTGTGACGTCTTTGATTCTTTGCATCTTTATTCTTTGTTCTTGTTGTTGTGATCAGTTGTGAAATCTGCCTTTTATCAACATCTTTGTTTCTGGTGCTTTTACGTCTTTTTCCAACATGCTCATACTTCTTGTGAAGTTTGTGATCCATACATGTGAAGTTTACATTCTTTATCTCTAATCTTTGACTTGTGACTTTTCTGATTTTTTGACTTTGAAGTGAAATTTTGCAGAACTTTTCTTTACTTAGATCTTTGATGAGAATGTCTTTCTGATGTATGTATGAGCATGTGGAAATGAGCTGTTGATAGTAATGATGGTGGTTATGGTCTGTGACGAGTACCTGCAATAAAACAATTAACAATAAAGTTTCTGACGTAAGAGTTTGGATATTTTGTACAAGTACATCCCAGTTCGCTGGAACGATCTTTGACGAATCTCAAATCGGATACTTGCTTGAACTTCCCTGTACTCAATATCTTCACTCTGTCGTTGTGAGCCGCTGGAGTATACCAAGGTACCACTCCACGACTGTAGACCGTTTGAGACCACCGCGAACACTAAGCGTAACCCACAAGGGATTACCGAAGTGACCTGCTGTCAGGGCTGTTTGATGTTGACCCTGGCAGGAATTTCCATTTAATCACTGAGGATCACATCTGTGAATCCCCTCATAAATGTTCAGGCAGATTGCTAAGATCTGCGTAGGACTCTGGAATATGTCACGTGTGTCCTTATTGTTTGAACAATCAAGTGATGGAAATATTAGGTGTTCCTAAGAGATCTTTTGATGAATCTCATGGCTCTAGACTCGATTAGTGCGATTTGATTTTCCTAAGCGGAGACTAGGGAGATGGTCTCCTTCTTCAATACCAACAATCTCTAAGAGAGAGTCGATAGATTACATAGGGTTCCCTGTGAGAATGAAACAAGCTCTTTTGAGAGAACTTGAGTGGCTTAGAAGGTTTAGTGCGTTGCGTCACTGGGTCCATGACGACTTTGTCTTCAATACCAGTGTCATCTTGTGACAACCAGTAGCATGTGAATTGAACCCGGTGTCTGCCCTAAGTTGAATAATTTGGAGGGCTATTTCTTTTCACCCTTTTCTTTAACTTTTATTTTTAATTCTTCAACTCCTTCTTTCTCCGATTCTCATTTTCTCCTTTTTCAGTCATACCTAAGGACTTCTAAATACTAACTATTTGTGATGTCCTTGGGTAGATCCCTCCGGTTTTGGCGGATCATAGGACGTTTATTCCTAAACTTAGTCACCTTATAACTCCATGACTATCCTATGTTGCCATAAAACCATTTACTTTGAAAATCTCTCAAGGTGTTTATGAATAGAAACATGTTTTGTAACGCCTTGGGAGTTTTGCATTTTTCAGAAATACTCCCCCTCCACATGTGCTTATGAGTTTTGACTGAAATCTGCACAGTGAGGGTAGAGCTCGCACTTTTGAATTGATCGACTTTTGATAGACAATTCCCCGCGAGACACGGTTACGTTGTATAGTTAAAGAGTTCCATTATCAGCTTTTAGGTGACAACTAGCTCTAATAACTACCTTGAAGATGTAAACTCTTCTTGAAAAGGAGGTTAGACCCGTCAAAGTTCATTACAATCAAGAGTGTCTTGGATTGGTACATTCTACTAAGACAAGTTTTATTGGAAACAAGTCATTTCGATTACTGACATTTCTAAGTTCGTCAATTCATTGGTGAGATCTGAGTCAAGCACATGATGAGATTCCATAACTTCCTGATCAATAATTTTAATCAATTTCTCCCCCTCAAAAATAGCATATGTATGTTGTTTTTGAGAAACATGTTATATGCTTTTTGAGGCGTTTGAAATTCCTTTGGGAAGAAACGGATTTCAAGAACATTTGATTTTGAACAAAGATTTTGTGTTGCAAATAGTTAAGAAGCTTTCGCTCCTTTAATTAGGATTGAGGCACTGAAGCGTACCATAGGGTCCTTTCGTGGAATTAGATTTTGTTTACGTTGAACAAAAGTACTCCCCCTCAAATACGGAAACATATTTGAGAGATAGCCTTCTTGAGCCGAATTTGATCCGTTTATTATACTACATGTGAAAACATGAAATATTAAATGTAGTGTTATAATTCGGACTCAAAGTTTGAAACAGAAAAATTTTGTAACTCACAAAAATTTTCTAAGTCACAAAAATATTTTGAAACTCACAAAATTTTCTAAGTCACAAAAAATATTTGAAACTCACAAAATTTTCTAAGTCATAGAAAAATTTTTGTAACTCACAAAAATTTCTTAAGTCACAAAAATATTTTGAAACTCGCAAAATTTTCTAAGTCACAGAAAAAACTTTGTGGTGGCTGCTAATGGTGGTGGTGGTGGCTGGTGGTGGTGGTGGTGGAGGTGGCTACTGGTGGTGGTGGTGACTGGTGGTGGTGGAGGTGGCTACTAGTGGTGGTGGCGGCTGGTGGTGGTGGTGGCTGCTAATGGTGGTGGCTGGTGGTGGTGACTGGTGGTGGTGGTGATGGCTGGTGGTGGTGGTGGCTGGTGGTGGTGGTGGTGGCTGCTAATGGTGGTGGCTGGTGGTGGTGGTGGCGGCTACTGCTTGCTGTGGCTACTGCTGGTGGGTAATCATTACCATACCTCCCAATTTACTAGGTAATGCCTCATTACCCAATACTAAACAATGATTGCATTCCCTAGTTCTAACCAGGCAAGTTTAATCATTACCTTTGCCATTCCCCACCCCTCATTACCCCCAAACAAGCACCCCCTAAGTCACAGAAAAATTTTTGTAACTCACAAAAAATTTCTAAGTCACAAAAAATACTTTTCGTAACTCACAAGATTTTTCATTTACTTTTCTAACTCACAAGGTTTTGAAAAATCCTAACTCATAAGGTTTTGAATCCTAACTCACAAACTTTTTATTTTCGTAACTCACAAGATTTTTCATTTACTTTTCTAACTCACAAGGTTTAGAATCCTAACTCACAAGGTTATTCATTTACTTTTCTAACTCAGAAGGTTTTGAAAAATCCTAACTCACAAGGTTTAGAATCCTAACTCACAAGAATTTTCATTTACTTTTCTAAGTCACAAGGTTTTGAAAAATCCTAACTCACAAGGTTTAGAATCCTAACTCACAAGGTTTTGAAAAATCATAACTCACAAGGTTTTGAGTCCTAACTCACAAACCTTTTTTTTTCCGTAACTCACAAGATTTTTTTTTTTTTTTTTTTTTTGTAACTCACAAGATTTTTTTTTCTTTTTTTTTTAAGAAAATGGAAAATCTTTTTGGATTTTGAAAGATTTTATATTTTTGTATTTTGATTTTGAAATATGTATTTACAAAGAAAGATGTTTTGGTGTTTGACGTTTTAAGAACGATTGAGTAAATTTTCCAGATCTTCTGGAGTCAAACACCGCATACCAATTTGATGGACAAGCTCAGTAAACCTTGCGGGTGGCAAAGCTTTGGTGAACAAATCCACCAATTGGTATTGAGTACCCACAAAGTATAATTCAATTGTACCTTTTTCGACATGCTCTTTGATGAAATGATATCGGAGAGCAATATGCTTTGACTTGGAATGCTGAACCGTGTTGCAAGAGATGGCAATGGCACTTTTGGAGTCACAGTACATTGGTATCTTGTTGAATACAAAGCCGTAGTCCATCAACTGTGATCTCATCAAAATTATCTGAGCACAACATGCTGACATGGCAACGTATTCTGCTTCTATTGATGACATAGATGTACAGTCTTGTTTCTTTGACTGCCAAGACACAAGTTTATCTCCGAGAAACTGAACACCACCAGATGTACTTTTGCGTGTATCTAAACACCCTGCGTGATCAGCGTCTGAAAAAGCTATTAGTGCAAAACCAGAATCCTTCTGATACAGATTTCCAAGTGAATGGTTCCCTTTACGTAGCGAAGGATTATTTTAGCCTCATTGAGGTGTCTTTCAGTTGGTCTTGACTGATAACGGGAGCAAAGATGTACAGCAAATATAATGTCAGGTCTGCTGGCTGTTAGATACATGAGAGACCCAATAATACTTTGGTATTTTGTAGGGTCAATCACTTTCCCATGTAAATCAGCATCCAGCTTTGGTGAGGTTTCAGACATAGGTGTGTTATAAGTATCACAACTGGTCATTCCATGTTTCTTTAAAATTTCAAGAGCATATTTGGACTGATTTAAAAATATGCCACGGGGAGATTGATGAACCTGAAGTCCTAAGAAGAACTTTAGTTCACCCATCATGGACATTTCAAAATTTTGTTTCATTAATTTTGCAAAAGCGTTTGAGTACTTTTTATGTGTTGAACCAAAAATGGTATCATCAAAATAAATTTGAACAATTAAAATATCTTCCCCGTGACGTTGAATGAAAAATGTTGGATCAACAGTTCCTTTGGTAAACTGATTAGCGAGAAGAATCTTTGACAGTTTGTCGTACCAGGCCCTTGGGGCTTGTTTAAGACCATAAAGAGCCTTTTTGAGCTTGTACACGTAGTTAGGATGTTCTGAATCAACAAATCCTTCCGGTTGACCCACATAAACTTCTTCACGGAGTTGACCATTCAGAAACGCTGTTTTCACATCCATTTGATAAACCGTGATATTCTTGTGTGCAACATATGCCAGAAAAATCCGTACAGCTTCAAGCCTAGCTACTGGAGCAAACGATTCTTCATAATCGATTCCTTCTTCTTGAGAATACCCTTTAGCCACAAGTCGAGATTTGTTGCGAATAACATTGCCTTCAGCATCCAGTTTGTTTTTCCAGATCCATTTAAGTCCAATGACATAAATCCCATCTGGTCTTGGAAAAAGTTCCCAGACTTCGAGACACTTGAACTGATTCAACTCTTCTTGCATTGATTCAATCCAATTTTCATATTTCATAGCTTTTTTGATGTTTCGTGGTTCCTCTTGACAAACGGTAAGAGCATAAACGCAAGTTTCAGCATCGGTGTGAAGACGTTGTCTTGTCATGACTGGGTTAGAAGGGTCGCCAATCACATTCACTAAGGGATGATCTTTTGTCCATTTATGTGTCGAAGGGTGATGATTGAATGTTGCATGCATATTAGATGGATCCAAATTGTGTGAAGATGACTCGCCAATGTCAGGAATGGTTGGAGCTGGTGCAAATGGATTGAAGAAAGCATTTCCGTCATAATCTGCGGGTGTAGGTACTTCTTGAGTTTGTGTTTCATCAGCTGTGTCAGTGTTGGATGCAATGTGTTCTTCTGTTGATTGAGAATCATTCAGTGGTGTATCTGGTGCAACAGTTGTTGTTGTTGGAGCAGGTGTATCGGGTATTGGAGTATTATCCGGACGTGCAGCGGAAACATTCGATACATCTGGAGCACTACTTTCGGGAATCTCATCAAACAGAGGAGCAAACAAAGTTTCCAATTGTTGACGAGTGAATTCCATGGGTGGAACATCTGATGAAGAGGGAAAGTTTAGACGGTTGGATGCGGGTCCTAAGCGGTTTTACTCAGAAGCCATATATGTAAGCTCATCAAAGTTGACATGAACGGTTTCCATCATTTGTTGAGTTCGACGATTCCAAATTCGAAATCCTTTTGAATTTTCACAGTATCCAATGAACACTCCAATGTCGGCTTTCGGCTGAAGTTTACCAATATCATCACGGTCATTTTTCGGATAACACAGTGCACCAAATACATGAAAATATCGGATATCATGTTTGCGGTTGTGAACAATCTCATATGGAGTTTTATTATGGCGCGTATGAATGATGGAATGGTTTTGAGTAAAACATGCAGTTGAGACGGCTTCAGCCCACAAGAAATCCGGTAATTGTGAGAAAATCAACATTTTTCGAGCAGCCTCCACTAACGTTCGGTTTCGTCTTTCGACAACACCATTTTGTTCAGGAGTACGAGCAATCGAGGTCTGATGTGTGATTCCAACTTTCTCAAAGTAAGCACGAAGTGTTTGATTCTTGAATTCAGTTCCATTGTCTGTTCTTACAATTCGAACGGTGTTTTTGAGTTGAACCTGAATCTTTGTGATAAAGGTGATAATCATTGTTGGAGCTTGATCTTTAGTTCGAAGAAAATAGACCCAAGTCCATCATGAATATTCATCAACAATAACCAGAATGTAGCGTTTTCCATTCACACTTTGTACACGCATGGGATCACATAAATCCATATGAAGCAAGTGAAGAACATGTTGAGAACTTGGTTCTGGTTTTGAAGGAAAGTTAGATCTCTTGCTCTTGCCTTGTTGACAAGCCGAACATAAGTGATCTTTGGTGTATCGGAACCTTGGAAGACCATCAACTAACTTATGATGAGCGAGTTCAGTCATGGTTTTGAAGTTTAAATGAGAAAGCCTTTTGCGCCATAACCATGATTTCATCTAAGTTGCTTTTGAGAGAAGACAAATCGGTGAAGATGCAATCATATCGGACATAGGAATCGTGTAAAGATTTGTGCTCCGATTGCCGGTGAGTAAGTCATGTCCTTCCAAATCACGTACGTAACATGTTTTGGAGCGAAATGCAACTTCCAAATCATCATCACAGAATTGTCCAACTGAGAAAAGGTTGTGTCCAAGACCTTCAACGTAATAAACCCGACTGATCTCGATGTTTCCATTAACATAATCTCCATATCCCATGATTGCAGCAAAATGATCATTCCCGAATCTGACAGTACCGATGAACTTTGAAACAAAGTTTACTAACAGCTTTAGATTGCCTGTCATATGCCGGGTACATCCGCTATCAACAATCCACAGAACGAGTTGAATCACCTGCAACACACGAAGACAACGAGTGTGGTATAATGGAAGTAGTGGAACCCAAAGAGTTAGTGGGTTCCATTATGTTAGTGTTACACACATTTACACATTTAGGAATCCATTTAAAACTTGAGGTACGCTGCAACCATTGTTGCCATAACCAATTATTTTTCGCTTTGGTCTTAGTGAAGTCACTAGGTGAGTACACTTTCTTAGGAGATGTTTTTGCAGCAATGGGTGTGTCTACAGATTTCTCAGAAACTACATTGTGCACCTTCCATAAAGTCGATTTTGTAACTATAGTGGACCTAGAGGGAGGGCAAGTTATAGATTTCTTAGAACAAGCTAACAGAGAATTTGCAACACATTTTTCATGATTACCAGACATCATACTTTTACGACAAAAAATACAAGAAGCATTAACGTTTGAAACGTTTACAGACTTATCATTCGTTACACTGACATTAGAATTACAAGTTGCCAAATTTGAATCTAAAGTAGATGCAACATGATTTTTATTCGATTTCCTAAGATGAACTTCTACTTCTGATGTCGGACGAGTGCTCTTCCTATGTTGCGAGATCCTAGTATTTTCTTTTTGTCTCTTATTCTCGGATCTTTTAACATTAGTAGACGCAACTATTCCTGTAGAAGTGGAAGAAAGCAAATTAGTTCCCTGAGTTTTATCAATTATATACATGCCAGGAGCAATCACGTTTGTGTTACTAGACTTTCTAGATTCTTGTTTAGCTAGCTTTTCATTAAGCTCAATGATGATGTGTTTTTGATCCTGAATTATGGAATTTAATCTTCCTTGTTCACCCAACATTTGTTGAGTGTATTCAACATGGTGTTCAAGTTCTTTTGACGCTTCAGAACGAACATTTTAAAAAGAATCAAAAATCGTTTGATATTCCTTTTTGACTTGTGCAATCTCTTGTTCACATTTGAAAATTTGACATTTTAACGATGCATTTTCATCATCAAGAAATTCGACTTTTGATAGTCGCGACTGTTCCAAAGAAAACTTTTCCTTTTGATTTTGGAAAGCAATTTCAGATTCAATTGTTTGAGACTGACACCATTGAAGTCTTCGTTTAAGTTCAGAAATCTCCATTGAAAGTTTAGATTGGACATCATCATTTTATGAAAACATTTTCTCATTTTCCTCTTTTAATTTCTCAATTTCATGCCTTAACATCTGATTGTCCATTTCCAACGTTTGAACCATATTGAGATTCTCAGCAGTTAACACAATATCATTTACAGAAGCAAATTCACAATATATAACCACATAAGCAATATTAGCAGAAAGAGCATCTTCTAACAATTGATCAAAGGCATTTTGAAGATCTTGGTTTTTGCATTGTTCTTGTGAAACTGAATTTTCAAGTGTGTTAAAAGCTTCAATCATTGAAGTCACCTCTTGTTGAAGTTCCCTTTCCCAGTGTGTTGCACACAGACGCAAATGTGTGACGTGGGGTGAAATTTGGGTTTGAAACATTTGTCTTTGCTCTCTTGCATAAGCAGATTGAAAATTAGATGCTTTTAATTCAGAATTTTTCTCAATTGCCGTTTCTAAAAATGAAATGTCTTCCATAAACGTTTGAAAGTACCTTAATACTAAACAAGGTTTAGGAATTTTTGGAAACGAGTCGCTTTTGCAAGAGGACGGTAAAGGACCATTTATTTGTGCAACACTGTGAATGGGACCTTCCACACAAGATGCCTCAGTTATTTCAGAAAGATTATATGATGTGTTGAAATGGCATTCAGTTTGTAAGAAGCATTTTCTCTTGTGTAATCATATGGTAAAATTCCATTTTGGCGAAATTTTAAGCGACTTCCATCATATTGTGCCCATTGTTCTTCACAATCAAATACAAAAAGTTGCATGCTTGGATCTAAAAGACATTGAGCACTATACAATTTGGGTATTTCCTTGAGAGCTGTGTGCAGAAAACGTGGGTGATTATACCCAAGAGCAAAACGTTTTGAGTCATCGGGACTCGGCAGTAAAGTTGACATTTCAATCTGTTTTACTGAGTGGCCAATCTTATATACAACAGTGCCAGAATCTTTTAACCGTCTTTCCAATCGAAGAATTTCATCGATTTGATCATCAATGCGATTCTTAGATTTATTTTTGAATTCAGAAAAATTTGACCGACTTTTTAAAAATCTTGTTTAGTATTTGAAAGTTCCGTTTGAAGATTTTCAATGTTTTTCTGAAGTTCAGACTTTTCTTGTTTAATTTTAGAATTCTTTTCATTATTTGACGCAACAATTTCGTGCATCTGATGTTGAAGGTTTTGTTCATTAACGTATGATTTTTGAAAGGCCACTTCAAAACTTGTTTCTCGTGTGGTTTTTGTTTCAAAATCATTTATCCATTTTCGACTACTCTCAAGTTCAGCAGTCAAGGAGGTAATCTCAGCCCTTAGGTTTTGGTTGATCTCAGTACATTTTGCAGTTTGGGCTTGCATTGGCAGAAGTAATGAATTAAGATATTCTGAATCTAGACCATGAATTGCTTCACTCTGTTTAAGATGCTCATTATTTTCGTCAGCACTTAGTTCATCAAATGTGACCACGGGGTTAATTTGGTCAACTTCAGCATGACTAAATAATGATTCATGTTGAACAGATTGCTACTCATCAGGTGCAGATGCAGACACAATTGCATTTATGAGACATATATCAGTGTCAGGTACCTGAGATAGACCGTCTGTGTCATAGACTGGTCCATTCTCTGTTTGACTGATGTGATGTTCCTGCATATTTGCCATCAAAACAACTGCAACATTTGCTTCCAAATCTTCATATTCATCATCTGAGAGAGTATCTGCCATAAAACCTTGATGAGTTTCACTGAGTTCTCCTCCTGCTTCATCCTTGTATACCATCAGCATGACTTGTTTGTAGTAATCACCCCCTCTAGTTCGTGGTTCAGGACAAGCATTAGCAAGATGTCTTTGCTTTTTGCAATTATAGCAATGAATAGTAGTCCTTGAAGCCGGTGAATTCCTTGTATCCACAACTTGAACATTTATCTTGAAGTTATTACTACTCGATCCCCCTGCTGATGTTTGACCATTCCCAGAATTACCAGAATACCCACTTGTAATAATTCGACGACCACTAGTTCTATTCTGAACTTCAACTTTGCCACCTTGTATAACTGCGTGACTTTTGGGATTTGATTATGAACGAAGACGATTGTTTGACTGGTTAGAGAACTTGGAGAAGGCTTTAGCAATAAAGGCCATTCCATGATTCAATGCTTCAAAAGCATCATCTTGATCATCATTTGTTTGAGCATAGTATGCAGTGTTAGAATCACCTTCGGGATTGACTTGATGAGAAGGTGTGGGTGGAGCATAAGCAAAGTGATGCTGTTGTTGATCAAAAGCATGATTTGACTTTGGGTAGGGATTCGGATAACCATGTGCCATGAGAGCAATCTGATCAGCAATCGGTGGTGGAGGGAAACCGTGTGTGCCACGAGCTTCTTTATCTTTGAGAACCTCATATTGATGATGTTTCAGATAATCATACAACAACCCATACTTGACATCATGAAGATCCTTGACTTGTCGAACAAAAGTAACATACTTATGCCAATCTGGTCCTAATGAGTTCAGAAACTTTGTGTTAATAGCAATGGTTGGAAGATCAATCTTATGTCAGTGCAAATCATTGACCACATTTGTGAAACGATGATAATATGATTCAAGTGATTCCACATGCTCAATGGTAAACACATCAAAGTTGTGATACATTTTAGACTCCATGTCGATCTTTTTTGCCTTCCATCAAAAGATGAATTTGTTCCCACATAGGTTTTGCAGTTGTATGTGCATCAATACTTTTGTAAATCAGATTAGGAATTCCAAGAAGTATTTGTTGCATAGCAAGCTCATCAGCTTCAAGATGAAGTAGTTGTTCTGGTGTTAACCGACTCAGTGGAACAATTGAGATAGTATCGGGTCTTGGTGGAACAACTCTAGGATCTCCGGGAACAGTTTCAGTTGGCATTTGAAACGCTCCTTCTAGTATCACCTTCTTCAGATACTTACCATGAGGTTTCTTGAGTTCCATATACCTTAGAAATCGACTTGCCCATTGCACATAATTTCCTGATGTAAGCATTGGAGGACGAGTATCCGAACCAGCTTCATGAATCGATTGCTGACTTGTAACACCTTCACACATTTGAGAAAACCAAGTTTGTTGTTGAGGTATTTCTGGAACCATTGAAATTCATTGTTGAACTTGTTGTGGAGGTTGTTGAGGAGCTTGTTGTGAGGGTTGATAAGGATAATAGGGGTAATGAGGATACTACGGATATGGTGGTTGAGACATAATTGTTGTTTGATGAATGACGTGGATCGTTAAGGATAATTAAGGTTGATGTTGTTTAGGATTAGGTAGATTAGTATCAAAGTCCAGAAATCCTAACTCACAGAAATCCAAAGTAGCAAAATCCTAAGTAGCAGAAATCCAAACTTGCAGAAATCCTAAGTAGCAGAAATCCTAACTCACAGAAATCCAAAGTAGCAGAAATCCTAACTCACAGAAATCCAAAGTAGCAGAAATCCAAACTTGCAGAAAAATAAACTTGCAGGAATCTGAAAAACCAAACTCGCAGGAATCTGAAAAACCAAACTCGCAAGATTCTAAACTCCTAACTCGCAAGATTCTGAAATCCTAACTCGTAAGATTCTGAAATCCTAACTTGCAAGATTCTGAAATCCTAACTCGCAGGATTCTGAAAACCTAACTCGCAGGATTCTGAAATCCTAACTCGCAGGATTCTGAAATCCTAACTCGCTGGATTCTGAAATCCTAACTCGCAGGATTCTGAAATCCTAACTCGCAAGATTCTGGAATTTGCTAACTCGAAAATATTCAAACCAAAAATCCTAACTCGCAAATCTTCAAGTCTGAAATTTTTCTAACTCGCAAAAATACGTATTTTAGTCCTAAAAATTCATAAATTTCAATCTAAAACACATTTTTAAGTACGGATTTCTATTAGATCTAATCAATATTAACATAAACTATGATAAAGTATCTCACTTTTTAGATAAAAATGATTTTGAAAAAATTTAAAATTTTCTAACTCACTAACATTCATAGATCTAAAAAACATGAAATTTGATCTTTATCACAACCAAAACAATCCCTTGGCTCTTGATACCACTTGTTAGGACACCATTCTATCACATCAATATGTATTTTTAGAGAGAGAAAGTGGAAGGAACTAATGAAGTATTATGAAATGATTATTACAATTAGAACCAACAACCCTCTCCCTTCAAGGGAGGGGGTATTTATAGTGTTTAGATGGATAGGGGTGTTTCCCCTTGGTTCTAGAAGAACCTCTTATCACAGCTCATGGGTTTACTACATGAGCTGTAAATCTAAATACAAGCATTTATAAACCATAATTATTAACAACCTATTACAAATTAAATGACCTACACTTCATAATAAAATATGTTCCCAACAGAAGTCCAGGAAATTTTGGAGTTCTAGAAGTACCACATTTGGAGGTCAGAACCCCAAGGAGTCTACCCCAATACTTTGGGAATCATTACTTCACCATTTGTAATCTTATTCCAAGCATTCTAAGACTCTTAGGGTTCGTTTGGTAGGACGGAATAAAATGTTAAGGGAATGGAATAAACGATGTAATGGAATGAAGAGTGTAATGTAATGATTCATTGTAGTTATTAATCATGTTTGGTTTGTATGATTAGACGTAATGGAATCGATAATAAAAAGACTAAAATCCCCATTAATGATAGAAAGTTTATTTAATGTGGTTAATTAATGATGGACTTTTATGTAATTTTCATTCCATTACAAGATGTAATGAAAAAAAAGGAAGGGACCCCTAAGGAATGAAAATAATAGTTTTTGATGTAATGACTCATTCATTGCAATGAATCATTACATTATAAATATGTAAACAAACAATATTTTTCATTACACCGTAATAACTTTTTCCATTCCCACTTTGATTACAACATACCAAACGCTACGTTAATCTTGTTTTCTAATGTTCAAAGTTCTGAGTTTATGTTTATGTTTGTCATGAGTGGCTAGTTTCTGTATACACTTGCTTAAATGATGTTGATTATCATATGATTAGTTTGTGATTGTGTTAACATGTTTTAATTCAATTTCAAGTTGATTCTAAGATCCAATTGTGCTAAAGTTTCATAGTGATTTGTTAATCAAGTTTGACTAGTTGATAGTAATCGTAGAGGTCGAAAGAACTTATTGTTATTCAACTAGTTATAATCATTTTTTCTATGGATGATTGTTTTTACCCATTATTCTTGATTAAACAAAGAAACTAAAGTGTGGTTGTAATAAGAACGCCTTTTGATTATCAAGTTGGATTGATTGGAAACATTTAAAAGGTTGTAAGATTAGTTGTTGACAATCAGTTGTAACCTTTTGTCTATAATCGGTTACCTTTTGTATTGACCATTTCTTAAGCAAATTTGATAAAGCAAATGGATGTTTTTGTGTTTAAGTTTGTGAGAATAAACTTATGAAACTTGAATTGATCTTGAATTGATTGGTTAAACTTAATGCTTGTTTTTATGAACTAAAATCTTGACGAAGGTTTAACTTGTAAGAACAATAGATTAGTACACCAACTAATTATCATAACCAACATGTTAAGAGGTTAACACAATCATACTAATCAAGGATAAGAAACTAGTTTAAGCAAGTGTAGTTTTTAATCATCTGAACTTCATTATATCTATTTTCGTTGTTATATGCTTTGGATTGCCTTAGTTGATTTAGACTTGTTAATCAGATTCACTCAAATCCCTACGAACGATCCCGACTTACCTACAAAATCTTGCTATAACGGACGAGTGCACTTGCTCGTATGTGTTATTGGTAAAATTGGTAAATCGTCTTTTATAAATTTAAAACTTGTACACACGTAGCACATCAAGTTTTTGGCGCCGCTGCCGGGGATTTGATTGTGTTTTAGCAAGTTTTGAATCCACGTCAGTCGATCCATTTCTAAATTTTTTTTCAGAAAGCTCCAACCGATCGGTCGTCTCACAACCGATCTGGTTGCGCTCTAAACCATAACCAAGTTGATCTAACCGATCGGTCGCTCCTCGCAACCGATCCGGTTACGTGTTTCTGTCGAGAAATCTGTTTTCTTTGTTTGTCTGTGTGTTTAGATATTGCCTGGATTCTCTAGGTCATTGTATGAACACTCGTGCAGCTGGAATAGAACCAATCTCACCTCTTACCAACCCCGAACGTTTGATTCGAAAAAGAAGAAGAACACCTTTCATACCCCTAGAAAATCGTGTACCTAGAGTACCAAACCCACCATTCGATAACCTCGTAGAAGCCAAAGTCATTTACAACCCTTTCACCAATTTACCTTTTCCCATGGCGGACGATCAACAAATGTGGGGAACCAACCGAGCCGTAGCACCAACCCCTGGGAGTGCTATTGTTGTTGTCAACCTTATTGACAACTTCACAGTGAAGGGTCATCATCTTTCTATGATCAAAGACCGTTAATTCAATAGCCGTGCGCGGGCCGATCCGCATAAGCACATTGTCGAATTCATCAAAATTTGCGGCATGTTCCGTTATGGCGACACCGATGTCAATGCCATCAAACTCAAACTTTTCCCATCATCACTCGTCGGAGATGCTAAAGTATGGTACAATGAATTGACCCCAGGAATTATCAACACTTGGGAGGAGATGAGGCAAGCCTTTGTAAGCCGATTCTTTCCACCTGCCATGTTTGATCGATTAATGGGAGAAATTCATGCTTTCACACAAAATCCCAACGAATCACTTGTCGAAACTTGGCTTCGGATGAAAGATTTGCTTCGTAGCTGTCATGGACATGGACTATCCAAAGGAACCATTATCCAAATCTTTTACCATGGACTAGATGAAATCTCTCAATGCATCCTTGATGCCGGAGGAATTTTTCTCTATAAGACTCCTAACGATGCACACCAATTACTCGAAGATCGAGTACTTCTCAAACTCGATTGGTCTAAAGATTCAAAAACCAAACCTCTTCGAAAAACCATTGCTTTTGTCGAAAACACTGATACCTCAAAACTCATGGAGAAAATGGAAGCCTTAACCTAAAAAATCGACTCGCAATACAAAGATATCAAAGAAGAAATGAAGGAAATGCGAAACGGATGCAACAATTGTGGAGGAAATCAGCCATCGTCTGAGTGCGACGATAAGCCCATGGGTGGACCTAACGAAGGAGAAGCAAATTATGTCCAAGGAGGATACCGTGGAGGAGGATATCGTGGTAATTATTACGGTAGAAATTTTGGAAATTAGCAAGACCGCCAACCAAGGGATAACAACCGTGATTCTCAACCTCGAACTGACAATCCGCCCCCACAAAACTCTGACAAAAAGATGGAAGAATCTGAATTCGAAAAAACCATGAGAGAAAATCTGCAAATGATTTCATCAAAAATCAATTTTTCAATCTCAAAGCCAAAGTTGAGCAGGGACAGAAAAATCATCAAGCATCTATCCAAGATCTTGAAAACAAATTTGGCAGATTTTCTGACCAATATTGACCATCTGGTTCTTTACCGAGCAACACCCAATCCAACCCAAAACCATCAATCGATAAAACGTACCATCCACCACAAACAAGAAATGAGCATATCAATGTTGTCTTCACAAGAAGTGGTCTCTCATACAATCCACCACCAAATCATAACGAAAATACTCCTATCACCCAAGATAGTGAGGATGAAGCTGAGGAAACCAACCCAAATCAAACCACCAAAAAGAAAACCATCCCATCTGTCAAAGCACACACCAAAAATTCCATATCCTCAACGCCTTAAGAAAGAAAAAATGGAAGAGCATTATAAGATGTTCATTGAAATAATCAAAGAGGTTAGACTCAATGTTCCTCTCGTTGATGTCTTAGCCGGAATGCCCAATTACTGGAAATTCTTGAAAGAACTTCTTAATAACAAAAGCAAGCTAGAACAAATATCAGCTACTTTCCTTAACGAAGAATGCTCAGCCATCGTTCAAAACAAAATACCGCCAAAGCTCGGAGATCCTGGGAGCTTTCTTATTCCATGCACTTTCGGGAATAATATTCAATGCGACGCTTAAGCTGACCTTGGCGCAAGTATCAATTTGATGCCTTATTCGCTATATTCCAAATTATGCAACAACAGCCTTAAACTGACAAAGATGAGCATTCGATTAGCAAATCATTCTTATCAATATCCTGTTGGTATTGCTGAGAATATGCTCGTTCAAGTTGGTAAATTCATTTTTCTCGTAGACTTTGTAATCCTAGAGATGGAAGAAGATAGTAAAGTCCCACTCATCTTAGGAAGACCTTTCCTAAATACCGTTGATGCAATCATCAAAGTGAAAGGAAAATAACTCAACCTTGGAGTTGGAGAAGATCGAATCACCTTTCTGATCGATAAAGCAATGCGCTATCCACGTTCCAGTGATGACACCTGTTTCAACATCGATGTTATCGATGAAGTCACTGACGAAGAATTGGATGCATTACTTAATGAATCTGATCCATTCATAACTACTTCCGAAAAAATCAATGAAACAGACCTTGACAAAGAGTTTGTTGATTTTATGAAAGTAGAGTTCGAAGGAGATAACACGGAGGAAGAAGAAATAGAGGAAGAGAATTTTGAAGAAATAACTTTCAATGACGAGATGAGAATAAAATCTTCTCTTGAAGAACCACCAACAGATCTCGTGCTCAAACCTCTCCCTGATCATCTTGAATACGCTTACCTGGAGGAAAACTCACTTCTTCCAGTAGTCATATCTTCATTACTCGAGGCCAATGAGAAAGAAAGTTTAGTTTCTGTCCTCAAAAATCATAAACAAGCTTTCACTTGGAAAACATCTGATATCCCAGGAATTAGTCCCAATTTCTGCAAACACAAAATCGATTTCGAAGATGGGATTAGACCTGTTGTAGAACGTCAACGTCGACTCAATCCCAACATGAAAGAAGTTGTCAAAAAGGAAATCATCAAACTTCTCGATGCTGGTATCATTTACCCAATTGAGGATAGTCCTTGGGTGAGTCCCGTTCACTGTGTTCCCAAGAAAGGAGGAATGACGGTTGTGACTAATGAACGGAATGAACTAGTTCCTACTAGAACTGTCACTGGATGGCGCGTTTGTATTGACTATCATAAATTAAATAAAGCCACCAGAAAAGATCATTTTCCACTCCCGTTCATGGATCAAATGCTTGAAAGACTAGCAGGGAATAAATTCTTTTATTTCCTCGATGGATTTTCAAGATACTTTCAAATTCCAATCGATCCTAATGACCAAGAAAAGACCACTTTCACTTGTCCTTTTGGAACCTGCGTATATCGGCATATGCCTTTTGGTCTTTGTAATGCACCTGCGACTTTTCAAAGGTGTATGATAGCCTATTCCAAGATATGCTTGAAACATCTATGGAAGTTTTCATGGATGAATTTTCAGTCTTCGGAAACTCATTTGAAGCTTGTCTTTCCAATCTTGATAAAATTCTCGAAAGATGCAAAGTTGCACATCTTGTCCTTAACTGGGAAAAATGTCACTTCATAGTGACCGAAGGAATTATGCTTGGCCACAAAATCTCCAGTGCATGCATGGAAGTAGATAAAGCAAAAATCGACGTTATCACGAAACTTCCACCACCAACTAACGTTAAAGCCGTTAGAAGTTTTCTTAGACATGCCAGTTTCTACCTGTAACATATTGGATTTCACAAACACATCAAATCATGATCAAAGTGAGGCGTATACAATAAGGTTTTAGAGAGAGAAAGAATTAGAGGTTTGGGAACTTAGTGAGAGAAAGTGAAAATAATATTAAGAGCTCCAACCCTCTACCTTGAGAGGTAGAGGGTATTTATAGTCTTACATAAAACGCCACCTACGGGCTGTGGATCAGGCATACAGTGGGTAAAGACCCGTCCATCCTCCACGGTGTTACTTAACAAAATACTACTTAACATTTAATAACTACGACTACGAGCTTTCTAACGATTACATATACTTGAGGTGACCGACAGTTTAATAACTGGATTTACTAAATCCTAACAATCTCCCCCTAAGGGAGGTCACCTCAAATTACATTGAATACAAACATATATTACATTAAGATTGTTCTTGGATTCTTGATAATGTTCTTTGCTATGTAGCCCGTAGTCAATGATTCTTCATTTTTGCATGTTAGGCTAATCCAAGTGGAGGTGTTTAACTAATCCACTTGATAATGAGTTTTGAACCAGCATTGAGATCATCAGCTACCATAAATCTCTGACTCTTCCATTGTGGTGTTGACATTATGTGAAGTTGTGACTTTTGGACTGACATGTTCACATTCTGGATCATGAAATCTTTTCATCTGAGTAGCGGAAGCTTTAGTTGATTCATGATATTTGCAGTAGCGTAGCAGAAGCATTGAGTGAAAATATCAGAGTCATTGATGCACTTATCATGAATTCTTTAGAAATGAATGTGATGAGTGAGCATGCGGCTATAGATTGACTTCTCCAATCTGATCAGCTGCAAACGTCGGGCGTACCTGCATACAACAGTTAGCAATAAAGTGCACGAAAGTGTCTTTGATCACTTTCGTCGAATTGAGGTACACGACCCACGGTTCGCCGTTGATCAGTACAAGTACTGCCTGTGATCAAGTATAATTCCGAAGAATTTCCTTGACAGGGTTTCGCAGCTGTTCTAGCTGTTCTCAAACCGGAACGTCTCAAAGAAGACAACACGGAATGAGTGAACCAGCGAATTGAGATTCACTGATTGATGAAAATTATTTGAAAACAATCGTGTATTAAATATAAAGGTTTTTGCCATACAACGAAGTTTTTATGGAAAATCAATTATCAATCATAAATATCCTTTTTGATTTTGAAAACATAATACACAGTCGATGTGCTAAAGAAAAGAATTTTTGAGCATACCGACTGGTTTTTCAAAGGAATACGTCAATCCATTTTCCTGGACAAGGAACAATTCAATTTTGAATAACTCCATTGATGAAGTCCAGATGACACAACAAGTCTTGGCAATACCACAAGGATAATTCTCACATTCCACATTGTGTGAAACTGTGAGTCTTCAAGGATGAAGTGTCCTAATGAGATTTATAGATGATCTCGTGGCTCTTAGACTCAATTGTGCACATTTGGTTCCTATGCCGGAGACTAGGGAGAGGGTCTCCTTTTTCAATATCAACAATCTCTAAGAGAAAGTCGATAGATTATGTCGGTTCCCTGTGAGAATGAAACAAGACCTTTTAAGAGGAACTTGAGTAGCTTGGGAAGTTTAGTGCAGTGCGTCACTGGGTCCATGACGTCTTGTCTTCAATACCAATGTTACCTTAGTAACCACCAGTAGCATATGTATTGAACCCGATTTCTGCACCCTAAGGTTGAATAATTGTAGGGCTATTTCTTTTCACCCTTTTCACATTTAATTCTTTTTCATTCTTCAACCCCTTCAGTGCTTACCGAGACTTCATAACTAGAACCTTGTTGGGTTTATTCCAGTTCTAGCTCTATCTCAGTCCGCACTCTTCCCAATTTTCACTTTTCTCCTTTTTTCAATATAACTAAGGACTCTACACTATCTAGTGAATTGTTCCTAGGTAGATCCTTCCGGTTCTGGCGGATCATGGGAACTAATACCTAACCTTATCATCCTTATATCACCATTCATAAAATAAATTTGGTCGGTCTATTTGGTATTGTTCATTTGCCATTGGAACCAATTGAAAACCATTTGAAAATCAATCCAGATACTTGTGATATATTATCAAAGCACTTTGTACCTGAATTGTTTTTGATATTTCTTAAGAAAAGAGCTCCCCTCAACATGTGCATCATGTATTTGAAATCGTTTTTGCACACAGAGGCAAGAGGAAGAATTAACTTCTTTGATTACCATTTTCTAAAAGATATCAACATCACTTCCCTGATCAAATCAAGTAGATAAAGCATATTGGGGAAGGATGAGGTTTTCATAAGTTTGCTCCCCCTCAATATGTGCCTCGAGGTTTGAAAGAGTTTTGCACATATTAGAAGGAACCTGCACTTAGAGAAAAATCAATCACGTTTCAATTCTTTGTGGTTTAAAAAGATGCTCCCCCTCAACATGTGCATGGAAAAATTGAAATCGTTTGGCACATGTGGGGAGGAAAGCTTGCTAAACACTTATGAAACCATTTATCGAATTATCAGTTTAAATCCAATTCAAATCACAAATTCTCCCCCGATCACAATTTTCAAATCATTTGAGATTTATAATCTCTGTAGATTTAAATTGATTTTGAAAGTCTTTGAGGGGAGATGTGACTTGATTATGAGAAACTGTAAGTTATAGGATTTCACAAATACACTAAACCATAATCACATGTGGCGTTCAAGTATGTTTAGAGAGAGAAAGTTCTAGAGAGAGAAAGAGAAGAGAGTTGGGAACTATGTGAAACAAAGAAAAATGGTATTGAACCTCCAACCCTCTACCTTGAGAGGTAGAGGGTATTTATAGTGTCTTACAAATAAACGCCACCTACGGGCTGTGGATCAGGCATACAGTGGGTAAAGACCCGTCCGTCCTCCATGGTGTTACATAACAAACTACTTGCTAACATAACTTGACTACGACTACGAGCTTTCTAACGAATACATATACTTGAGGTGACTGATAAGGTTTTAAAAGGTACCATTTTGAGGGGTCGTTTTAGTCCTTATTTGATCACTTTTGTATCCGTTATTGCTTAATATCGTTCCTTTTCACTTTTTAGGTCTCTTGAAGGCAAAATGCTGGAATGGCACTTATTTGGACGAAAAGGCGCGAATATATGAAGAAAATGGCCAAAGTCAAAATCGAGACACTCACAGTTGCTGAAATTAGAAGGCGATGGCGTCAGGTGCTAATAGCGACGCCGTCCGAGGATTTTTGCGACGGTTCAGGACCCAAAACTCGTATTTTCAAGTGACGACGTCCAGTTGTAAAAGAGTAGGCCGTCGCTACTCAGACGGCCTAGATGCAATCCAGACGACGTCAGAAGCTGAAGAGGACGGCGTCACGGACATAAGGTGACGCCGTCGCAAGGTTAACGTGGCCAAGATGAAACCCTAATGACGGCGACACGACGGCGTCACGAAACATAAGGTGACGCCGTCGCATATGTAATCTTATATATAGAATCCGAATTTTTCAGTTTTAGGGAGAGTCTTTTTGGAGTGAAAACCTAAAACCGAACCTAAGGTGTCTTATATAGTATTTTAGGGTTTTAAACCCTATCTTACATCAAGATAAGTATTTACTTCATTAATTCAATTATGTCTTTGATTATTTGTGTGTATGCTTGCATGTTCTCCATGTCCGGCTAATTTATTTGTGTGTTTGCTTAGGAAGTATGAAACTTAATTATTGAATATTGATTGGTTGTTTCTTATCTTAGTTGATTAATGATCTAGTAATGCGATAGGTCATTCGTTGTGTACTTAATGCTTGATTCATCTTTGTGAACCTTAGAATATAATTACCTGAGTAGTTGTAGGCTAAACCATCCAAAGAGCGCCTTAGAGTAAGAGTTTATCATCCCTAGTGGGTTTGTAGACGAGACCCTTTGGTA
Organism: Chrysanthemum seticuspe; assembly: GCA_019973895.1. Lineage (NCBI taxonomy): Eukaryota > Viridiplantae > Streptophyta > Magnoliopsida > Asterales > Asteraceae > Chrysanthemum > Chrysanthemum seticuspe. Next base: position 101,521,332 of record BPTQ01000008.1, read on the forward strand.
AGTTCAAAGAGTGAGGGAGAAACGCATACCCTACAACTTTAGACACACAACGCAACTAGGAATAAGGACGTGACAACTCAACCATCAATAAGAGATAATTAAGGAGTAGTACAACCTAAGTAAACACATCTTTAAACTATCATACGAGCACACATTAATTAGACATAGACTCCCACAACCTTAGTTTAGATAATTAGATAATAGTAGAGTAATCGGTAGAAATACCAACCCCCCAAATCCAATACCCGAGATTCGTACCTTTCCCTTTCATAAAACATAAAAAGATAAAAAATAATCTTCCTCAACCTTAACCTTAGCGTAGTAACTCCTTACTAGCATTCCTATTCCCCTAGAGAACGATATCAATACCCGTGGCTTACCCTAATTCTACACTACAACGATTAGGTTCACTGCCTAGGGTGTTATAAAACTTGCTCAAAGAAAAGGAAGTTTCCTTGACCCCGAACGACGCGTGTAGCGTTATCAGTGACCGAATATTTAACGACTGAATTTTCTAATTCCTAACAATCTCCCCCTAAGGGATCACCTCAATTAACAATGAATACAAACAGATATTACATTAGATTGTTCTAGGATTCTTGATCAAGTTCTTTGCTCAGTAGCTCGTAGTCTTTGATTTTTCATGTTCCGCATGTTTGGATACTTTCAAGTGGATGTCTTTAACTGATCCACGTGATGATGAGTTTTGAGCCAGCATTGAGATTATCAGCAAACTAAAATCTCTGACTCTACCTTTGTGGTGTTGGTATTATGTGATGTTGTGACATTTGGACCGACATGCTCACATTCTGGATCATGATTTATTCTCATCAGAGTAGCGGAAGCTTTCGTTGATTCATGATATTGGTAGCAGCGTAGCAGAAGCATGGAGTGAAAATATCAGAGTCATTGATACACTTATCATGATATCTTTAGAGATGAATGTGTAGTGTGAGCATGCGGCTATGGATTGACCGCATCATTCTGATCAGCTGCAAACGTCGGGCGTACCTGCATACAACAGTTAGCAATAAGTGCACGAAAGTATCTTTGAACACTTTCGTTGAATTCAGGTACACGGCCCACGGTTCCCCGTTGATCAGTACAAGTACTGCCTGTGATCAGGTATAATTCTGAAGAATTTCCTTGACAGGGTTTCGCAGCTGCTCTAGCTGTTCTCAAACCGGAACGTCTCAAAGAAGACAACACGGAGTGAGTGAACCAGAGAATTGAAATTCACTGATTGATGAAAAGAGATTTGACAAGAAACAATCGTGTATTGCTCAATAGAAATTGTTTTTGCAATACAACGAAGGTTTTAATGAAAATCATTTATCAATCATAAACACCTTTTATTTTGAAATATTAGTACACAGTCGATGTGCTATAGAAAAAAGTTTTTAAGCACAACGACCGGTTTTTCAAAGGTATCCGTCAATCCATAACCTGAACCAGGATTGATTCAAAAGATTAAATCGCCCCATTGTTTCTGTTCAGTTGTCACATGGTTGATCTATTGGATAAATCTCACATGCCACCCACCAGGAGCTTGTTTGATGTTGGCTCCAGAAGGCTTTCCATCTTCATTGTGAATATGTATACATATCACTCAGATGTTCTGGCAATACCACAAGGATAATGCGTAGGACTCAAGATATAATCTCTCTTTCCATATTGTGTGATACAGAGAGTCTTCATTGAAAGTGTCCTAATATGATTTATTGATGATCTCGTGGCTCTAGACTTAATTGTGCATATTTGGATCCTATGCCGGAGACTAGGGAGAGGGTCTCCTTCTTCAATATCAACAAACTCTAAGAGAAAGTCGATAGATAATGTTGGTTCCTCGTGAGAATGAAACAAGTCCTTTTAAGAGAAACTTGAGTAGTTTGGGAAGATGTAGTGCAGTGCGTCACTGGGTCCATGACGTCTTGTCTTCAATACCAGTGTTACCTTAGTAACCACCAGTAGCATATGAATTGAACCCGATATCTGCCCTAAGGTTGAATTATCGGAGGGCTATTTATTTTCTCCCCTTTTCACATTCAATTCTTTTTCATTCTTCAACCCCTTCAGTGCTTACCGAGACTTCATAACTAGAACCTTGTTGGGTTTATTCCAGTACTAGCTCTGTCTCAGTCCGCACTCTTCCCATATCTCACATTTCTCCTTTTATTTCATACCTAAGGACTTCTACACTATCTAGTAGATTGTCTCTGGGTAGATCCCTCCGGTTCTGGCGGATCATGGGAACAAATACCTAACCTTATCGTCCTTATATCACCATACATAAAGTAAAGTTGGTCGGTCTATTTGGTATCGTTCATCTGCCATTGGAACCAATTGAAAACCATTTGAAAATCAATCCAGATACTTGTGATATATTATCAAAGCATTTTGTACCTGAATTGTTTTTGATATTTTTAGAACACGAGCTCCCCCTCAACATTTGCATCAAGCATCATTGTGTTATAGAAGTAATTTTCATGTTTGAGGGGTTGGCTTGCATCTAAGAGTAGTTATATAAAGAATGTTGTTTCAAAATAGTTGCTCCCCCTCAATATGTGCATAGAAATTTGAAAATGTTTTGCACATATTAGGAAAAGACTGCACATTGAAATAATTTGATCACGTTTCAAATCTTTGTGGTTTAAGATAGATGCTCCCCCCTCAACATGTGCATGGAAAATTTGAAATCGTTTGGCACATGTGGGGAGGAGAGCTTGTACATCCTTATAAAACCATGTATCGAATTATCAGTTTAAATCCAATTTAAATCACAAAATCCCCCCCGATCACAATTATCAAATCATTTGAAATATGTGATCTTTGTAGATTTAAATTGATTTTGAAAGCTTTTAGGGAGAATTGTGACTTGATCATGAAAACGTTTTAACTGATTAGGATCGGATTTTGAGACTTTAAACTCCATTGATTAAACATGCATGATTATCTTTTGAAAACAATTGAATGACAAATAACCTTTTGATTTAATTGAAATCATTCTCCCCCTCAATCAATGACATAAGTTGTTGATTGAGAGATAGATATTTTTGACAAATGTTAAGTTCAGATGATTTTCAATAATAGAGTCCGAGTTATTTTTTCAAAGCAATTAGTTTTCATTAGATAGTAAGTAATTGTTTATAGAATCAGAGCATGAAATTTGAAAAACAAAATAAGGCATGGCTTTGTTCTTTCTTTGAAAACGGGTTACTGCCTGAAATGACAATAAACCATCATTTTTCTCCGCCTCATTTTTTTTAGACTATGTACATTCGAAGAACATCTAAAGACCCGTGACATTCTTTGAATATCAACACAAAGTCCGTAGATATTATCGAATCGAGGAAAACATGACAAAAAGACAATATTTTTGGAATTTTTCAAGATTTTCAAAATTTTTGTGGATTTTTGGAAGTTTTATAATTTTATATTTGTTTTTGAAGGTTTTGTAATTTTGTATTTTGCTTTTCGAATAGATATTTACAAGAGATAGATGAGTAAAGACCTTTACTCCTCGTCTTCCTCTTGAAGATGCTTGAGTGTTTCCGGTTGTAGACTCTTTAGCCCAAGACGTGGAAGGATAAACTCAAAACGTTCTCTAGGAAGGGCTTTGGTGAAGATGTCTGCTAACTGGTATTCAGACCTTACAAAGTATAGTTCCACCACACCGTTTTCAACTTGTTCCCTGATGAAATGATGTCGAATGTCGATGTGCTTTGCTCTTGAGTGTTGTACGTTGTTTCATGAGAGAGCAATAGCACTTTTATTATCACAGTACAGAGGGATTTTGTTAAATTCAAAGCCATAGTCAGATAATTGGGATCTCATCCATAGGATTTGAGCACAACAAGATGACATGGCTATGTATTCAGCCTCTGTAGAGGAAATAGAAGTACTCATTTGCTTCTTTGAAGACCAGCTCACAAGCTTATCACCCAAAAACTGAGCACCTCCAGACGTACTTCGACGAGTATCTTGACATCCTGCATGATCAGCATCTGCATAGGCTGTTAGTGACATATCGGTGTCCTTCGGGTACCAAAGTCCCATATTGATGGTTCCTTGGAGATACCGAAATACCCGTTTAACTGCTTCAAGGTGCTTTTTGGTAGGCTTAGCCTGGTATCTAGCACACATGCATACAGCGAACAGAATATCAGGTCTACTTGCTGTGAGGTACATCAGGGATCTAATCATACTACGATATTTCGTTTGGTCTACCATGATCCCTGAGTGGTCCTCATCCAGTTTAGTACGCTCAATCATGGGAGTGTCAACAGGGTCACTAGAATCAAATCCAAATTTCTTTAAAATCTCATTTGCATATTTAGATTGATTTATAAAAATGCCTCCGGGACTTTGTGAAATTTGTAGTCCCAAGAAAAATGACATTTGTCCCATCATTGACATTTGAAATTTTGAACCCATTTCATTTGAAAAATGGTCACACTCATTGGGGTCAGTCGAGGCAAAGATGATATCATCAACATATATTTGAACGTGAATTAAATGTTTGCCTGACTTCCTGGTGAACAATGTCGGATCAACTGCTCCTTTGCTGAATCCAGTAGATAGAAGAAACTTTAATAGCGTATCATACCATGCCCTTGGAGCTTGCTTAAGACCGTATAGAGCCTTCTTTAAATGATAGACGTGAGTAGGATGCTCTGGATTCACAAATCCTTCAGGCTGGCTGACGTAAACGACTTCTTTAAGATCTCCGTTAAGAAACGCCGTCTTTACATCCATCTGATAGACTACCATGTTCTTACTTGCAGCATTAGCCAAGAAGATTCTGATCGCCTCAATACGAGCAACTGGAGCAAATGATTCTTCAAAGTCAATACCCTCCTCCTGACGGTATCCTTTTGCAACCAACCTAGCCTTGTTCTTTAATACATCGCCATGCTCATCAAGCTTCACTTTGAAGATCCACTTTAGAGCAATGATCATTGCACAATCTGGAGCAGGTACTAATTCCCATACATCAAGTCGATCAAACTCATGAATTTCTTCTTGGATGGCATTGAACCAGCTGTCTTCATTCATGGCAGTTTTAACATCTTTTGGTTCTACCTTAGAGAGTATGGAGTTGAAGAAGCACCATAAGGCATCAGTTGCAAGTTGTTTCCGTGTTGATACTGGACGAGAGGGGTTTCCAATGATGTTGTCCAATGGATGATCATGTGTCCATTTCTTAAGATGTTCATGTGGTTGTTGTTGAGGAACTGAAGTAGCAGAGTCTATATCTCCTGATGATGATGGTTCTGATGATGATTCAGGAGCAAATATGTTCTCAAAGGGTTCATCTTCTGGAGGAGCAAAAGGGTTTTCATCATCTGTAATGGCAGCAACATTTCCATTTTGTACACTCGATGATTGATGATTTGTTGATGAGACAGAGTGATCAGCAGCATGTGCTTCTTGACTTAATGACATTGAAACTGAAGGGTCAACTTCATTGACAGGGATATAGGCAGCCTCTGTTGATGGAACTGACATATCATTAACACTTGGTTCATAGTGTTCATCAAACATTGGATCAAATAATTTCTTCAAATCATCCTCTGAAGGAGGTACATAAGGAGTTGCTGGTGAGGGATTAGAAACAAGACTAGAACTGATGGGACTACTTGTTAAAGGTTGAAACGCGGGTCCAGAACTAAATTGTCCTAGAGCCATTTGACCGGTCAGCTCATCAAACGAAACGTGAATTGTTTCCATGATATTTTGGGTTCTCTTGTTGTAGATTCGGTAACCTTTTCTGCTTGGTGCATATCCTACAAATACTCCAATGTCCGCTTTAGCTTTAAGCTTCCCTAAGTCTTGGCCCTCATTAGTTGGATAGCACAATGCACCAAACACACGAAGGAATTAGAGATTAGGTTTTCTATTGTAGACAAGTTCATATGGAGTTTTTCCATGAGCAGTGTGAATTAGGGATCGATTTTGTGTGTAGCATGCAGTGGCAATGGCTTCAGCCCAGAGAAACATTGGAACCTTTGAGTAAATCAGCATTGTTCTTGCGGCTTCCACAAGAGTTCGATTTCGTCTTTCAACTACACCGTTCTGTTGAGGAGTTCGTGGAACACTTCTTTGATGACTGATTCCAATACTTTCATAAAACTCACTAAGTTGTTTATTAACTAACTCAGTTCCATTGTCGGTTCGGATGATTCTGACAGTTTTGTTAAGTCGAACCTGTAGCTGTTTGATAAGTTTGATGATGATATCTGGAGTTTCATCCTTTGTCCTTAAGAACTTAACCCAGGTGAATCGAGAATAATCATCAACCATGACTAGCACATATTTCTTCCCAAAGATATTCTGCACTCTCATGGGTCCACATAAATCCATGTGAATTGTATGAAGAACTTCTGTAACTGAGTTTGTAGGTTTGGGTTTGTGGGCATATTTCTTGCTTTTTCCTAATTGGCATGCTGAACAAAGATGATCCTTTTCATACTTTAGTCTAGGTAAACCTACAACTAAGTCCTTTCTGGAGAGATCATTGATGGTGCCGAAGTTCAAGTGATGGAGACGAGGATGCCATAACCATGACTTTGTTTTCGAAGCCTTTGGCAACAAGCAAATTGGAGAAGACTTCATCATATCTTCGATAGAGATGGTGTATAGATTTGAACCACGTGTTCCTCTTAAAATCTCTTTACCATCAAGTTCTCTAACGAAACAAGTATGTTTTCTGAAGGCCACTTCTAGATCAGAATCACAGAATTGACCGACAGAAAATAAGTTATGACCAAGACCTTCTACGTAATATACTCTGGAGATAACACTATCACCGACAACATAATCTCCATAACCCATAATAGCATCGAAATGATCGTTCCCAAATCTAACAGTCCCGATGAATTTACTCACGAAGTTCATGAGCCGTGACTGGTCTCCAGTCATATGCTTGGAACAGCCTGAGTCCAGGTACCACAGAACGATTTGAACGATCTGCAGTTGAACACAGACAAAAATGGATAACTGGATAATTGGGAACCCCATGCAATAATGGGTTCCACTTGGTTAGTAACAGTAATGTTCCACTTGGTTAGTAACAGTAATTGGAACACCCACATCAGAAGTAGAAACAATGGAATCATCAGAAATAGATGCAGTGCTAGTGTCCATATTTGACCTATTCAAAGTATGTTTACTTCTTAAGGGAATAGTTCTACCAGTAGGCATCCATTTACTAGTGGGCACTGTCTTAGCAAATTTAGGGCGGAACTCATTAGCCTTATGGCCAGAAGGTATCCATTGATAACCTATTTTACTAAATATTCTTCCTGTGGGTTTCCACTGTTTTCTAACATTCTTTCGCCTTTGCCTTTTAGCCTTCTTAGCTTGATTTTTTGCATAAACAATTTAACAGGGCATTTAACAGCATTAATCAAATCATTCACACCACATTCATGATTAGTAACAGAATTCAAGCAATCATCAGTACATGGTTTGCAGATAGTAGCAGAATTCGAATTAATTACAGTACGCTTATAGCAAATACTAGAATCAACACGATTCATCTTATTCAAATCCTCCCTAAGGTGATCTTCTACTTTCTTCCACTGAGCATTCCTAGCATGAAAGGTCCTATCATTCTTTGTGTTGCCTTGAGGCTTTGACCCACTTGCTTTGGTGTCACTTCTTACTCTTGTAGTGGGAATTGGAACATTAGTTGGTTTTGCTACTTTTTGCATTCCTGAACTAGAAGTGCAGGGATCTGAACTACTTGAAGGCACCTTAGTGTTCACTTTCTTAAAACTGGGCGTAGAATGGTTTGTATGCTTGGCACTAGGCATAGAACAAGGCATCCAACTTTTCCTTTTGCACCTAAGGATTTAGGACATGTTGCTATTAAGCATTCTAGCAGTTCTTGAGATCGTTTGGCTTGAATGCACGCAAACCTAATTTCACTGTCAAGAGGCTTATTTATAAAATCCTCTTCTACAATCTCACAGAGGCATTCAAGACTACCCTTAAGGTGAGCACAATAGTTGTGAAACACATGTTCATTATTCCTAAGATGAGGAGGAATGTATTTAACAGTCACAGTATATTTGCAGTCTGAGGATGACTTTGATGCAACATTCTCATTAAAAACTAGTGGCAGTTTTCCTTTCTCCTGACTCCTCAGATTCTCAATTTCTTTTTGTAAAGATGTTATTTTTTCGTTGTTTTTGTCACGAGTGACTTTCATTGAATCATATAACTCTTTAAAGTGTCGTTTAACTTTTTCATTTTCTTCTAGAAAACTTTCGTTTTCTTTTTGTAAAGCATTAACTAGGTTTTGAAGATGAAAAGTTTGAGAATACTGAGAATCTAAAGGAGGAGGCATTTGGGAGCCAGTCACATTGTTATTTTCACCCTTTAATTGAGAGATTTGAGCTTTCAACTTTCTGATCGTGTTACAATGAGTTTGAATCTGTTCGTCACGTTTGTTTATCTGAAAAACTGCATCAAACTCTAGAACATTTGAGGATGTCTTGATATTTGAGGTTTTAACATTTTCTTTAAGATGTTGATATTTTAGTTGCAAATAAAAATGTTCAACTTCTAGTTTAAAAAGATGTTTTACCAAATTATCGTGATCATTCGATTAATTTTCTCATTAGGTTATGAGTTTTTGTTTTCAAGCTCAATGACACGATCATGGGAGACTTTCAGAGCAACAGATAATTCATGAAATTGAGAAGCATTAATGGAACAATTTGTAGCAGTGTAAAACACATCTTGAGCAATACATTCAGAAATAAGATTCTCATTCAAGGTATGCAAGTTCTTCCTCTCAATCTCATTATATTTTAATTCTCGCTCATAGTCACTAACCTCAACAATCTTCGCATCAAATTCCTTTTCCATTTCTTTAATATCTAAGTCCATCCCCTTTTTAAGACTCTCAAATTGATCTTTTAGTTGTTTAAAGAAAGGCATGACCTCAGTTAAATAGCATTCTTTAGTTTGCTCAAAGCCCCTTTCCCCTTCAGTTATACCAGTGGGTGTGATCCTTTTCTTACAAGCTTTCTCAAAATCAACAAATAATTGAAAGATAACATATTGACTGATTAAGCTCTTGATTTTAGTGGCAATAGTCCTAGGGACTAGATGCATTGGTGTATTAGGAGGATACACAGTTGCTGAAGGCATTTTCCTAAAGGGGGGGGTTTGTTACAACAAGATTCTCTGCTTTTTGCTTATCTAAATCTTTTTTCCAGAACACTTGTTCGGGTGTTAACAAAGTTTGAGGCTTAAACATGTTCAAGGAAATCCAATTTTCCTTTTTGTAGTCATGGGGTCTGATAATTATGTTTTTCTCTTTACATGTAGGATTGTTGAGTTTCTTATCCATTTTCTCCCTAGTGACCTCATCCGATTTCTTATCTTCCTCAGTGCACTCAGTGCAACTAGGTTTCTGCCTAGGTTTAAGGAATTCATTTCCATCATAGATAACATTTTGAGCAGCTTTTGCTATCTTACCATACTAAGGGTTGGATTCCTTTATAATGGGGATACTATGCTTATAAACTCTATGCTTCGTGATCATGTGAGCAGTCTGAATGGTATTCTCTTGTACGTACAACTTATTTTCAAGCTTGTTTTTCAAGGTTTTTAGATTAGAAAAATCATTCAAAAGTTTTGATTCCTCAGCACTGAATTCTTGCTTAAGCATTTTAACATTTTCTTGAAGTTCTTATTTTTGCTTAGCAGTTTTAGAAAGCTTTTCTTGTAATGATTTTAACTCATGTTTTAATACTTCTTCTTTAAACTTACTTTTTCTAATAGTTGTACGCATTTGGTCATCCATTTCCTGCTCACGGGTGGTTAACTCAAACTTAGCACGCTGTTCATAAATAGCAACTTGTTCTTTATAGGCATTCAGTTTAGTAACAACAGAATCATCATGAGCACATGCAGTGTATTCATCGAAAATATAGTCATCATTGACTGCAGAAGATGCATCACTTGGTACAGTCACACTTTCACTTTGTTTCACATATTGATCATATGGGACAACATTTATATTACCCATATTTTCAATATCTGACTCAGAAGTTTCAGTTGATTGTACTTTGTCATGTATCTTTTGCTCATCAACATCATCGTATAGTTTTAATACCTCTGAGATGATTGATTCTTTGGATGGACCAGCTTGCTTAGATGATGAGGCTTTAGGAGAGACCATTGGAGAAATGCTAGCCATGAAAATTGTATGTGCAGTAGGTTCATCATCGACGTCAGAGTCGTATGCATCACAGTCAGCGACTTGAAAGACATTCTGATGATTGTGACCTATCTCCTGAATTGGCTGTTCATCAACATCTGCGTCATATGTCTTTGAATTCCCTTCAGCAAGAAACAATAACTCCTCTTCATCCAAAGCTGCTCCATTATCCTGAGCTTGCACGGGCAACATCTTGTCTCTGAAGTATTCAGCATTCATTGGACGTTTTGGAGATGTGCAGTTCCTTGCAATATGTCCCTCACCTCCACAGTTGTAGCACTTGATCGGCTTTGCTTGTCCTTGATTTGGATTCCTTCCACGATTCTGATTTGCTACATATCCTCTACCAACTCCACCTCTTCCCTGTTCATACTGTCTTTCTTGAACTGGTTGCATTACAACCTTCCCATCTCTGACGGTAGCTTGATTGTATGGATTGGATGCTGTTCTGAGGTTATTGTTGGTGTGTGGGAGAGAGTTCATGTTTTAACTAATCATGAGAGCCAGTTGATTAATGAAGTGTCCCACGCGTGCATCAGCATCAGCTTGTTTGAACATTGGATCAGGAATGAGTTTGTGATTACCATTACCCATGGGTATAACTTGAGAAGCTTTGGTGGTAATTCCAACATTTGTGTAGAAAGCAGTTGAATCATTTGATGAGCTCGTCTCTCCCTGGTTGGTTTTGAATTGATCAAGAATCCTTTTTTCAAACATAGCATGTCTCTTATTCTGAAGATGGAATGCATAGAGTTGTTCATAGTTTGTATTCTTCAATCCTTTGGTTAGTTTCACAGAGGTGACAAACTTGTGCCATTCAGGATTCATGTTGTTCACAAATTTTAAGTTCAGCTGAATGTTTGGCATGGTCATTTTGATGTTCCTCATGTCATTCACAAGCTTATGGAATCTCATGTAGTACTCATAGACACTCTCATCAGATTTCATCTTGAAGTGTTCAAATTCATCATACAGTTGTGATTCTCTGTCTTCAATAGTTAATTCAGAACCTGAGAGGAGCATCTTGATATTATCCCATACTGCCTTGGCTTCGGTGTTGTGATTGATAAGCTTGTAGATATCTTTTGGAAGACCTTGAAGTATAATGTTAGAAGCCCTGATATCAGCATCGAATCTCTATTTCTCCTTATCATTGAGCTCATCATACGTCTTTGGTCTGTCTATTCCAAAGATTATTGTTCCATCTGCAGCTGTATCAATTAAGTCTCTAGTAGTCTCAATCTGATAAGGTCCTTCATCAATGGATTTGAGAATGTTGACCCCATTTTCCTTTCCAAGACAGTATAGTCTGATTCGTTGTGCCCAAGAGTCGTAGTCGGTTCTATCAAGCATGGGTGGACGAGTATTTGTGCCAGCTGCTTGAACATCCTCAGCAACAGAAGAAACAATAGTTGGAACGATGCTTGCCATGATTACAAGTTCTACGGGATTTTACTATTCTTTGATTAAACCAGGAATTTGATTCTTTCACGGGATTTTACTAAACCAAAAGAACAACCGTAAGAATGTAGCATGAAGAAGTAGCAAGACTTAATAGACAAGTAGCTAAACAATCAACTCGCTTAGTTATCAACTCGCAAACAACTAACTCGCTTAAAGAAACAAGTCGCTTAAGAAATCAACTCGCTTAATAGCCAAGTCGCATATAGAGACAACTCGCTTAATAGCAAGTCGCAAACAGACACAACTCGCTTAACCACCAAGTCGCTTAAGCTAACTCGCTAGCTATACAACTCGCTTAATAGCCAAGTCGCTTTAGAACTCAAGTCGCTTAAAGAAACAACTCTCTTAGAACCCAAGTCGCTTAAAGAAACAACTCGCTTAGAACCCAAGTCGCATAAAAAGTCAACTCGCTAAATAGCCAAGTCGCATATACCAACTCGCATCCAGTAACGAAGCAACTCGCTTCTAAGAAACAAAAGTCTGAGGCTCAACTCGCTTTGTACAAAGTTCACAAATAACCACTTTATCAATCAAAAACAACCAAACCACAATGATTTAATCCTTCCAATTCAAAACATAAACACATATGATGATCCTAAACACAAAAGTATAAGCAAAATTCAAACTTTAACACTAGAATTTGTCCAAATGATTCAAACTCTCCTAAACACTTAATACCCCAAAAACCCTTATGAAATCCACCAAAACAAAAAGCATGAAAGATGAGTGATCAAACCATGGCTCTTGATACCAATTGTAAGTTATAGGATTTCACAAACACACTAAACCATAATCACATGTGGCGTTCAAGTATGTTTAGAGAGAGAAATTTCTAGAGAGAGAAAGAGAAGAGAGTTGGGAACTATGTGAAACAAAGAAAAATGGTATTGAAGCTCCAACCCTCTACCTTGGGAGGTAGAGGGTATTTATAGTGTCTTACAAATAAACGCCACCTACGGGCTGTGGATCAGGCATACAGTGGGTAAAGACCCGTCCGTCCTCCACGGTGTTACATAACAAACTACTTGCTAACATAACTTGACTACGACTAAGAGCTTTCTAACGAATACATATACTTGAGGTAACCGACTCTTTAACGACTGAATTCTCTAATTCCTAACAGAAACGTTTCACCGATATGGATCAAGTTTAAGACTTTAGACTCCAAAGATTAAACATGCTTGAGTATTTTTTGAAAACATAATAATAACAAAGGTCTTGTACCAATTGTATACAAAATTGTAAAACATTGTTCTTTTTGATTATTCAATAGTAAACCTTTCTCGATTACGTGCTAATTGTTTGAAAAATTCTCTTTTTGATTGAACTCATTCTCCCCCTCAATCAATGACATATGTTGTTGATTGAAGGATAGAGATTTTGACAAATGAAAAGCCCGGATGATTTTCAAAAGTAGAGTCCGAAGTATTTTCAAAGCAATTTTGTTTTCATAAGATGACAAATATTTTTCAGAAGAAACATTTGAAAGGAAACACTTGTCTTTTTAACGACAGACATTTGTTTTTAGAATCAGAGCATGAGGTTTGAAGATTTAAGATAAAGCATGGCTCTGTTCTTTCTTTGAAAAACGGGTTACTGCCTGAAATGACAATAAACCATTTGTTTCACTTTTTCTCTCAAAAATTTTTTTTAAACAAATTATGTACATTCGAAGAACATCTAAAAGCCCGTGACATTCTTTGAATGTAAACACAAAGTCCGTAGATGAAATCGAATAAGGAAAACATGACAAAACAACAATATTTTTGGGATATTTCAAGATTTTCTATTTTTTTTTTATGGATTTTGAAAATTTTATATTTTTCTATTTGCTTTTTGTTGGTTTTGTAATTTTGTATTTTGCTTTTTGAATAAATATTTACAAGATATGGATGAAGAAAAACCTTTTACTCCTCTTCTTCCTCCTGAAGACGTTTAAGTGTTTCCGGTTGTAGACTTTTTAGACCAAGTCGTGGGAGGATAAAATCAAAACGTTCTCTAAAAAGAGCTTTGGTAAAGATGTCTGCTAACTGGTATTCAGACCTCACAAAATAAAGTTCCACCACACCGTTTTCCACTTGCTCCCTGATGAAATGATGTCGAATGTCGATGTGCTTTGCTCTTGAGTGTTGTACGTTGTTGCATGAGAGAGCAATGGCACTTTTGTTATCACAATACAGAGGGATTTTGTTGAATTCAAAGCCATAGTCAGATAATTGGGATCTCATCTATAGGATTTGAGCACAACAAGATGACATGGCTATGTATTCAGCCTCTGTAGAGGATATCGAAGTACTCATTTGTTTCTTAGAAGACCAGCTCACAAGCTTATCACCCAAAAACTGAGCACCTCCAGACGTGCTTCGACGTGTATCTTGACATCCTGCATGATCAGCATCTGCATAGGCTGTTAGTGACATACCGGTGTCCTTCGGGTACCAAAGTCCCAAATTGATGGTTCCTTGGAGATACTGAAAGACCCGTTTAACCGCTTCAAGGTGCTTTTTGGTAGGCTTAGCCTGGTATCTAGCACACATGCATATAGCGAACATAATGTTTGGTCTGCTGGCAGTAAGGTACATCAGGGATCCAATCATACTACGATATTTTGTTTGATCTACCATGATCCCTGAGTGGTCCTCATCCAGTTTGGTACGTTCTATCATGGGAGTGTCAACGGTGTCACAAGTATCAAATCCAAATTTCTTTAAAATTTCATTTGCATATTTAGATTGATTTATAAAAATGCCTCTGGGACTTTGTGAAATTTGTAATCCCAAGAAAAATGACATTTGTCCCATCATAGACATTTGAAATTTTGAACCCATCTCATTAGAAAATCGGTCACATTCATTGGGGTCAGTCGAGGCAAAAATAATATCATCAACATAAATTTGAACGTGAATTAAATGTTTTCCTGACATTCTGGTGAACAATGTTGGATCTACTGCTCCTTTGCTGAATCCAGTAGATAGAAGAAGCTTTGATAGCGTATCATAACATGCCCTTGGAGCTTGCTTCAAACCGTAAAGGGCCTTCTTCAAGCGATAGACATGAGTAGGATGCTCTGGATTCACAAAACCTTCAGGTTGGCTGACGTATACGACTTCTATAAGATCTCCATTAAGAAAAGCCGTCTTTACATCCATCTGATAGACAACCATGTTCTTACTTGCAGCATTAGCCAGGAAGATTCTGATTGCCTCGATACATGCAACTAGAGCAAATGATTCTTCAAAGTCAATACCCTCCTCTTAATGATATCCTTTTGCAACTAATCGAGCCTTGTTCTTTAATACATCACCATGCTCATCAAGTTTTACTTTGAAGATCCACTTTAGAGCAATGATCATAGCACAATCAGGAGCAGGTACTAATTCCCATACATCTAGTCGATCAAACTCATGAATTTCTTCTTGCATGGCATTGAACCAGCTGTCTTTATTCATGGCAGTTTTAACGTCTTTTGGTTCGACCTTAGATAGTACGGAATTGAAGAAGCACCATAAGGCATCAGTTGCAAGTTGTTTACGTGTGGATACTGGACGAGAGAGGTTTCCAATGATGTTGTCCAATGGATGATCATGTGTCTATTTTCTAAGGTGTTCATGTGGTTGTTGTAGAGGAACTGAAGTAGCAGAGTTGTTTTCTCCTGATGACGATGGATCTGATGATGGTTCAGGAGCAAATATGTTCTCAAAGGGGGCATCTTCAGGAGTAGCAAAGGGATTATCTCCATCATAGGTGCCATACACAATTCCATGATGTACACTCAATGATTGATGATTTGTTGATGAGACAGAGTGATCAGTAGCAGGCGCTTCTTGACTTATTGACATAGAAGCTGAAGGGTTGACTTCATTGACCGGGATAGGCGCAGCCTCTGTTGATGGAATTGACAGATCATTAGCAATTGGCTAATAGTGTTCATCAAACATTGGATCAAACAATTTCTTCAAATCATCTTCTGAAGGAGGTACATAAGGAGTTGCTGGTGAGAGATTTTGTACAAGAGAGGAGCTAATGGGACTACTTGATGAAGGTTGTGATACGGGTCCAGAACTTGATTGTCCAGGAGCCATTTGCCCGGACAGCTCATCGAACGTGACGTGAATAGTTTCCATGATATCTCGAGTTCTTTTGTTGTAGATTCGGTAACCCTTCTTGTTTGGTGCATAACCTACAAAAACTCCAATGTCCGCCTCAGCTCTTAATTTACCTAAATCTTGACCGTCATTCGTTGGATAGCACAAAGCACCGAACATACGAAGGTAGGAAAGATTAGGTTTTCGTTTATGGACAAGTTCGTATGGAGTATTTTCATGAGAGGTGTGTATAAGGGAACGATTTTAGGTGTAGCAAGCAGTGGCAATGGCTTCAGCCCAAAGAAACATTGGAACCTTTGAATAAATTAGCATTGTTCTTGCGGCTTCCACAAGAGTTCGATTTCGTCTTTCAACTACACCGTTCTGTTGAGGAGTTCTAGGAACACTTCTTTGATGACTGATTCAAACACTTTCATAAAATTGACTTAAGTCTTTGTTAACAAACTTTGTGCCATTGTCTGTTCGAACAATTCTAACAGTGTTGTTGAGTCGAACCTGAAGCTGCTTGATAAGTTTGATGATGACATCTGGAGTTTCATCCTTTGTCCTCAAAAACTTTACACAAGTAAATCGAGAGTAGTCATCCACAACGACTAAAATATATTTCTTCCCATTTATCGTTTGCACTCTCATTGGTCTGCACAAATCCATATGAAGGGTATAAAGAACTTCCATTACTGAGTTTGTAGGTTTGGGTTTGCGGGCATATTTTTTGCTTTTTCCCAATTGGCATGCTGAACAAAGATGATCCTTTTCAAACTTTAATCTGGGTAAGCCTCTTACAAGATCCTTTCTGGAAAGATTATTAATGGTGCCGAAGTTCAAGGGATTGAGACGACGATGCCATAACCATGATTTTGTTTTCGATGCCTTTGACAACAAGCAGATTGGAGAGGACTTCATCATGTCTTCGATAGAGATGGTGTAAAGATTTAAACCACGAGTTCCTCTTAACAGTTCCACACCATCAAGTTCTCTAACGAAACAAGTATGTTTTCTAAATGCCACTTCTAGATCGGAATCACAGAATTGACCAACAGAAAACAAGTTATGACCAAGACCTTCAACATAATATACCCTGGAGATTACACTTTTGCCAACAACATAGTCTCCATAACCCATAATTGCTCCAAAATGGTCATTCCCGAATCTAACAGTCCTGATGAATTTACTCACGAAGTTCATGAGCCGCGAGCGATCTCCAGTCATATGCTTGGAACAGCCTGAGTCCAGGTACCACAGAACGATTTGAACGATCTGCAGTTGAACACAGACAAGAATGGATAACTGGATAATTGGGATCCCCATGCAAGAATGGGTTCCATTTGGTTAGTAACAGTGATTGGAACACCCACATCAGAAGTGGAAAAAATGAAATAATCTGGGATAGATGCAGTGCTAGTGTCCGTATTTGACCTATTCAAAGTATGTTCACTTCTTAAAGGAATAGTTCTACCAGTAGGCATCCATTTTCTAATGGGCATTGACTTGGAAAATTTAGGGCACAACTCATTAAGATTAAACTTGTGGCCAGTAGGTATCCACTTATGTTACTAAATTTCCTTCCTGTAGGTTTTCAATGTTTTCTAACCTTCTTTCTCCACTGCTTTCTAGCCTTCTTAACATGTTTTATGGCATTAACAATCTTAACAGGGCATTTAACAGCATTAATCAAATCATTCACACCACATTCATGATTAGTAACAGAAACCAAGCAATCATCGTTACATGTTTTGCCAAAAGTAGCAGAATTCGAATTAATTACAGTACGCTTATAGCAAATACTAGAATCAACACGATTCGTTTTATTCAACTCAAACTTAGTGTTCCTAGGGTGGTCTTCTACTCTCTTCTAATGCACATTCTTAGCTTGCGAGGTCCTATCTTGCTTTGTATTTCCTGGAGGCTTTGACCCGCTTGCTTTAATGTCACTGATTACTCCTGTAGAGGGAATTATGGGAACATTAGTTGGTTGGGCTACCTTTTGCATTCCTGAACTAGAAGTGCAGGGATCTGAACTACTTGAAGGCACATTAAAATTCACTTTCTTAATGCTGGGCATCGAATGGTTTGTACACTTAGCACTAGGCATGGAACAGGGCATCACAGCTTTATCTTTCGCACCTAAGGATTTAGGACATGTTGCTATTAAACATTCTAACATCTCTTGAGATCGTTTGGCCTGAATGCAAGCAAACCTAATTTCACTATCAAGTGGCTTATTTATGAAGTCCTCTTCTACAATCTCACGGAGACATTCAAGACTGTCCTTAAGGCGAGCAAGATAATTATGAAATACAAGTTCGTTATTCCTAAGATGAGGAGGAATGTATTTAACAGTCACCGTATATTTTCAGTCTACAGATGACTTTGATGCAACATTCTCATTAAAGACAAGTGGCATTTTCCCTTTTTCCTGACTCTTCAGATTTTCAATTTCCTTTTGTAAAGACGTTATTTTTTCGTTGTTCTTGTCATGAGTGACTTTCATTGAATCATATAACTCTTTAAAGTGTTGTTTAACTTTTTCATTTTCTTCTAGAAAACTCTCATTTTCCTTTTGTAAGACATTAACCAAGTTTTGAAGATGAAAAGTTTGAGAACACTGAGAATCTAAAGAAGGAGGCATTTGGGAGCCAGTCATGTTGTTCTTTTCACCCTTTAATTGTGAAATTTGGGCTTTCAACTTTCTAATCGTGTTACAAGAGCTTGAATCTGTTCATCACGTTTGTTTATTTCAAAAAGTGCATCAAACTCCGGAACATTTGAGGATGGCTTGATGTTTGAGGTTTTGACATTTTCCTTGAGATGTTGATATTTTAGTTGCAAATCAAAATGTTCAACTTCTAGCTTAGAAAAATGTTTTACCAAATTATCGTGATCATCCTGATCAATTTTCTCATTTAGTTATGAGTTTTTGTTTTCAAGCTCAATGACACGATCATGGGAAACTTTCAAGGCAACAGTTAATTCATGAAATTGAGAAGCAGTAATAGAATGCTTGGTAACAGTATAAAACACATCTTGAGCAACACAACTAGAAATCAAGTTCTCATTTAAGATATGCAGGTTCTTCCTTTCAACTTCATTATATTTGAGTTCCTGTTCATAATCATTGACCTCAAGTATCATTGCATCAAATTCCTTTTCCATTTCTTTAATATCTGTGTTTATTCCTTTTTGAAGACTCTCAAATTGACATTTTAATTGTTTAAAGAAAGGCATGACCTCAGTTAAATAACATTCTTTAGTTTGCTCAAAACCCCTTTCCCCTTCAGTAATCCCAGTGGGTGTGATCCATTTCTTACACGTGTTCTCAAAATCAACAAATAGTTGATAAACAACATACAGGCTGATTAAGGTCTTGCTATTAGTGGAAATAGTTCTAGGAACTAAATGCATTGGTGTATTTGGAGGATACACAGTAGCTGCAGGCATTTTCCTAAGGGGAGTGTTTGTTTCAACAATTTCTTTAGCTTTTTGCTTATCCATATCTTTCTTCCAAAAAATTTGTTCTGGGTTAATTGAGTTTGAGGCTTAAACATGTTCAGGGAAATCCAGTTTTCCTTAGTGTAATCATGGGGTATGATCGTTATGTTATTCTTTTTACACGCAGGATCGTTAAGCTTCTTATCCATTTTCTCCCTAGATGCATCATCTAATTTTCTATCCTCTTCTGTGCTTCCAATACATGATGGTGTTTGCCTAGGCTTAAGAATCTCATTACCATCATATAGTACCTTATGAGAAGCTCTATCCTTTTTACCTACCTCGGGATTTGGTTCCTCAACAATGGGAATACTATGCTTATCGCTTAAGACTCTATGCTTAGTGATCATGTGAGCAGTCTAAATGGTATTCCCTTGTACGTACAACTTATTTTCAAGCTTGTTTTTCAAAGTTTTTAGATTAGAAAATTCATTCAAAAGTATTGATTCCTTAGCATTAAATTCTTGTTTAAGCACTTTAACATTATCTTGAAGCTCTTGCTTTTGCTTAACAGCTTTAGAAAGCTTTTCTTGTAAGGAGTTTATGTCATGTTTTAACACTTCTTCTCTAAAATTACTTTTTCTAATAATTGTACGCATTTGGTCATCCATTTCCTGCTCATGGGTAGTTAACTCAAACTTAGCATGTTGTTTATAAATAGCAACTTGTTCTTTACAAGCATTCAGTTCAGAGATAACAGAATCATCAGGAGCACATGCAATGTATTCATCAAAAACATAGTCATCATTGACTGCAGAAGATGCACCACTTGGTAAAATCTCACTTTCACTTTGCTTCACATATTGATCATATGGGACAATATTGCTATTAACCACATTATCAACATCTGATTCATAAGTTTCAAGAGATTGTACTTCATTATGCATCTTTTGCTCATCAACTTCATCGTATAGTTTTAATACCTCATAAATGATTGAATCTTTGGATGGACCAGCCTGTTGTAGTAATGAGACCTTTGGAGAGACCATAGGTGAGATGCTTGCTATGAAGATTGTTTGGGCAGTAAGTTCATCATCGACATCAGAGTCAAATGCATCACAGTCAGCTACTTGAAAGGCATTTTGATGATTGTGACCTATTTCCTGAATTGGCTGCTCATCAACATCAGCATCATAGGTTTTGGCATTTCCCTCAGCAAGAAACAACAACTCCTCTTCATCCAAAGCTTCTCCATTATCCTGAGCTTGCACAAGTAACATCTTGTCTCTGAAGTATTCTGCATTCTATGGACGTTTTGGAGATGTGCAGTTCCTCGCAATGTGTCCATCACCACCACAGTTGAGCACTTGATCGGCTTTACTTGTCCTTGATTGGCATTCCTTCCCGATTCTGATTAGCCACATACCCTCCACCAACTCCACCTCTTCCATGTTCATACTGCCTTCCTTGAGCTGGTTGCACCATAACCTTCCCATCTCTGACAGTAGCTTGATTATGTGGATTGGATGTTGTTCTGAGATTATTGTTGGTGTGTGGGAGGGAATTCATATTTTGACTAACCATGAGAGATAGTTGATTGATGAAGTTTTTCATGAGTGTGTTTGAGTCTGGAGGCTTAAATGCTGGATCAGGAATGAGCTTGTAATTACCATTACTAGTGGGTATGACTTGAGAAGCTTTGGTGGTAATTCCAACATTGGTGTAGAAAGTTGTAGATTCATTTGATGAACTTGTTTCTCCCTGCTTAGATTTGAACTGTTCAAGAATCATTCGTTCAAACATAGCATGTCTCTCATTCTGAAGAAGGAAGGCATACAGTTTCTCATAGTTGGTGTTCTTCAATCCTTTGGTTAGCTTCACAGAGGTGACAAATTTGTGCCATTCGAGATTCATGTTGTTCACAAACTTTGAGTTCAGCTGAATATTTGGCATGGTCATTTTGATATTCCTCATATCATTCACAAGCTTGTGGAATCTCACGTAATATTCATAGACACTTTCTTCTGGTTTCATCTTAAAGTGCTCAAATTCATCATACAATTGTGATTCTCTGTCTTCCTTAGTTAATTCAGAACCCGAGAGAAGCACCTTGACATTATCCCAAACCGCCTTGGCTTCAGTGTTGTGATTGATAAGCTTGTAGATATCTTTTGGAAGACCTTGAAGTATAATGTTTGAAGCCCTGATATCAGCATCGAATCTCTTTTTCTCCTTATCACTGAGCTCATCATACGTCTGTGGTCTGTCCAATCCAAAGATCATTTTCCCATCTGCAGCAGTATCGAGTATGTCTCTAGTTGTCTCAACTTGATAAGGTCCTTCATCAATTGACTTGAGAATGTTGACTCCATTTTCCTTTCCCAGACAATACAACCTAATTCGTTGAGCCCATGAGTCATACTCAGTTCTGTCAAGCATAGGTGGACGAGTATCTGAACCAGCTGCTTGAACGTCCTCAGCAACAGAAGAGATGATTGTTGGTATGTTGGTAGACATGATTACAGATTTCACGGGATTTTAAAACTCTATAATTAAACCGGGAAATAGATTCTTTCATGGGATTTTACTAAATTAAGAGAAAACAATAGAATGTAATCAAGAAGAAAAGCACTAAGTCACAAAAGACAAATCGCTCAACAATACAAATCGCATAGAGCACAAATCGCTCAAAAGTGACAAGTCGCATCCACTACCAAATCGCTTAAACCAAGACAAGTCGCTTGATCAAGAAAAATCGCTTAACCAAGACAAGTCGCTTAATCTTACAACTCGCTTCAATAAGCAAGTCGCATAATCCAACAAACCTCTTAAACTGACAAATCGCTTGATGATACAAATCGCACAAATAAGACAAATCGCTTAATACTGTCAACTCGCTTAAATAAGCAAGTCGCTGAAAAAGTGACAAATCGCTTCTCCGAACAAATCGCGCAAGTACAGCCACTATCCGGACAAATCGCTTAAATAAGTAATTTGTTATTGACACAAATCGCTTCCAAATTAGGACAAATCGCTCACCTAAAATATGTTACCGAGACTCAAATCGCTAACATGCAAAACACACAAAACGCCACTTTAAATTCCAAAAACAATCCAACCAAAGTGATTCAAGCCTTCCAAATCAAAACCTAAGCACTTATGATGATCCTAAACACAAAAGTACAATAAAAATCCAAACTTTAACACAAGAAATGGTCCAAATGATGCAAATACCACTAAACTTTTTCAAACCCAAAAACCATATAAAACCACTAGAAATCCAAGAACATGTAAGAGAGATGATCAAACCATGGCTCTTGATACCATTTGTAACATATTGGATTTCACAAACACATCAAATCATGATCAAAGTGAGGCGTATACAATAAGGTTTAAGAGAGAGAAAGAGTTAGAGGTTTGGGAACTTAGTGAGAGAAAGTGAAAATAATATTATGAGCTCCAACCCTCTACCTTGAGAGGTAGAGGGTATTTATAGTCTTACATAAAACGCCACCTACGGGCTGTAGATCAGGCATACAGTGGGTAAAGACACGTCCGTCCTCCACGGTGTTACTTAACAAAATACTACTTAACATTTAATAACTACGACTACGAGCTTTCTAACGATTACATATACTTGAGGTGACCGACACTTTAATAACTGGATTTACTAAATCCTAACACTACCGCCGCTTTATTAGAGATTTTTCAAAAATATCCCGGCCAATGACAAAACTTCTTGAGAAAGATTATGTCTTTGTCTTCAATGCTGATTGCATAAAAGCCTTCGAAACGTTGAAATCTCAACTGACTAGTGCTCCGATCATGGTTTCACCTAATTGGTCACTACCCTTCGAGCTTATGTGCGATGCAAGCGATTTTGCTGTTGGAGCCGTCTTAGACCAACGAGAAGGAAAACACTTTCGGCCCATATATTTTGCTAGCAAGACAATGAATAGTGCTCATCAGAATTATACAGTCACAGAAAAAGAATTATTGGCCGTAGTTTTCGCGAAAATTCCGATGCTAACTCGTACTCTCAAAAACAGTCGTGTTCACCGATCACTCGGCACTCAAATATCTGTTCACCAAGCAAGATGCTAAACCGCGTCTCATCCGATGGATTCTGCTACTCCAATAATTTGACATCGAAATCAAAGATAAGAAAGGAGCAGAGAATCTAGCCGCTGATCATTTATCACGTCTTGAAAATCCAGATCTAGAGGAGTTGAAGGAAGAAGAAATCGATGATTACTTCCCTGATGAAACCCTCATGACCGTTGATGGAAATGACGATCCTTGGTTTGCTGACTTTGCGAACTATCTCGCTGGAGGAATTCTCAGAAAAGGATTAACTCACGCTCAAAGGAGCAAATTCTTTTCGGAACTTAAATACTACTTTTGGGAAGAACCATATCTTTTCAAAATGTGCCCTGATGGAATGATCCGAAGATGTGTTTCTGGTTCCGAAACCCGCAAGATTCTTGATGAATGTCATCATGGCCCAACTGGGGGACATTATGGTCCTTCTACCACAGCTAAAAAAGGTTTTGATGTTGGATTCTATTGGCCAACAATATTCAAAGAAGCACATACACTTGTCCAGAACTGTGATGCTTGCCAAAGAACCACCAACCTTTCACGCAGAGACGAAATGCCATTGACAAGCATTCAAGTGTGTGAAATATTAGATATTTGGGGAATTGATTTCATGGGACCATTTCCTAAATCCCACAAATACGAATACATTCTCGTTGCTATAAATTATGTGTCCAAATGGGCAGAAGCTGAAGCTTTACCAACAAACGATGCTCGTGTGGTCGTTAATTTTCTCAAAAAGCTTTTCGCTCGTTATGGAATCCCCAAAGCCTCGATAAGCGATCGAGGAACCCATTTATGTAACCAACAAATGGAGAAAACCCTGAAAAGATATGGGGTTCATTATCTATTCGCGACAGATTATCACCCACAAACCAATGGCCAAGTTGAAAACACCAACAGAGCTCTTAAAAGAATACTCGAAAAAACAGTGAAGGACAATCCTTCAGTGTGGTCGAAGAAACTTGACGATGCTCTGTGGGCGTTTCGTACGGCTTACAAAACTCCTATTGGCACAAATCCTTACAGACTCCTGTATGGAAAAACTTGTCATTTGTCGTTCAAAGTTGAACATCGTGCTTACTGGGCTCTTAGAAACTGTAACACCGATGTCAAAATAGCTGGAGAGAAGAGATTTTTGCAATTGCACGAACTCGACGAATTAAGACTCCGAGCTTATGAAAATTCCAAACTGTATAAGGCCAGAATAAAAGCTTATCACGACAAAAAGCTGAGAATTCGAAAAGAATTCAAAGCCGGAGATAAAGTTCTTTTTTTCAACATGAAATTTAAATTCAAAGCTCCTAAATTACAACCAAGATAGTTTGGCCCATATATCGTTAAACATGGATATCCATCCAGATATGTCGAACTTTATGACAAACAGGGTGGAAGTTTCATCGTTAATGGGCACCGAATCAAATTATACTACGATAAGGAGCAAATGAATGAAATATCAGTTGAGACAGTTTCACCTGAAAATGAATTCGAAACCATCACCTTCGTAGCACCTTTTCCAGGAAGAATCCCACAAAGTGTTCCTTGGAAACCATCTGATGAGTTCATCTGAAGCGATATTGATGCAACTGGTGAAGAATTCATGTATGTCCCCGAACTTTTCAAAATGTTCAAGGCTGCAACTGCGGCCAAATAAATTCGGGAAAATTTGAGTCAGGCTGATGACTCACTAATAAAACAAGCGCTTCTCGGGAGGCAACCCGTGTGTTTCAGATTTGATTTTCTGTGGTCACGCCCCAAAGTTTAAACCCTTGGTTGAACTTAAGTATGGGGGGTGCCACATCTTAATAAAACTCTTTTTGTTTGTATATAAGATTTTGTGCAGGTAATGATTACTCCAGTGGATGCTTGGATAAAGAAAAATAAGCTGACAAAATCATTGGAATATCTGGTTTTATCTCTATTTCCCTATTTCTATACTTTGAAGTTCGTTTTTCACATTGAGGACAATGTTTAACTTAAGTGTGGGGGATGAATAGGAAAATTAGAGTTTTTAAGCTTAAATTTAAAATTTTGTTTGCCCTTGTGATCTAGTTATTTTCACGCCTTTAGGATAATATATTAGAATAACTGGATCAAACCACTGGTAAAACTGGTAATATTTGAAACTTTGAGATCTGTTCCGATTAATATTTCAATCCATTTTAGGATCGATAAACATTTGCTAGCACAAATTATAGCCCTTACCACTAAAATTGTGAGGATTTGAGCATGTTCTAAATTAAGCATACATCTTTTATGCTTGAATCTTTTTGTTATGAGTGTGCCGGTGATTTTATTTATTCTAGAACTTGTACTTGTAAATCATTACCAGACCGCAGTGAGATTGCATTCGTGCGATATAAGTAAATTCGTGTGATAAAGAGGCACCTTAGGAAATAACCCAAATGGCCTTCCATTTTTCATATTATGATAGATTAGCTAGCCACATCGGTTAGTTAACCACCTACATGGACCCATTTGTAGCGCTCATATTTAGCGCTAGATACCCCTAGTTACACCCTCTGAGCCATCCTTTTCGTTTTTGATAAATCCAGAAAATACAAAAAGATTTTACACTTTAAACCTTAGCCTAACCCTTGTCAATGTCTAAACGGTTGGTTGCTAGTCACCTGGTAAAAGAAGATTGTTCAAATGATTATGAGTAGCCACACCTCGTTAGTTGTGTGAGCCATTTCAAGGACGAGTTAAAAAAAATGTGAATGTATTAGCCAATGTGCTATGTTCGAAGAAAAGTTGTCATGGCGAATCAAAGCAAAGAGTTGTGGAAATCCGAAGAAAATAAAATGAAGCTATAATCATTTATTGGTTTGCTGATCGTTTGGTAACTAGCAACATGGGTATTAGACTTGATTCTATTTTTATTTTAACACCAATTTCATTAACATTCCCATGCCTTATCCATACCCTTAGCCCTAAGCCTTAGCATTATAACCCGAATAAAAGTCCTCTTTAGATGTTTTTGCTTGGTGCTCACACCACGTCGGTGGAGTTTTGTTTCTTGTACAAGCTTATGGTAATAATCTAATCATGACTGAGCAATGAGTGTGATTTATCTTGTTACTCCACTAAAAATTGAGTGATTGAGTGAATTATATTTCGTTCCTTTTTCGTGAGGTGTTTTGAAATGTTAAATCATGCAAGAAAATCATTGGATATTGTCAAACATCTTGAAGTTTCACCCTTAAAAGCTTAATTGATGAATCTTCTCTCGTACTTGTACTTGGTGGATTTGCATCATATTTTTCGTACTCATAATTTTGTACCATTGGATGTTTTTCCTAGATTTGCTTGAGGGCAAGCAAAGTTTAAGTGTGGGGGAATTTGATAATGCTCAGATTGTACATGTTTTCAGTAGCGTTATGTGTGCTTTTGTATATGTTATTTGGTTATATTTGTATGATTTTAGTGCTTAATCACATCAAAAGATGTTTGTATAGTATTTATAACCAAGTACAGGGAAACAGAAGGAAAAGTAAAAGAATGTTCAATAAAAGGAAGATTCCCGTTTCAGTGAAGCATGTCAAGCACAAATCAATATTTCAAGTACCATAGAAGATCAAGATGATTGAAGAATCAAGCTCTACAAGTCAGAATAAAGCTAAGGTCGATTTTCCGTCACTCAGGAAGACCAACCGCATCGGTTGCAATCGCAACCGGATCGGTTGGATGATGGTCAAAAGGTACCTGTGAAGATGGACCAACAGATCGGTTGCCTTCCGCAACCGATTCGGTTGGAGCACTGCTAGAAGACCAACCAGATCGGCTGGACCTTCGATCGATCCGGTTGGGAGACATGTTTCTGCCAAATCTTCATCAATAAGTTTCCCCATTGTATCCAAACGATTCTAGGTCCTTCCCTTTGTGTATTCTAGTCCCTTCTTAACTCCTTGGAGGCCAAGTTCAACAATTAATACCCTAGGCCTTGGAACTAATATAAATAGAGACCTCTTGTGAGCATATGAGACACACACTTTAATACAACTCTCTCTACTCATCAAACAAAGCTCTTAGCTCTCAAATTCGTCCTTAGAGGTCCAGGAAAGTTTAAAGTTCCAGAAGTACCACATTTGGAGGTCAGAACCCCAAGGAGTATACCCCAATACTTTGGGAATCCTTACTTCACCATTTTTAATCTTATTCCAAGCATTGTAAGACTCTTAATCATGTTTTCTAATGTTCAAAGTTCTGAGTTTATGTTTATGTTTGTCATGAGTGGCTAGTTTCTTTATACACTTGCTTAAATGATGTTGATTATCATATGATTAGTTTGTGATTGTGTTAACATGTTTTAATTCAATTTCAAGTTGATTCTAAGATCCAATTGTGCTAAAGTTTCATAGTGACATTTGTTAATCAAGTTTGACTATTTGATAGTAATCGTAGAGGTCGAAAGAACTTATTGTTATTCAACTAGTTATAATCATTTTGTCTATGGATGATTGTTTTTACCCATTATTCTTGATTAAACAAAGAAACTAAAGTGTGGTTTTAATAAGAACGCCTTTTGATTATCAAGTTGGATTGATTGGAAACATCTAAAAGGTTATAAGATTAGTTGTTGACAATCAATTGTAACCTTTTTTCTATAATCGGTTACCTTTTGTATTGACCATTTCTTAAGAAAATTTGATAAAGCAAATGGATGTTTTTGTGTTTAAGTTTGTGAGAATAAACTTATGAAACTTGAATTGATTGGTTAAACTTAATGCTTGTTTTTATGAACTAAAATCTTGACGAAGGTTTAACTTGTAAGAACAATAGATTAGTACACCAACTAATTATCATAACCAACATGTTAAGAGGTTAACACAATCATACTAATCAAAGATAAGAAACTAGTTTAAGCAAGTGTAGTTTTTAATCATCTAAATTTCATTATATCTATTTTCGTTGTTATATGCTTTAGATTGCCTTAGTTGATTTAGACTTGTTAATCAGATTCACTCAAATCCCTGCGAACGATCCCGACTTACCTTCAAAATCTTGCTATAACGGACGAGTGCACTAGCTCGTATGTGTTATTGGTAAAATTGGTAAATCGTCTTTTATAAATTTAAAACTTGTACTCACGTAGCACATCAGTTGGTAAAAATTATGTCTTTAATCGGTTCGGAAAAAACGGGTAATATCTGAATCCCAAAATCATTTATCCAAGGGAAAAACAAGGGGCTCTGCCATTTGATCCCGCAATGGGGCGCTGCCACTTGGTTATGAGAACATCAAAATAGATAGAACGAGTGTGCATTTCGCACCTCATAACTTGATTATAAGCTTAAAGCTGATCAAGTCATTGATCTAAAGTAAATTCTAATTAGAGTAAATTACATAGATGGTCCCTGTGGTTTACCCAAAGTTTCACCCACAGTCCCTAAAACTTAAAAGTTGCATGGAACCTCCCTATCTCTGAAACAAATAATAATGCCAGTCCCTGTCTTTGACTGCCGTCATATTTCTGTTAACTTGCCCCACGTGCTTTGCACGCAAGGGGTATTTTTGTACTTCTCTTTTCCCTTTTTAATAAACTTTTTACTAACCCTATTTTTTATATAAATTCACACACTCTCACTCTCCCTAACCACACATTTGGCTATCCACTCACCCTATCCATAGATTTTGGATCTAATTTGGTCTGAAAAATAAAGAACACCATGCCAATTTGTTCATGTGGTAGAAGAACCATTCCAAAAACTTCATGAACGGATATCAACGCTGGTAGAAGGTTTCATGGGTGTCCTAAACCTGTAAGTTATCAATCTAATTTTTTTTGATTATGTAATGGAAGAAGAACATAACATTGATATGAAGGCATTTTCTAACCCTAATTATTTTTGTTAATTCTTTTAGAATTCGACTTGTCCATTCAATGATTGGATTGATCCTCCAATGTGCAATCGTGTTGTGGCCATCATACCTGGATTATTGAGGGGAAGGAACAGACTTGAAGCACAATTGTTGGAATCTGAGATGGCTAGGAAAAGGATGAAAAAGATGTTGGTTATTACATGGTTATGCTTGATTGTGTACTTTTTGTTGAAAATGTAGATATAAGTATTAGTGTAGTTGGTTATCTTGTAAAGGAGATATGACTTTTATAGTCAAATTTTGTGGTTGTGTAACAAGCTTTATTATGTAATGGCAAAATTACAATGACTTTGGCACACCATGTTTGTTACTTGCCTATTAGATGGTTTTTGTGCCATTGAATTTGATAGTGTAAAGCAAAAGGCAGTTAACCCATTGTAAGGTCAACCACAACAGACCATTCAAAAGTCAAACTTAACACATTTTAGTATAACCAAAACAGACCCAATTTAAAAGAAAAGGAACTACCATAAAAAGGTCAAAATGACCCAATTCTAGATTGTGTCACTGATAGGATATTGTTTAATACACAAAATGACCAAGTATGCATAACAAGGTCCAAATGACACTGATCATAACAGTCTTGACACTAACAAATGACACTGCATAAAAGTCTTGACACTAACAAACTAACATACAGTCTTGACACGTAACAATTACTTCATTAAACATTCTTCTTGGACATCCTTTTGACCCTACCACCTCCTGCAGTATTCTTCTTAGCCTTAGTTGCAGGCTTCTTGGTAGCAACAAGAGTTTGAGATGCTTGACTTGCAGACTGCTGTGATGTTTGACCAGCACCACTTGTAGGCTTCTTGACAGATTGCTTAGTCTTTGTAGGAGCAGAAGGCTGTCCTGTGCAAGTTCTTTTGTTGTGTCCTAATTGTCTACACAAAACACAAGTTACAGTCTTCATAGCTCTTGACATCTTTCCATTCTTTACCATGTCAATTAATTCACCGGCAGATCTTTTTCTTTTCTTGTTTGGCCTTCCTGGTTGTGGATGATACTCTGGAGGAAGGATTGTTGTCTGAATTTGACACTTTGGCCACATTCTTGGCCCATTAGTTGGATTAACTGAGAAGGAATAAACTTGCCTCCATGTGTCAAGCCTGTAACAAGGGTGTACCCATTCTTCAACCAATCCAGGATTCATGTTGTTTTGTGCCATGTTCCAGTTTGTGGCAATGGCATGTTTGCAAGGTATTCTTGTAAGTTCCCAATACCTACAAGTACAAGTTCTAGTAGCCATATTACCACACACGGATCAAAGAAAGGTCTACTACATTGGTACAGATGATTTCCATTCCAAGAAACAATATACTGAACAGCTTCATCACATAAACCCTTAAGCCCATGGACATTTGATCTTCCTTGTTTGTAAACATTTATGTTCTGTTATATATGTTCTCACTGACCATGTTTCATCTGTGCACTTGGAAACTTGTAAAGTCCATGGACATTTATTGGAATCTGCTGGTAGTTTGGTAGATTTACCACCTTTAATGATTTGTGCCTTTATTGGTGATTTGGATTCCCTTATCTTTGACTTTGTCATCCTATTCTTTTTTGGAGATACACTTTCCCTGATCTTTGACTTTGTCATCCTATTCTTATGTGGCCCACTTGTCTTATCTAGCCCACTTAACTGAGAAGGCCCACCTGAGTTATCTGGTCCAACAGTTCCAAGTGTAGGAATTGTACCATAGCACTCTGCCCTTATCCTAACCTTATCATTCTTCTTTAACTGAATTGACCTCCTTGTTTCAATAGAGTGTAACTTAATCATATCCTTAGCCTCTTTTGCAGTTCCAAATTTTTGCCCAACATAGAAATAACTCTCATTCTTCACACCCTCTGCATTGGTACCCAATTGTTTCCTTAGTTCTTTCAACTGCCTTTACCTAAGCCTCTCTAAATCATCATCATCTTCTTCAGACCCACTCTCAAAATCATTATTGTCAAGTACTTCTATTTCAATTGGTTCTGCAAATGTAACATGCTTCTTAAGGTTCCCACTACCCATAAACTCTGCATTGACATCAATATTAGCATGGAAACTTTCCATGTCAACTTCTACATCATGAATATCATTCACCTCATCCACTATGTAGTCACTATCCTCCCCATCATCACAATGTTCCTCACTATCATCAGTAACTTTATCATCTAGACTATTTTCCCTATCATCACTAACATCATCAACTAAAGGTTGTTTTCCCTTACCATGTACTGTTTGTTCAACTTCATTTGCCTTAGCAACTACCTCAGCATCATCTAAGTCTAAGAAGGGATCAAAGTCTTGGTCATCTATAGTAGAGTAAAAATCAGCTGCAAACTCATTTGGGAAAGTATTTTTACCCACTTCATTAGCCACACTACTTTCACCAATCACATTAACACTGCTTTGATCACCTATACTATCTTTCCATTGCAAAGTGAGTTGTTTACCTACTGAACTTGAAGCAACTGGTGCATCATCTTGTAATTCAACAATACTACACTTCTTAATTGGAAAAGGCTTGTAGGTGTCCAATTTAGTATGTTCATGTTCAATGTACACATTTATCAACTTATGACCAAACAGAACATAACTAGAAAGATCATGAACATCTTGGTCACTACCTAAAGCTCTAAGCCCAATGTCTAAATCTAGATCAGGTACCATATAGTTGTAGTACATTTTCTTATCCCCTCTATACCCAATCTTGATTATCATGTCATTCAACTCAATGACAAAAAACAAATCAGTGTCTACATTATCAATATAGCTTTCATTACCATTTACGTACATCCTTCCTGGTGTGTCCGTAAACATCCCTTCATGATGAATCTTCAAAGAAAACATGTTGGAATCAGTGCCTGCAAAAACACCCAAAAAAAGCACTTTGTCAATTAGGGTTTGTCTTCACTATTATTTATCACAATAAAATCAAATCAAAATTGCGATTACATAGCCATAATTGGTACTTACCATAAACAGACTTATAATCCACCTTTTCTTCATTTTTATCAGGATCACGCAACAACCAAACTGATAAGACCATTGCCAAAATTAATGGTTAGGGTTTGACACTGATTTAGGTTTAGGGTTTCACTTTGTGTGTACGAAATTGAAAGATTTGGTGTGTGTGTGTGTGTGAAACAGAGTTGGAGGGAAAATGGTATTGGGAAGATACGTGAAAGGTAGAATTGAAGGGACGTGCTTTAAATGCTATCACAGTAAGAGAAAATACAAAAATACCCCTCGCGTGCAAAGCACGTGGGGCAAGTTAACAGAGATATAAACGGCAGTCAAAGACAGGGACTGGCATTGTTATTTGTTTCAGAGATTGGGAGGTTCCATGCAACTTTTAAGTTGTAAGGACTGTGGGTGAAACTTTGGGTAAACCACAGGGACCATCTATGTAATTTACTCTTATAATTACATAAAATATAAAGTGATAATGTTAAAATCACGAAAAAATGTTTTATTTCACTATTATATAACCAACTACCATTGACGAGATTTTTCCATTCATCATCAGTTTTTTCTTTTATAGATAACGATATATTATTTATTTACGTGCAAAATTGTAAACTTACACTGAGTGGTCGCATCAGTCGATACGAGCTGATCTTGTAACAAAATATTTTTGAATAATATTTAGAAGTAGGTAATAGACTAATAGGTATACCGAATACGAGTTATTCCATAAGCTTTTGCTTAGTCCATGCAACTAACATGGTTTTGTATTCTAGTAGTATACGTTCTTGTCATCGTTTTTTTTTTAACAGCAATGCATTTATTAAAGATTCTAGAAAAAAAAGCTATAGCCAATGAAAAATATTACGTACATACGAATGTTACAAACAGAATGCGGATATATGATTCAATATTTTTATAACTCATTAAATAAAGATATAAGTTTATGCAAAGTGTTACAAGTTACAACAATTGAAGCCTTGTGAAATTAATTAATGATCTAAATATAGCTAGCTGCTTATGCTTTATTTATTTTTCTATTTTAGCTAGCAGAAGAATAGATTTGCATTTGAGTCAAAATATGCTCAAAGTTATCGGTAGATTTCTCGATTGGATGTGAATGCATTCCTTCGTAAGTTGTCACAACGACTCCCTCGTCTTTTGATAGCCTTTGGACTTGTTTCTTCACGTTACATCCTTGATACGTACAGCGGTAATAGCTCCTGTATTAGAAGTCATAATCAGTACGAAAGCCTTAAGAAAACTTTAACTTCAAGACAAATGTGATCGTTTGTAAACGAGAATTTCAATAGTACGAGAGTATAAAAAAGATGAATATGCACATATGATCCAGTTTATTTCTATACTCGCGCAATCTTGGTTTTATACAAGCATGCGTCTGTATATATACGTGTACGTGTGTAAGCTAAGCATATGTATAAATAAGCGTATATCAAAATTATTACTCCTATGTTTATGTTTCGTAATCACATGAGAAGATATATAACTATTGAAAACCCTAAACACGTTATTCAAACTCGGGTAATAATAGTCATTGCGAACACAAATAAAATAATCATGCCAACGTGATTGACTAGCTTATCTGATCGATTTCAAAAGTCGAAAGTTAAAAGAAAAGACAATTCTTTGTGCTAGATTCAAAGTATGTAAATCATGATTTTAAAAAGAGTATCAATCAAAATGATAAAAGTGCTAAACATGTTTCATTTTCAAAGTGGAAAAAAGAAACAATAGTTGTTGACTACTTATGTCTATGATAAAACAAAATAATGTTAACAAAAAAGCTAATGAGTTTTTTTTTTAACGGCGATTTCATTAAAGAACTAGCAACGAGCTAGCAAAACAAAAAAGCTAATGAGTTACCAACCGACATTTCCTACAATCAAGCTGAAACTTGTTTAAGATAATTCGACTGCTTAACATTCAAATGTCGGTTTAATAATTTTAGAACGACAATTTTTTCAAACATCTGCATCACATATCTCATACTATGTCATAAATGTTTCAGATGAGGCTTGAATCTACATCCTGTTGATTGATGCTAACATTCACGTACTAGATATTGGCTATGGATCAAACTACAAAATTAAGAATGACATAGATGAAAATACAAACCTTGGGAACTTATTATTCTTAACAGCCTTTTGGCCATACTTCCTCCATCTATAACCATCATCAAGTATATCAACTTGGCTTCTCGTTTGAAACGCACACTTAGGTTTTCTAATCTTCTTTTCGCCTTTCTTAATACTAATTTTCCGGGACCCGGAAGCCGAACTCATATCATTTCCATCACTATTACCTAAACCGCTACTCGTGGGAGAAACATGATCTGGCACAACTTCTTCTGAGCTAGAAATAGGGTTTTTCTCAACTAAACCATGCTCATGATCGTCCTCTAGGTGATCGTACGTATCGTTATGATCATTACTATACGAGTAATCGTTCATCAAGTTAAGTGATAGATGTGGTGAAGTTGAAGATGAGGAATTATTGTATGGAAAAACTGAAACAAAGCTGTCCATTCTTAGAGAGAAAAAAAGATGTAGAAAGAGAGAAACCTTATTTGTGGTTGATAAGAAAATGTAGTAACAACAAGAGGTTATAAAGGTGAGTTATTTAATAATTGTCACGTTATTTTCTTTTTCATTAAAAGGGTGGCGGCTGTCATAAATAAAAATCTTTGTAAGTAAAATTCTTCCTTCTTTTCAATTGAATATATTATTGGGAACTCATGGCGGATCATGTGGTTATATATACATGATGGGGTTTTTGTCATTGAATTTTCCTTTTTTTATTTTATTTTTATTTTTATTTTTTATTATTATTTTTTTTGTCTAGAAGTCGTAGATAAGTAAATATTTGTTTCTTAGGTTCAGTGAAAGATCGAGAATCTAGTTTATTATAAGGCTAAGTGTAACAAGGATTATGATGACCGACTTCTACTGTGATGCTTGCTTTCTATTACACCACCCTTTGCGACGCGTTGTCCTTCCATTTTATTGTTAAATCAGTTTGCACGACTATGTTGTGGAAAAAAAGAGAAAAAAGATGTGTTATGATTATATTGTGAGGTTATATTTGTATTTAAGTGAGTTATGTTTTTGTGATGAAGTTTGCCTTGTTACACTTGTTTGGTGATCGATATAGTTGTTGGTAAAGAGAAAAACCGACAGACAATGGTGAATGTGCTCACCATTACACCTTGTGTAATTAAGTTGTGGTGAAGGTGTCAATTACAAATCCCGGCCCCGTTGTTCGAACATTTGAAAAAACAATTAAAGAACCATAAATTTTTGTTTTAGGAAAGCTCTAAGAACCAGAAAATTAATTGCAAAATGAAGTATACCAGAGCTCCAAACACAAGCCTAAGATTGTGCAAAAGCTTAGGCCTGATTTGGAGTGTTTGGGATACGAAATTAAATGCAATGGTCTTACTTTGGTTTGATGAATTTGAGTTTACTGTTCTATTGGATCTTATTCTGGTCATTACAATGGCTTAATACCTTGCATTTTGGAGTCTTAACTGATGTGACTGTACTCATTTGACCCTCCTATTTTTGATCAATTTGGCTTTGGGAGGGAATTGATTAATGTATGTTTGGGAAAGTGAGAGGTCTAATTCAGTATAGATGTACCATAAAGAAGGGTTATCCATTGTGAAGGGTACATGGCCTAGGAGGAGAGTGTAAGTAAAATGGAATTGAAAGTTGTGAAAGATGAAACTTTATGGTCCATTCTTTACATTTCCATAGGAGGTAATGGTTGGTTATCCCTCAAAAGGTGTGTGTTCCCAGATGTGTAAAGCTATTCAAAAGATGGAAATGTAACACATCTGGTATAGCCCTTGCTTGGAGGGGTTATGATTCCTAGTGATGCCAATCTCTTGTCATGTCTTGATTATTGTAGTGGCAGGTTGAATGGTCTTGATGGAAAAAAGGTTGAAAATGTAGCTAGATGGTATGATGCTTTAGAAGGTTAATCAAAGGTGAATATAAAAGCGAATCAAATGTTCTTTTTGAGCAATTAAAGATGTGCAGTTTGTATGCAGTCCTGAAGTGCTCTGCTTCGAGTATCAAATATTAGCTTTGTCAGACAAAAGGTTTAGCTTTGTCTGATATCGGGTGTATAAAGTTTTTTGATTTCTGAATCTGTTGTTAAGAAATGTCCAAAACATATATATGTTATACCTTTTACTGTTAATGTAAGAAGTAATAATATAATTCACTTTTTGCGCAAAAATTTAAAAAAAAATGAAAAAATTATGTGATATGTTTGGATCTAGTAGAAATGGAGTTATCATCAAATATCAATTGTAAGAGATCGACTAGTCTTTTCTTTATTTATATATTATCAGCCGTTCAAAAAAAAAAAATCGACTAATTACGAGTGAGACCCTTGGAGAAGACATGGTTCAACTAGATCACCAATAAGAGTAGAAAGATCAATCCAAACTTGACGAAGTGGTATTATATTGCAACCTACGATTAAATAGATTGGATTAGACATGCCGGTCAAAAAAAAAGAAGTTAAATTTATAGATGAACTAGAAATAATTTAGCTTGCCTTGCAACGCAAGGAGCAGCCACGAGCCGGTTGTGTCTAGGATAGTTCAGGGTGTTCCCAACCGACTTAGGAGATGTATCTCCCCATCATTTCAATAAAAGAAGGTCTTAGGTGGAAGGCTTAATTAGGCATCACTTCGTTCGTTCTTCTTTTGAACTCTAGTTGTATGTTGTAATCTTTGTTACTTATATATACAACGTAACATTTAGAGGAATATACATGTGTGTGTGGCCGCGTATCAAGTCGATCGACTAGACTTCTTCCTAAAGGGGTTTCAACTTTTTTCTCGTGTTCTTGGGTGATCACGTTTTCGCTCTAAACAAAAGGTTTGCATGTTAGTAACTACTAACAGTTTGTTTTCAAACTGTGTAATCCTGTGTCCTTGGCAAGCTTCTCGCTAGAGCAATTTCTAAAAAGCTTTTTGCCGTTCAAAAAGATCTAGTTATATAGTTAAAGTTCAAATAATCCTAGTTGTTGCAATCACGTAAAATGTCACTCATATAGCACTAAACTACAAATAATCAGTCCTTGCCATTCCATAAGTAAAACGATAACTATATACAAATATACTTACTCAACGTTTGCTAAGCTACCATATTTTTCATAAACTGGGGTCCTATCATTTGTGGTAAATTTGTAGTTTTGTATACCGATCACATTGATGAACACGCCAAGTGAAATTGATTGAAATAAATTTAAAAAACAGGAGACATACAAAAACTAGGTCAAATAAGAACTTCTAATGACAAGGTCATTGTCACATTCCAAAGTGAGTTGCAAACTCTTTTAAAACGTTGGTAGGATTTTTTTTTTTTTTTTTTTTTTTTTTTTTTCTTTTTTTTTAATTTATTTATTTATTTATTTTTGACTAAAATACACGGTTGGTCTCTAAACTTGGTCAGATGCTTCGCGATGGGACAAAACTGAGCCTTTTCATCGTCGGAGGTCCATATTTCAAGTTTCTTACTCGTTACAAGTCTCTTGACCAATTTTCCGTTAGTCAAGGACTGTTATTTTCCCCATGTGCCTTGCACATGAGGGCAAAATTGTCATGTCATTATTTTGGTTAATTATTTTGGTGGTAAGGATGGTACAACCTTAAGGACTAACGGTGTATTTAATCAATAAAATTATACCATCACCACCACCACCACCCTCCCTTTATCTCTTTTTCCTGCTTCTCTCTCTAAATTTCTGCTTCTCTCTCTAAAATTAACCATCACCATAGAATGAAAGAATGAACTTGTATGCAATATTATCAAGTATACAATTGCAAAAAAAATTACAACAAAACATGAAAATTGAATATATATATTAATACCAAACATATTACAATCATATAAACATACTACTGAATTGGACAATCTCAATCAGAGATACAATCAATCTTTCGAACAATACTGTTCTAAACAAGGATTCTGAATGCTCCACAAAAGACAAGTCAAAGTTAAAATGATGTTCATGCTTTCTACAACATACTTGATAGATAATTGAACATTGACCAATATCTGTGACATAACAGACTACCTTCACTTTACTTTCTCTTGTTAGCAGGTGGTTGTTCCTCGTCATCGTCATCTTCCTCCCCGTCTTCTTCATCATCGTCATCGTCGTCATCCTTATCCTCTTCATCATCATCGTCTTCATCGTCATCATCACTCCCTCCTTGATTTCCACCATTTGTTGCTGGATCTTCATCAGGGTCACCTTCCTCATCATCATCATCGTCATCTCCTGCTTCATCACCAGAGAAATCTTCGTCTCTAGCATCATCCTCTGGCTCCTCTGCATCCTCGTCATCTTCATTATCATCCTCTGTGACGCTCCCATCTTTCGCTTCAGCTGAAACCTAAGAATTTGGAAGAAGCCGTCCGTTATACATCTTACTAAGCAATTCTTTGGCACCAGGCCTCCTAAGAAGACCTTTGTTGTTCGGTAAACCAGTACCTAAACAAACAGGACAGACAAGTTTCCCTCGACCTGCATTCCCAAAAAAGAACAAAAACATTTTCAATAACCGTAATGTCAACTAAAATGTAACGAATATAAGAAAACTATAATTTACACATACCATAACAATTGGGACATTCAGTAAACTCGTAGGTATCTTTAGCCCATTTTCTATTTAAAGCTTTCCATTTTCCTGTACCACCACACATATAACCTATATATAGAAAATCAACACATCTCATGGACCAAAAATATGACATTTGACAATCTATCAATAGCATGAAATTTAGATTGTCGGTAAGGAAATTCAAAACTTACAAATAATAGCACCACTACCGCCACAGTTCCGACAGACAGGTTTTTCGTTCATATTGGGAGTAATTGCTTCTGCCTTATCATGGGGACTAGTTGAGTTGCTTATTAAAGCCATTGATGAAGCTAAGCATGTTACACACAGTCTTCTTGATGTCAACTGGTTTTGAGTCTGCGAAGATGAATTGTCTTTAGACATCATTCCGATGCATACCAAGGGCATGTTTGGATGTGCGTTTTATGAGTTTTATACGATATTATGTAATTCAAAAAAATCAACATGTTGTAGAATATAGTGTTTAGTTAAAAGGACATCATCGTGAATCAATAAACTTTTTTGTAACATGAGAGTAAATATATCTCAAATTATATTAAGAAATGGGTAAATAGGTAATTACAATCTCACAAACCTTTTTCTCGATAGGTTTTGATGTTGTGTCTGGAACATCTGCCGAGGAGCTTTCAGATTCTAAGCTACATCTTACCCGATAGCTCACCAACTTCAAATTGGTTAAATATCCAAACGAGCAAAGTAAGTACACAAATAAAATTCGATTGAATTCGTCTAAGAATCTGTTACAGAAATCCTACCGACTAAGCTTCAATTATTCAAGGCCATCATCCAAAATGGGTACAAAGTTGCTTTTGAATTCAAATTAAGATAAATCTTTCGCAAACTAATCATCCGAAAAAAGAATTATCGTTTAAACAAATGAGGGAGTATAGACAGATAACCATCCTAAAACAGGTAAACGTAGAAGGAAATGCTAAAAAAATGGAATAAGTTGTTTTAAATTAACATATTCAAGTCGCTTATCACTCGCATATAACATATCAGCAATCTTGATAAGTAATCCCTATGTTAGCTTTCACGTTATCCTTATATCCTATCAATCTTTTACATGTTCATATGTCATGCTGAAATCTATATTGAAAATTATTAAGAAAATTTTCTAATGAAGTGATATAGAATGAGCGTACCTGCAATTGATTGCCAAAATGATCTTCCATCATTGCTGACACGTTTACTGTTTTTCCCATATGCAAGGGAAGATGTGGAGATGCCCATACGGTAACATATATGGAGTCCACTGATGCCTCTTCTACGTCAAGTCTCATGAGACCCCCAACATGAATAGAATATTCATTTTCCCCGTTCGTCTGATAAACATGTCTTATAAGTAAAAAAACACATAAAAGACATACATAAAATGCAATTGCAGCATAGCAATCCCTCATGAAAGCATTCATATCTCTTTTCAAAGAAAAACTAAAACCATCCACTAATTAAAGGGTTGTTTGGCATTGCATATTGAAAGTGACCATCTGATGATAACGTGTTCAAGTCAAGAAGTATCACTTTCTAGAGTTCCGTTTACTTAAACTAATTCTCGTTATCTAATTATATAAGGATCAAATATCCACTTCCACAATTTTTTATTATTGATATATTTATAGGTCATATTACATGTAAGAGATAAGTACCTTCTTGAAAAAGTCTTTGCTGGTTCTAAGTTCAACATACAATTTGGCTATTAAATAACTGTTATAAAAATTACCAATAATTAAGTAGCTCTTCTTGATCCAATAGTGAGAATGGTAGCAAGAGATATGTGAGCAGCCAACATGGTTTCACAAACCTGAGACTTATTCCACGACGATCGTCTCATACCTGTTTTTTACATATGCACAATTCATCAATCAAATATCTATAAAAACAAAAACACACACTAAAAACACCTAAAAAAACACACAAAGATTATACCTTTGAGAGTGAGGAAACGACGACACTATTCTCGAGTGACTTGTGAAATGTCGTCGTTGGTGAGTAGGTGGAGTGGTCTCTCGTCTG
Organism: Chrysanthemum seticuspe; assembly: GCA_019973895.1. NCBI lineage: Eukaryota > Viridiplantae > Streptophyta > Magnoliopsida > Asterales > Asteraceae > Chrysanthemum > Chrysanthemum seticuspe. Next base: position 101,562,215 of record BPTQ01000008.1, read on the forward strand.
CATATCCATACGTAAAGCAGGCTTACCCTCAGAATCAACACTAACACCAATAATCCTTCCAGGCATCATCCTCTTATATTTTTTATTTAGGGTTAGGGCTTTTAATTTGGGGATTTATGGTTAGGGTTAGGGTTAGGGTGAAGGTGAAGGCTGGAGAAGTGATGAAATGAATATTTGTTTGGGGTTTTTATATATAAATGGGCAAAATGGTCATTTAACTAGAATAACGGGATTTAACAACATATAACGGGATGTTGACTAACGGAAAATTGGTCAAGGGACTTGTAACGAGTAAGGAACTTGAAATAAAGACCCCCGACGATGAAAAAGACCAGTTTTGTCCCATCGCGAAGCATCTGACCAAGTTTAGGGACCAACCGTGTATTTTAGTCTTTATTTTTTATATCAAACTAACGTAAAAAAAGTTAATATAATACACTAAAATATATTTGAGAATCCAAATGAAGAAAGACACATTGACTTTTTTTTATTAACCAACCTAATCAGTCAATATTGTTGACTTGACAAAAGTATGATATTTGAATGATCAATTGAATTGTGTGATCGAAGAAAATTGAGTAAAATTTGTTTAAAAAAAGAATAATATGCATGTACATAAACTTTTTATTCTTCTTTTGGACCTAGGGTTTAAATAACATTATAGTTTAACAAATGTGTTTAATCTAACAATCAATTATATGAACATAAGTATAAACTTTACGCTTTCATAACTTTTTACAAATTTTTAAATTTAAAAATATCGTTGTACTTCTTTGAAAGGGAAAAAGAATTCACATTACTTATTAAGAGGATTGATCTTAAAAAGATAATATGATTATAATTTGCTAAAAATATTTATTTTATTATTCTTTGATAAAATTAAAATTGATCATAATACAAAAAATGTTACTCCAAAATCAAGTTTAATACTTTTTTAATAATACTTTTATTTTATGGGTATGTTAAGACAATACACAATGTTCAAATCAAATTATTTAAAATCATCAAAAATCATTAACAACTTCCTATAATTTCTCACACACCAATTCAATCCGTATATGAAGTGGCTCGAATATCCCGTGTAGTCCCGTGGCATGCTTTTAAGGAATCTAAGGATTGTGTATATGTCATTTTCGTTGCAGCCTGTTGGGTCATGCGACGCTTTAGAAATTGTGTTACATTCAACCTTTCGACTGCACTCATCAATAATAGCAAACATACAATACATTTTAAGATTTTAATCATCGCTTCGTTCTCTTGTAAAGTGGCCATGAATCTAAAATCACTTTCTACGTACACTTTAGTGTTATTTTCTTATCTTCAAAATAGTAAAATAATTAAGTAGCAAAACTAGACAGACATCCACTTATCTTCCGAACATGTATAGAAGCAACTTGAAAAGTGAATGTTAATAGTTTAGTTGGAAAGTCATTAGGAATGTGAACCACAAACGATATAGCTTTAGTAGTTAATTTACCACATGGGTATAGTATATATATGTTACATATACTCTAAATATTTCGAGGAAACACGTAGGTAGATTCCACACCATGGACTACACTTATATTATATTTAAATACAATTATTCTGCCAAATTTGACCCTCTTTAGGCTTTTTTTGCACTAACAAATTAACGAAAGTTTATTTGTCAAAAGCTAAAATGATGTTTTAACTCGATATCATATTGTAAGAATGCAAGTTTGCAAGTTGATTTGCATGTAGTTAAGTTACTTGCGTACGTGTTGTCTCGGGATTTAACCTTGTTAAAACCGAATTTCAATTCACTAATTTGTTTTCTTCAGACTGTATCATGAAGCTCTTCATTTTAATATCTCATACTCGTTTGGGTGCGTCGGAGGCTTAAATTTACTCCGTTGCAAACTCAATCGGGCAATAAAGTGTTTATTCAATTATTTTTTTAAGCCTCTTTCATAGAGATAGATGGATACATCTCAAGAGTCGAGACAACTTACAGTTTGTATGGATTATATACTTTCCAAGCCTATATATATGTCGAATCATCAACTTTTTTTTGTACTCGTTCAATTTCTGTATGGTTTCAAACATCAGTAGTTTTCATTTCAATCTTTCCTAAAATGCTATACTTATCTCCCGGTTATATATATCTATACTACATAAAAAAGAAAAATGGTCAATTAGTAAAATGTTAAAAAATGGAAAAGTAGAAAAAGTGGAATAGTGGAAATGGTCAATTAGTCAACGCAACATATGAATTGTGGAATAGTGGAATATATGAATTTGTCAATGCCATATTAATGCCGGCATATATGAAATATATGGAAAGTTTTGCATGGATGCTAGCTCATTCTTTAGCCCATTCGTATTTCATGGTAAGCATTAAAACTCGATTTCAATGTAACGCCAGCATATATGAAAATATGAAAAGTTTTGCATGGATGCCAGCCCATTCTTTATCGGATGTCCCCTAGCCCATTCGTATTTCATGGTAAGTATTAAAACTTGATTTCAATGTATTTTCAATTTTCAAATTTGCTACACCATTCATTGGCGGAAAAAATTAATTTAAACATTTCGTTACCATGCCTATATAAACAACCCCAAAACAAGTTTTTATTTCACAACAAGAAGGAAAGGAAAAATAAATAATGGATATGCAAAATCAAAAAAACGTTGATGATGATCTCGAGGTTAGTAATCGATTTTTTTTAATGATCTTGTTTGTTGTTTGTAATGTGAATTGACACTTGTTTGTTTTTTCCTACCAGCTTCATACATCAAATGTCGTGTATCAAGAAGTTTTACGCGACGAGTAACGTGTTTTGTTAGTTAATATTTCATAATTGATGTAATGTTTTATTTTAAGTTTCATTAAATATTTTTATATGTCGTTTGATACATGTTAAGAATTTTTGCTAGAGTTGAATTATCACATGTTACAACCGTTTGTAATTACATTTTGATCTTTTTACGTTCTATTTTAAACGTTATACGAAAAACTTACCACAATATTGCATATCGTTAATTGTCTGCCGCTAGAAACCGATGTCGTTAGGCACGGGTACTCGCCTAGTTTTTTTAATGCAATTTATTAAACCCTTGTGTCACCTATCTCGCATATAATATTTCATAAATGTCTGTAGCAAGACATGAACCCATCATCTTTTAGTTAATAGGTTACTCACATACAAATGTTACCATTAAGAAAATATGTTTGCTCAATGTAAAGGTAATGTGATTTTACTCAATGAGGTATGAGTGTATTGTCATTATAGTGATTATATTGAATGTATACGTAATATATGTTCGGAAAATAATACTCACTCATTTTTTTCACGTTTCTTTCTTTTGATGTCTCAATTAATTGTCCATTATTAAATATACATAAAAAATTTTGATGTAGATTATTACATTACTCTTACTTGATATTATTATTACAAATTATTTTAAAAAATAATTAATTAGGTAAGAGTAAAATTTTTACTTTATTAAAAATAAAAAAAATATTAGTGATTATATTTTTTTTGAATTGTGTATTTTTTGTCATGAATATTTTTTTTTTGATGGAAGGAGACAAGAAGTAATAAACATACTTGGGGTAATTATAAACATACTTAACGCTTGGATGGCTAAAAATCATAAATTCATAGATGATCTACACTACTATAGGGTTGTTTAAAAAAAGGGAAATTCTCTAAATGTTCCAGTTGCCCAACAAATTTACTCCAAATGCCTCATTTTTTTTCACTTCTTATAATGCCCTATGGGCAACTCTCCCAACTCAAAATTTGGGCAACCATCCCAAATAAATGACATGTGTCCCATGTTGTGGGGCCACCTTTTACTTTCTCAGTACAAGTGTACTAATCAGTTGGTTGGGCAACTTTGACTTTCAATGTTGGGCAACTGACAATTTTTGTCTTTTAGTAAAAAAGTATGGTCTTATTTTATTAATAAAAAGTACATAAATCTTGGGCAACTGGGTCCCACACGTATGTACTTTTGGGCAACTTATGATGTATATAGTATTACAATGTATTAATGAATAAAAAAAATTTAAAAGGGTATAAATAATTTTATAACCTTTATACATTTATACACTTTATATATATAAATACAATCTTCATCAACACACTTCTTATTTCATACCACCACAGTTCTTAACAACACAACCACCACAACACACTTTCTTCCTCAACACACTTTCATCAACAGATAACACACTTCTTCACATCGCCACGACACTCTCCGATCTAATGTCTATAAGAAAAACGATTTGGGCTAGGGTAAGTAATTTTGTTTTTGATTAAGGGTTTCGCTATTTGGGCGTTTAATTTTTCGTATTTCATCTATTGATTTATGGTTTTGTTAATTTAGGGTTTCGCTAATTTAGGGTTTCGGTTATTTATTGGGTATCGGTAATTTAGGGTTTCTCTAATTTATGGTTAACTTTTTAAGTTTGTATCGTATTGATTTAGGGTTACGGTAATTGTTCTGGTTTGACTTTGGATTTCGATATTTTAGGGTTAATTTTGTAAGTAGTTAACGTATTGGGTGATTAGTTGTTTTGTTATGTTTGTGAAACAAATGTTGGATGTGAATAAAGCAGTGTAAGATAACTGGTAACGTATTAGGTGATTAATTGTTCATCTGGTTTCAGTGATTTGTTGCTACTTATTAAGTTTGAGAAACAAAATGATGGATGTTGTTTTAGACTAAGTGAATAAACCACTGTAAGATAAGTGGTAGTAAGTGAATAAAGCACTGTAATGATGGTGCAAACTGGTTGGGTTAACGAAACAAAATACACTGAAAATTAAACTGCGACACAACTAAATATAATCCGGGTGATCCCAAGTTTGAGAGTTGTTAGAGTCGTAACCATCGTCGTAAAGATACTCAGAGCAACCTTCAAACCTGCTCTCATCCCACTCTGCATACAACACATTGAATTCTCTGTCCCGACGTTCCTGTTCATCGCTTTCAACTTGTTCCATACGAGCAGCTTCCTCCATCTCTAACAGCACTTCTTCATCTTGGAGCATAAGTCGCTCCCTTTCGGCTTCCTCCTTAAGAGCAGCTTCTCTTTTTGCTTTCTCCCTTTCCCTTTCCTCCTTAATAGCAGCCTCCTCCATTTGTATTAAAAGTTCTTCTTCATCAATTTGTTCCGGAAATTGTTGGCCGAAGTCTTTTTGTTCCGGAAACAGTTCCGGAAATTGTTGGCTGAAGTCTTTTTTAGACATTTTTGATAGAATTTTGTAACCTATTTAGCAACATCACTTGAATTTAAATTCACACATATAAGGTGGGTAAGTTTGAAAATTTATTACCATTAATATGTCAATAAATGCGGTGCAGGTGGAACCTCTCCCATATAGTTGACATGGGCCCACCTTGTACTTACATAGCTGATTTATTGGGCAACTTTTGCCTATTTATTAAGCATTTAGTTATCTAATAAAACACTGTGAATATTTTTCTTCTCTTAAGATTACTGTAAGGCACCATGAATACCTGCTATCGCCAACCCTAGATAACTGTAAGCCACCATTAATCCCCCAAAATATAAAGATTTAGGCACTCTTGGAAGTTTAGATTGATTAACGTTTAGTCAACAACCACTGCTAGTTCAGACGAAACCACTGCTAGTTTTGTGTATTTGTGTATTTTCTATATGTATGAGGCTGTGATGACAAATATCTTACTTGATGAAGCAAATGATGTGATTGACCGTATCTTGGCATGGCAGTTTTATTACATTCTTATGCAGCCATGGCGGTTATATCTTGATGTCATTGTTGTTATCTATTTTGATACAGATCTGAGCCTTGATGTTATCGTAGCATACATTACTGTGTACCCATGGGGCAGAACGTTTGATTGTTGCCAATGTGTGTTTGAGAAGAAAGGTTTTACTTTCAGTGGGAAGATTTTATGTGTGTGATGTGTGTGTTAGTAGCAGAAATGTATTTTGTATTTAGTACATGCAAGAGGCTGTGACGATGATTATCTTATTTGATATGCAAATGATGTAATTTACCGTATGTTGGCATGGCAATTTTAATACATTATTTTGCAGCCACGTCGGTTATATCCTGATGTTTTTGTGTTTATCAAACCTTTTACAGATCTGAGCCTTGCTAATGCATATAAATAGAAACTCCTGATTGGTATACTCACATAGATGATTAACATCTTCGGGTCAATCATGTTTCATTGTGGTTGGCATCCTATGGCAGCACATGAATATATATTTTCTGTGAGAGTATATAATCATTTCTCCCTAGCAGACGCCCGTCCCAATGAACCATGATTGGCTCGAAGATTTGTATCATGTATGTGAGTAAACTAGACATGTAACATTTTCAAACAATTCCATTACGTATATATGCTGTTAATTTGTAAGAGGCTGTGATGACAAGTATCTTATTAAATCATGCAAATGATGCGATATTCCGTTTCATGGCGCGGCAATTCTATAGTATTGCAGCCATGGCGGTTGTATCCTGATGTTCTGTAAACTATTGATTTATACAGATCTGAGCCTCCGTATTATGTTACGAAACTAACATATGAATGATCAAAGATGGATGTACGGCACCACCTTATTATTATGTTACGAAACTAACATTGCTATGACAGTGGAGGGTCAAAGTAGCAAAATAAACTTAATATGGTGTCGTTCGTCCATCTTTGATTATTCATTACTGTTTGCAGCCATGGCGGTTATATCTTAGATGCAACCAGGTTAACCAAATGCAGATAGTTTGTTTACTTACAATTCAGCTTTGTTGATTGAATGACATGTCAGACCTGGGATCATTTGTGTGATTCATAAATCAACCTAGATCTGACATGATATTCAATTAGCAAACCTGGATTCAGGTGAACAAACAAGTATATGGAGGAGTTTTAGACCATCGTCAAAGGCGACTGTTGCCTATGGGGCATTTAGGGAAGTTAATTTTATCATATTTTGATTTTTTGTTACTTTATATGAGTGTCATATAATTGTTATAGAATGTTGATAGAATTTTACAAAAATTTAGTTTATATATGTAACGGAGTTACTTAACAAAGAAGGAACAATATGATATACTTGTGGATTCAAAGTCATGTTGAAAGTAACAATGTGGCCATACGCAACTTCGTACATTCAAATTGTCTTTGAATATCTCAATGATCACGATAGTGTGTATTGTTCATGACACGCCACACTCCATGATTATCCAACTCAAATGGTATTCTAGAATCCACGAATTATAGAAAAGACGTTGGTACTTTGAGCTTCCCCTCGAAAACCCATTCCTATGTCACTGTCATACCAATGGGTTTTGACATGGCAATGGGATTTCGAGTGGAGGGTCAAAGTACTAACGTTTATCCACTTGTTTATAACATATTGACAAGCAGCTTTGTTAACCAACTCCTTTACATAGGTAATTCTTTGAAGTAGTTGGTTTATTTTGGGACACATGTGTGTATTTGTGATATGCAAGAGGCTGTGATGACAAATTATCTTATTTTGATCGCAAATGATGTGATTTACCGTATGTTGGCATGGCAATTTAATTACATTATTTTGCAGCCATGGCGATTATATCTTGATGTTCCGGTGCTTATCCAATTTTTTTACAGATCTGAGCCTTGCTAATGCATATCAGAATGCACACTCAGTTTCGAAGTTTATATGAGTCTGATATACTTGTTATACACTTTTGATAGGTTGTTAAAAAAGTTAAGGATCAATATGATATACTTGTGGATTAGAAGGGAAGTAGAACGTTTCTAGGTGGCCACGTTACTTTGTACATGAGTAGGGAATTTCAGCATAGTTTCCCAATCTTAATTCCCATACAGTTCCTTTTGTTTTTTCAACGATCTAGCAATCCGCCTGGTGCAGGCCTTTGCCCAATGGGAGTTGAAACGACAAAAGGTACTGTAGGGGGATTCAGAAGGGTTCACTAAGTTGAAATTCCATACACACCTACAAAATAACGCGGCCACATTGGTATGTTCAACTTTCTTTTGAATCCGCAACTATATCATATTGTTCCTTAACCTTTTTCAAGAATCTAGCGAAACTATAATTATGTTTGTTCAACAATCTAGCAAATCCCCTGGTGCGGGCCTTTGGCGATAGCCTGGGAGTTGGTAAGACAATACACAGGAGCATGTATACATAAGGGGTGTGTGTGTGTATGAGGCTGTGACGACATGTATCTTATTAAATCATGCAAGTGACGCGATATTCCGTATCTTGGCGTGGCAATTCTATAGTTTATACTATTGCAGCCATGGCGGTTATATCCTGATGTTTTGTAAACTATTGATTTATACAGATCTGAGCCTCATTCAAATGTTTTAAAATTTGTCTAAAATTGGGCCATTGTTTATTTGGTGTGAGTATGATACAAATACTTCATTTGTTAAATATGATTGCCGTATTAGGAAGTCAGTATAAGTTTTTTTATTGATTGTAGTTGTCGTAAGATACTTATTAATTGTTGTTAACTTGTTTATTTTTTTCTTCTAAGGAATACGAAGCCAATGTCATCGTTAGGAGCAAATTGAAATACTTTTCAATAATTAAAGAAAAGCTAAATCATACTCGAAGGAAATTGTTTAAGACAACCTGTTTTGGAGGGTGGTTGGATATGTTCTTTTTTGACCATGAACCACATATGTTAGATTATGTTTTACAAAAACAGGGTTTTGTGGATAATCGTCACTATGACATGCCCCTTATATATACTCTTGATGGTCGTAGTCTACATTTTGGTCGACCCGAGTTTTCTCTTATAACAGGCTTTCGTTTTGGGACAGCAAGTTTTGATTTATATAGTTCAGGGGATTTAACATTTAAGTTGAGGGTATTTCCAAAAAAATTAGGGGTAAAACTTTCCAACTTAGATCTTCTTGGTGTTATTGAGGATGAAGAGTTATTCAGTAAATTAACTGATGAAGACGCAGTCCGTGTGTGTCTATTGTTATCGTTAGAGGTTATTTTTATGGGTCGCTTATTGGTTGAAGAGGTGGATGATTCACTCATTCGTTTGGTCGAAGACCTTGATGCATGGAATTCCTTTCCATGGGGGAGCACATTTGGAGGCACTTGTACGACCAGATACTAGACGTTGTATCAAACCACAAGTGGGAACACCTAAAGGGTCTGGAAAGAGACCGGAAGTATGTTCCAACATACACGGTTGCTGGATTTGTTTGGGCATTCAAGGTTATTCCTATTTATATTATCTTTTCTTAGTTATTATTATTGAACCCAAGGTATGAGAGTAATGCATCTTTATTATTATAGATATGGATTCTTGAGTCGTTTGAAAGAAGCAGTCATTGGTGGAATAAAGTCCCAGATGTCATACCAAGGGCAGTAGCGTGGTCAAGGAAAGTAATGTTTACAAGATTGGATTATGGATTGCTATTTGGCAAGGTAAAACACATTCAAATGTTTCAATGCATTAGACGAGCACCTGTCGGACTGGTATATGCAATTTAATTTCCTTGTGGTTGATGATGTTATTTAGGACTCGAAGATAATTTATGATCTGAAACCAACATTAGACGAGCACCAGTCGGAGTGGTATATGCAATTTAGGGAATTTTACATGCACTACATACCAATGACTCTTCCAACAAAATTACCGCATGATTACGATGTGTATCTACAGAAGTTGGCTGCTGCACGGAAACGTGGTAGGACAGAAAAAAGTATTTACCGATTGTGTCTAGGGTACAGACCATTAGTCTTCTAACAGAAATCAGCCTCAAGGATTGTGTCATTCAAGAGTTGAATTCTCGTGTTTTCAAACTCGAGGCTATTATTCAGGTTATTTACTAGTCAACGTTAAATAATAACTATACGTTTATTTATATTAGAATTATTGTTAAGGATAATACCCTTTATTACTTTGTAGGTCCTTGCATGTGAAAGAACTTGCGGATTTCGGGTAATAAGTTCATCGATATATTATCTTTATTTCTTAAACAAACTGTTGGTTTTACAATGAACTTTATTTCGCTTACAGGATAAATTGGACTTTACTGCATCCTTTTCCCACCTGAGCTATGAGTTTTGAGACCAACTAAATCGTGAATTCTACGAATTGGTTGACTCTCTTATTTCTAGCAGTCGTTCAGACCCGGTTGATGTCGATGATGAGGATGATGTTGTTCTGGTAATGTGGTTTCCAAATGTACACTTTTGCCATAGTATAGTATTAAATGTATTTTAAATGCATCACCTGTTACTCAGGAGTATCTGTTGGAAGAGGAATTAAGGTTGAGGAAAGAAGAGGAAGAACGGTGGAGGTAGGAAGAACAAAAGATGATGGAAAAGGATTTTCTAATGGCGATGATAGAGGAGAAGAATCGCAGGTTGCAAAAGGCAAAGTTGTTGAAGATTGAGAAGGATAAGAAAAAGAGGTCTATAGCTTTCTATAATTCAGACAATTGGAAAAGAGCCAAGGCAGACATAACACCTGACAAGAGGAGTAAAAAATATGGTGCGGAGTCGTCGTATTACTGGTCAAAAAGATTTGTGGAATCTCAAAATAATCAAACCCCTCCCTATGGGTGCCGGGATCCAGATATGACCGCACAGTTACAAAAGGTTAAACCTTGGGTTGAGGTATGAAAAACAACTTTTAACATTTTTATTTTTTTAAACTGTTTTTAATTTACGTGTTAGTAACAACGTGTGTGTAGGTTCTTTCCCGAAGGAACAAGGCTATCGACATCGTACATCTTACTGATGAGTACGACGAATTTCTTGGAAAGCATCGATGTATGTTTCCTTGGTCCAAAGAAGTTCGTGTGGATCGGAGGTTTTGGGAATCCTTAGTGTGTTTAGACCCTCCTAAGAAAGGTTGGCTTATGGACGAGGTAACAGTCACGCATATCTTTCACTCTGATAATATATTCATTTTATATTGTTGCTTTTATACCCTAATCATTTTTTATTGTTTGTTTATAGCACATAGAGTTGTGGGTGGAATACATGTTGCATTTCAGACCCGATGGCTCTGATTGGGCTATGGTTAATGCATACTTTATTCAGCTGCTCTTACAAGACTCCATCCCCATTTGGTATGTTAACGGGGAAAAGTACAAACTCCAATGGGCTAATGTTGAACAGGTAATAGCTGTGTTCATTCCTTTATACATATATTGGTATGTGTTTTGTTAACCTGGCCTTTGGTGTTATACGACAGGTTTATATGCATATCAATGAAAAGGAAAAACATTGGTTTCTGGCTCGATTCCATATTAGGACGGGGGTTGTAACATTTTATGACAGTGGCGATAAGCATGATCCTGAGTGGCGTCCTTGGTACAAGGAGATGCGGGCATGTTTACAGGTACCATTGCTTTAAGTTCTTAATTGATAAATGTTTGTCAATACAACAAAATTAACAAACTAGTTAATAGAACAACAGTTTTGTGACTAGTAGTTACAAACAAACTAGTTATTGACTAAGTTGCCCATGCGTCATAGTTGCCCAACTATAATAAATTATGGAACATACACTTTCAAGTGTCTATGAACCTGCCCCCTGTACTTGTTCATTAATTTGATGGTAGTATTAAGCACAAGTCAACTCTTTAAATTCCAACTTAACTATTTAACCATTTAATACAAGTACTATTTCTTAAATGCATATCTTATGGGTTGGTCCCTAGATATGAATGCTCTAATTGTTCTATTTATAATACTCTTACTGTCCATACAACACTAAACACATACTTACAGTTTCGAAGTTCCCCTAAAAAAAAATTCAAGGTTGCCCAAGAACATTTAATAGTTGCCCACAAAATACTTGTGAAAGTTGCCCATCTTAACTGATTTCACAGTTGCCCATTAAAATTTCACGATGTCTGACACCATTCCAATTGAAGTTCAAATGGATATAGTTAATAGGCTCTCAGTGAGGTGTGTGGCTCAATGTCGCAGTGTGTGCAAGGCTTGGAAGTCTTGCATAGACAACATGCATTTCACAGTCCGTTATGGTGTTCGAATCCATTGGCCAGTTTCATACCTTTTGCTGTACAAGAAGAGTCTTAAAGGTTACGTGGGTTTAGTAGATCAAAACTTTGACTTGAACCCTCTTTCCTCAAACATTTCTTTTTCTGACGTCAAACCAATTGGTTGGTCACATGGAGTTTGGGGTTTTACATATGGACCAATTGTCCGTGATACCATGGCGGTCGTTTGGAACCTATCCATCAACCGATCAGTCGGCACATTTGTCCCCTATGTGAACACATCACAGGAATATGAAAAACGCTTTTTGGCTTTTGGGATTCGTCCTGACAATTTTGATCCGACCTTCCTAAAAATTTCATACCCATTCAATCCAACACAGCCATGCACTGTCTTAATTTTCACCTTCTCCTCAAAACAATGGACAGTGTTAGATCAGCATTGCTTGCTTCCTAACACAATCAGAATCAAAAAAGCAAGTCAAGCAAATGTTGGGGGTCATATCTATTGGTGTGGTTATCAACGGTTATATGCTAACGATGGTAGCACATTCGACAGCTATATGATTGTTTCTTTTGACTTGCTCACCCACCGTTTCCAAGTCCTGGACATACCTGATGAATTAATAGGCAAACTTCCTTTACCGTTCTATGTTTCAAACCTAAGAGACAATCTGGTGGTTTCTGGAAACATTCATGGGGATGTCAGTTCTGTTTTCTCTATATGGGTTATAACGGTTGTTGGTGGTACGATTGCATCTGCTACACAGCTTCTTAGCATTACCACTCCAATAACACTCAAATTAATTGGTTTTGACGACAACAACGACCCTGTACTTGAAATTGGAAACCAGGAAGGATTTAACGCAACCATTGTACTATACAAGGTTGCTACTGAGAACTTCCAGCACCTGGGCATCGAGGGAGATGTCGGGTCCTTTTTGTTCAAACCGTTACGTGAATCACTTATTTTGCAGACTCATCGTGATATGGCGGCTTATTAGGATGTCTGGTTTCATTGTAGTTTGGTGTAGTTTATGTTGTCAGTGTTTGCTGTAGCTTCAGTGTGTCAGATGTAAACATTTAAGTTGTTATGTATTGTGTTAAGTTGGTATGTAAAATAACAAAATATGTTTGGATGTATATACAGGCTGGACTACCAATCGTTCTAGAGAAAGCCAGTGTCTTCCAGAAGAAAGGTATAAATCCGACAACATATGCAATTACCTTCAAGAATGAACCAACGTTCCAGATCTGGGGACTCTGTTTGGTGATTGTGGTATCTGGGTATGCATATTCTTATACCGATTGTCACATGGGAAGGCATTGGCCGTCGATAACCTTGTACAGGCTGCCCTTGCATATCGTGAGCATATGGCTAAATTTTTTTTCAAACACAGAGTATGTGTTTGGTAGTCATGTTGTTGTGATATTTGGTTGTAATTCTAACTATTTGTAACAAGGGGGGAATTTTGTAATTCTAAACTGATGTATCAACTACTTTAATTAATGTGAACCCCAAACAGGGATGTATTATTTTGTTAATATCGTTGTCATTAAAAGTGTTCGCATGCTTGCGTTTTTTTGTATAGAGCTCTATTTAAAGAATTTATTAGAAGGAATGCTTCTCATTTTGCCAGATAAGTGCCCTTTTCATGATGGCCTTTTATTACAACTTATTAATGTTCTTGTTAAGTTATCGTTAAATAATGAAAAGCTTTTCAATTTGTTGTATGTTGCTGTATCCGCTACCTGTTCAGAAGAAACAACTGATGCAAAGTTAAAGAATTTAGTCGATGGAATTCTTCTCATTTTGCAAGATAAGTGCCCTTTTCATGGTGTCCTATTTACTACTACTTATTAATTTCCTTGTTAACATATTTTTAAATGACATATTCATCAGTGCTTTGATCCTTCTAGCCGTGGTTTCAAGAATGCTTATAGCCGTGGTTCCACTGCTAGTTAATAAGAAACCACGGCTAGTTGAGAAGAAACCACGCCTACTTGAGAAGAAACCACGGCTAGTTGAGAAGAAACCACGGCTAGTTGAGAAGATACCACGGCTAGTTTAGAAGAAACCACGGCTAGTTTATAAGAAACCACTGCAACTAGTACTTCTGAGGTAATTCAATCCAACGATACTTCATATACACACACTGTTATGATAACCACTTCAAAATACAAATTAAAATAAAAGTGCGAAGGGTAAAAAAATTTAATTCATACAAATTTAACAACCCATTTTATTCAATTCAATATCTTACAATCGCTTTTCATGGGTCACACACAAGCACTACAAGATCACTCATAATAAGATAACGGACACATACTACTGCAAAAACAACAAACAACATAGAACACACTTAGCAGACACACACTTAGAGATCCATCAAGCCCCTGAGTTTCTCGATAAAGATGCCATTGTTCGCAGCATTCAGCTCCAGTTCCCGTGAAAGGATACGCATCTGCATGATCTTTTGATCATCTTTACCATTTACCCCCTCAAATATTCTGCTGTTTTTTGAGCATGCCTGTTTCCAACACTCTCCAATTCTTGAATGAAGCTAAGCCTTTCTTCAGTGATTTGAAGCAATCTTCCTGCAAGCGCATTCAATTGTTGTGCCATACGAACATCTTCGCCAGAAGCTTGGTAGCAATAGAACACTAACATATCAGGCCAGTTATAAGAATTTGCATCGGCTCTAAGCTTATCACACCTAGGAAATCTAGACATTTCCTTATCCCAATACTTTATCACAAATTAAAAAAAATAAACTGGTTAACTAACAAGGGGGTTTGCTGTCTTTAAATAGGCAAGCAGCAAATACATACATTACTGTTAACTGCATTTGTTTTATCATATAAATTTTCTATGTATTTATCTAGTGCGAAACCATCAACCATAACATCCTTAAATCTACACCAAACCTTACAATGCCTAAAGAACAATGACTACAGAACAATGCCTAGGGAACAAAGCCAATGCCTAAGGAACAATGCCTATGGAACAATGCCAATGTAAATCCATGTTTCTCAAACTATGTTTCTCAAATTTAACATATAACACATTATTTAGATTAACCATCAGAATATATACAAGCACAAATAATGTATGTTACAAGTAAAATCTAACCTTCAACACCCATGTAAATCCATACAGAGTGTATGTTTGTTCTTTTTTTGGATCTTTTGGAACGGGCTTCTTTGATTCTGCCTCGAGATGCCTAGGAACAACATTCACCGTTCTTTTATACAGATGAGCCCACATGTATTCACCCCATGGATACTCATTCTGTTGAAAACAGACAGACCTTGACAGATCTTGAGCACTCGTAGATCGTTAGTGTTGCCTATGTAATCATAAGCAAACTAATAGAAAATCTCTACAACTCGTATTCTATAGCGGAATGTAAATACAAGTTGTTATAACTAAGAAAACTTAGATCCTCTATGGATCTTTTATTAACTGAAACTCTATGTTTCGAATGAGTTTGCTATTACAGACTATGAAGTTCCTTTTATAGACAAGGAACCCTAAACTATTACTACTCAATCGACTAAGCATGCAAGCATGCATTTAATGACTAAACACTAAACAATATTGAGCAGTACAATAATACCCATGCTAACCTCGGGCAGTTCAAGAATAATGATAGGTTAGCATATAATTAATAAAGCGTGTGCAGTTCCTAGTCAGCTTCCACCCTTCAGCAGAAACACGGCACGGCTTTTATACTTCAGTAGAATCTCTTCTTCAGCAGATTCTGCTTCTACTTCAGCAGAATCCTTCGACAATATTGACAGCAGAAATCCTACTTCGCATAATTCCCAACAATCCTCCCCTAAACTGGAATTTGACTTGGTTAAGTTCCAGTTTCCTACCTTGATAGATCTTAGAGACTTTAGTACTAGAGGATTGTTCTCAAACATCAGTAGCAAAGAACCAATAAATCTCATCTCTATGATGACCAAACTTTGAAACGCCAGGTCTTTGCAGCAACACATGACATAGTGTACATCAGTACTTATTAGTTGCATACTATTCTCATCACATCCAGGTGGGTTAACTCCTGTGAGAGGTGAATCATTGAAAATAATGGATTTGATGTCTCTTTACCAATAGCCATCACTACTGGAGTAGCCAGATGACTACTGGAGTAGCCAGATGTTTAAGTCCGAAAACTATGGTACATTGATAACCATCTGATTTATGAGCAAATCAGCAACTATATAAACGGATTTGATGTGTCTTTACCTGTAGCCGTTTGCTCAGGACTAGTCAATTCTTAGAATTGGTGAATTGATAACCAAATATGGATTCAGTTGCCTTTACCACAAGCCATATACTTGTGGGCTAGCCAATTCTTGGATTCCAACAAGGAATATACCATGGTGAATTGATGACCATACAACTCTCAGTAATTAAGCATGGGTGGTTGCAGACCCTATGATTTTGAGCAAATCATTACAGCTATCAACAGATTTGATGTGTCTTTACCAAAGTTGTACCCTTTGGACTAGCCAACTCTTTGATATACACAAGGTATATCTGGTGAGTTAACAACCATCAACTATATACAACAAACCTGCAAGAGAAAGTTCGTTTTTTTTTTTTTTTTTTTTTTTTTTTTTTTTTTTTTTTTTAACTAAATAACAAAGAAACTAACAAACAAAACAAAGAAAAAAAATCAACAACACAAACGACTGTACATATTACACAAGACAATGTAGATTACCGCGTTCATGATGAAGATGCAGCTTGAGCTTGCAGAAGTTGAGTCTTGATCAATCCAACCAGTCGTTCAGCATCTGGTCTTTCATTTCCCACTGGATCTGGAGGAATTTCCAACTTTTGACACAACATCCTTTCCATAAGTCTATTGGACAATGGATAAATTCTTTCAGCAAACATGCAGACTGTGATTCCACCCTTTGTCTCAACAACATGCACACGAGGTAGGGGATAAAATCTCCAGGACTCAACCTGCCATCGATGTGAGTTCTTCCAAATGAAATGCCCTTTACCATTGGGAGATTGAGAGTTAATCAGGACATGAAGATCTCCCAATAAGCACATCCCAGAACCTTGTGGTGCTTTATTGCAGTAATGGTTGGTGACGAGAGTGTACAGAGTAAGTATATCTGCCCTGTCAACCAAATGGAGTATTTCCTTCAAAAAGGTGAACTCCATTGAAGTTTTGTCCAATCGATGAATGACATTCATCTCATCATTTATCAGAGACCACTTGACCAACTCATTTTGATATCCCTCAGGAAAATCAGTAGCAGATCCTTCTTTAATAAAGGTTGAGTCCTCAGCCTTTAGGTCCAAAGGAACATGCTTGGGTGATGGCTTATTCTTCGATGCATGAGTCCTCGCTTTTCTCACAGATCTTCTCAGAGATGTGAGTTTTCTCTTGGCCATCCTCTTCATCCTTCTACCAGGCACATACATTTCCGAAGATGGAATATCTTTGGTTTCTTCATTAACATCAGTAGTAGGACTAGAAGAAGTAGATGTGGATTTAGGTGAGACATCATCACGAAGGGCATGCATTCTTTCCAGCACCTTTCTTGCCTTTTTAGCTTTGACAGTTGTGGTTTTAGCTTCCTTAATCGAACTACATCCTTCTGTATCAGAAGATCCCACAGAAGGAGCAGGAGCTTGTAAATTGGGTGCTTCAGAGGAAATGGTGGTCGGTTCAGCAGATGAGATCTTTTTAGTTGAGCTAGTGACTTCTGTAGAAGCTTCAGCAGAAATAACATTAGGTTCAGCAGAAGTAACCTGGTCATCTTCCCTAACCAAAGTACTTTCTTTTGCAGCAGCAGATGCCACATTTGGGTTAGATGAGGGCATAACTGGTGCTTCAGGGGAAACAGCCGATGGTTCAGCAGAAGGAACCTTGTCAGACGAAGGAGTGGCTTCAGAAGTTGCTTCAGAAGAAACCATTTGAGAGATCGTCTTTGGTGGAATATCATCAAAATTATCCACTATCTCAACAAACTTGGGTCTTTTGGCCTTTGGTGCAACTTCATTCCCAGCAATTCTTTTCAAGTTGGAAGATGGTGTTAAAGCAGAAGAAGAAGTCTTCATAATCATATTGTACAAGTAAAACAATCTTGCATCAGGTAATGCCAAGACTTGCTTCATTGTTAAACCACGGTTAAGCACAATACAACTTTGATTTTTCACTGCAATCCTCATCTCTGTTTTCTTTTGAGCTTCAGTAAGAGGTCTCTCTCTCTTTGCCTTATTCTTTTCAGTACTCAGGGCTTTCCTTTTCGCAGCTGCTTCTTGCTTCCTTTGTTCTCCAAGCTCCATCATTCGAGCCACAAAATTTTCACTATCAAAGTCCGCACCTAAGATACTTTGAGCAAGTGTAGGATTAGAAGTGGTTTGCTTAGTAAGAGCATCCCATTGTGCAGCAGGCATCTGAGTAGCTAACTCATCCAATTCTCTTCGTCTCTCAGGAGGCAAAGAAGAAGTAGAATGGTTTGCAATTTGTTTAGCCACTTCTTCACTTTTCTTCTGATCTGCAAACTCAGCAAACCTGCTTTCTTGTCCTCTCCTTTCTTGTTCAGATACCAGATCTGGACCAAGCTCATCTTAAATCATTACACCTTTCTCTTTATTAGTAGACTCATGAACAACATCAGCTGGAGGAGAATCACCAATTTGAACTTCAGAAGAAACATTTTGAGAGAGATCTTCAACAGGTGAGGTAAGGATATCAGTTGCAGGATCCAAATCAAAATTTCTTTCAACATGAGATACTACTTGATCATCTGCTGAAGGGGTGGGACATGATGGTTCTTGAACAGGTGCATGATGATCAGGTTCAGATGCAATGTCCTCCATTTGAACCTCAGCAGATGTAGTTTTGTCAACACTTGGTTTCTTGGAGACTTCAGCAGATCCCTTATCCAAATTAGATCGTCTCCTCTTCCTAGTGAACTGAATTGGTGCCTTATCTTTTGATGATCCAACATCAACTGAAGAAGGAACAACTATCTCTTGAGCCACATCAGCTAAGATTTTTAGAGAAGCAAGCCGAGAGTCCTCATCCTCCTCATCAGAAGAAATGACTAACTTCCTTTTGCTACTCTTTTCAAGTCGCTCCTCTAGGTCCTTAACTTTATTCTGCAGTTCCTCAATCTTATCACCAAGAGTAGACTTGGTCTCTGTAAGCTCCTTTTTGAGATCAGTCACCTCAGCTGCATACCTGTTAACAAGAGCATAGACATATGTGAGAGTAATAGGGTCCTCAGCTCCACCAGCAGATTGCTCTGTGGTAATGGGAGTTTCATTGGACCTTTCAGTGGAAATATGGTCATGCTCAAAATGAGGAGGTACTTCATCAAAAGGTTCCCTTTGAGGACTGGGTGTGGTCATCCTGTTCTGGTCAGACTCAAACTCATCAATTGAAGCCTGTGTGGGTGGTGGACTCGGTCTGAGTGATGGTACAGGTGGAGCATGGTCAGGAGCAATATGAGATGATTCAGCAGTAAAAGAGGGACCCTCATCTATATTAACTGATGGATTGCCATCAGTAGCAACATTTGAAGAGGGTGAGATAGTAGCAACATTTTCCTCATCAGTAGCCTCATTGTCTTGAGGAAACATAGCTGCTGACAACGGATGATGTGCCCCCTCAAAGTTAGTTCTCATAGAGGCAAATAGTTTAGCTGAAAGAGCTCCTATGGGATTAAAGGCCTGGACTTGGGTAGAGGTGTCTATGATTATTTGTAAGAATCTAGGGTACATCAAAAACTTATGTTGTTTCCTATTTATATTTTCAACCATATTATCAAAAATAAATTTAGAAAAATTATAAGTTATCCCTTGAGATAGACACACAATACCACAAGCCAATTGCGTAGAGAATTGATCCCACTCTCCAGATTTGTTGCTAATGCACTGAAGCAGAGTGTGAACTAAAAATCTCCACATAGGGCAAAAAGGCTTTTTCAACCATATGTCCGTTCTTGTACCTTGATACCCAATGGCTCTCAGCCCAGTGAGAATCACCTTTGTACTTGAGTGATAAAACCCATCAGCATCATCCAAGCTAAGCTTTCTCCTTATCAGGTCCTCCGTCACCACGTGCTCTGTTCCATCAATCAACGCAACAATCTCTGATTCACTGCGTTTTTCAGCAGATTCCCAAAATTGTTTAACCAACGATTCATAAATCGCATTAGGGGAAGGTGTTAGGGCAAAGTGAATTTTAGACCGCTTCAGGAACTCCACCATTGGTTCATACAATTCATCGCCCTTTGCTTTACCCAGAAATGCAACCTTATTGTGATCTTTCTTGAAATGAAGAGCCATGAGTGATATGTGATATTAGGGTTATGATATTTGAACTGGAGAGTGGAAGTAGGAGAAGAGGGAATTGTTTCTTTTGAAGTGGAAGAAATGTGATTCGGAATGGTAACCGTTACCAAGAATATAGTCAAAAGTATGAGAACTTTAGTTGACTATATCCTACGTGTATTTCAACTTGACCAACGACAAAATAACGCTTCAGCAGAAACAAATAGCCAATCTGCTGAGATAATACACTTCAGTAGAAACCACTCCAAGACTAGAATATCTTCGGAAAGATTCTAGAATTACTGTGACAACTAACTCGCATTAAATTTCATTAACCCTTGCATCCGTCTATTTAATCATCCCAATGCATACTTCTCTCACATAATTTTACCCCCAATTACCATCACAAACCCTAGTTTCTTCACAAACCCAATTAACCAAAATTAACCGTGAATACTATACCAGAGGTTGTTAACCCAACCTCTTCTCCATCATCATCATCATCTAGTGATTTCCTGCAGTTTTGGTTATGTCCACCTGACCCTCGTCCTTTGACATCCCCATTTCTCCCTTCTTCTGAAGATGATAGTGTAGTGGATCCAAGTGAGTCTTCTGATGACTCAGAGGAACCCACTACTGAGATAACTTCTTACTCCCAACCTCCAGCACCTCAACCTCCACAAAGGCCTCGTGCCGAAAGAGAGGTGGTGCTTGCTCTACCTGAGCCATTCTTTGGTGCATCTTCACACTTCGTATAGAGGAAGAGCTAAAGGAAGGTGGATGGATTGCATTTTGGTTGAAATCGATAGATGAAGCACAAACGAAACTTTATGTTTCTTCAACATCATGTGTGGTCATCGTCATCATCATCGTTTGCATCAATCCATCTTACCATTTTGATCCTTAGCATCTTCGTCGTATCGGTCATGCATATCCAGCCATCGAGATAGAAGGAATGGGTGGTTATGCAAGATTTTACAAACGCATATCAAGCATCTAGTGTGAAAGATGTGAGCGATCATGCATATCCAACAGCCCGTTAGATGTTGGAATAGATGATATGAACTAGATTAGGATTAGTAGATCATGTAAAGTACTTTTCTTGTAGTTGCATTGAAGTTGATTGTAAGTTGTAAGCTGTAAGCTGTAACTTGTATGAATGAATGAACAATTTTAACTTCAGAACTTGTCTTCAGTACTTTATCTTCAGTGGAAACAAATTGCTCACTTCATTACTTAGCTTTCAGAGGAAACAAGCTTTAAGCTTACTAGACCATATACCAAAGGACCACACTTGATGAATTTGAACTGAACAGGGCATTCTGCAAAACAAACTCAGAGACACACAAGAACAAACAGAGACAAAACAGACTAAAAGATTATAGCAAATAAGTGTTAGCAAACAAAATATACACAAAGAGATACAAAGTTTACTACAAATTCCTCCCCTGAGGCATATGCCTCCCCTGAGGCCTATGCCTCCCCTTAAACTTTGCAGTTAAGGGTTAAGCACTCCAATAGGTCTAGCAGATGAGAAAGATCCACCATTGTTCTTGGGTTTCCATTGAAATTTAGATCCCTTATTATTCCAAGAACAACCTGTTGAGGACTTGACAGTAGTACCCCAACATCCTTTCCCATTATTCATAGAGTCAACATATGCAGGCCAATAACCATGTTTAAAATATGGGCTAGTAGGTTGCACATAAGGTTTATCAGCTGATCTCCTCCAAGGAGAGTCAGTATAATTAGCTTGTGAGACATAAGGAGGAATATTATTAACATTGGTCCACATTGGTCTCGGTTTCTGCTGAGTAGCACATACACCCAATCTTTGCTCAAAGAAATCACAGTCCTTAATTAAATGAAATTTACTTCCACATACAAAACATGTCTTCGTTTTGGAAGATTTATTCAACAAAGAAGATGTTCTATTACATGTAGAAGTACTTAAACCAGAAACATTAAAGGAATTGTTTTTAACAGAATTATTATGCAAAGATTTAAAGGACAAGTCTTCAGAGGAAACTGGCTTGGAAGTTGATTCCTCAGCAGCTACCCTAGAAGGCTTGTAGATAGACTTGGGTGCAGGCGTGGGTGTAGGCTCAGGTGAAGGCTTAGGAAGGTCTGACTTATCACTTGAATCACAGCTGGAAGTAGACCCTTGATCCGATGAATTGTCACTGTCAGAGAAAGAGACAAATCATAAGATGAAGCATCGGTGTCTGGCAAGTCTTTTGACTTTTTGCCATACAGATGGTGTGATCCATCAAAGTCAACAGTAATGGATAGGTCAGTGGGCATGAATCCACCTCTAATAGGTCCAGGGACAGCATGTAAATCACCTTCTTTTTTAAAGTTTGCTAATCCTGCAGGTGTAGATTTACGTCCATCTTGCCTAGCTTCCAATCCTACATACTTTTGAAAACCTAAACCTATTCCAGAGTTCACTGACTGACTACTATAGAGTTCTCTAGCTAGATTGTCACCTGATATTAACCATTGTTTATGTCTAGCTATTTCCTCAGCTAGTTTCTCTTTAAGCTCTAGGTTCTCAGCAATAGCATCAGCTTTTTCTTTTTCAGTGCGTTGTAAGTTAATGTTTGCTATATCTAGATCAAATTGTAACCCCTTTATCTTTTCTTCATAAGCTATCTGATTCTTTTGAAACCATACTTTTTGTCTTTCTAATGTTTTTAACGAAAGTTTATAAGCTTCATTATCAACATAGCATTCATTGTATTTAGGTTTCATAGTATCATAAGCTTCTTTAAGTTCATTGTATCTTTCACTACAACCAAATATACAGTTGTGTACCTGAGAAAGTCCCATCAAGGCAAATTGATCATGCCTATCTTCTGAAGTACATCTTGCCAGCAGTCCAAGCTTCTCTGTATCAGCAGCTTCCTCATTCACAGGTTCATGTGCAGCCCAGTTGACCTGTTCATCCAAGGTGACAAGAGCTGCTGAAGTTCTAACTTCCTTCTGATTCTGCTAATATGAATTGTAGTTAGCTCCCTCTCCACTCTTCCTATCTTTGCATTCCCTTGAGAAATGACCCATCTGGTGACAAGAGAAACACTTGACATTTCTCCTGTCAAAACGAGCTGGTTCCTTTCCCTTGAAGCCAAACTTTCTTCCTGCCCTCTCCTCAAACCTCTTGATATCTACTGAAAGCATGGCCACCTGCCATTTCAGTTTCATATCCTCCATTTCAAGTGGGTCCACCTGATCAAAATCTTCATAGACAAGATGCTGCTGAGTATCATAATCAGCAACAAATGAATGAAGAACATCCTCCAATATACTACCGGTTTTAGCTTGAGGACATGATGGACTGGGACGATAAGATGATGATGGTAAGTAAGTTGGACTTGGAGCATGCATCATCATATTTGAGTGAGATGTCCCAACAAAGGCTGTATTGCCAGAAGAGGATGTACGGTAGGGAGATCTGACATCAGGTTCAAGAGATTTGAGTTTGTTGTACAGCTCATCAAAAGTGAGCATGTCCAGCCCACCTTTAGCTTTAAGGGCTATACTTACATGTAACCATGATGGAGGCAAAGATCGAAGGAACTTTGAATTGCAATCATCATTGTCAGGTTTTGCATTCAACTGGTTTAGCTGACTCAAAATCTTATGAAACCTGTCGTATCCCTTGTGGATACCTTCTTCTTCTGAGATGTTGAACTCTTGAAAGTGTTGTCTCAGCATGGACTTCCTCATTCTCCTGGACTCTTCATTGCCACCAAACCTTGCTTTAAGCGCCATCCATATGTCCTTTGCATCATCCATGTGGTGAAAATCACCCAAGTGATCTTCAGGAATAGCTTGAAGAAGGATGGTTCTTACTTTGTGCTCTCTTTGCACAGCTAAAATCTCTTCAGCAGTTTTGGGAGGAGCAATGGTAAACTTACCATCAAGATCTGGGATAGTCTTCTTCAGACTGTTTCCTTTCTTCACGATCTCCCAAAGATTCCAATCAATATTGGAGATCCAGTTCTGCATCTTCATGGTCCACAGATCATACTCTTCCTTTTTCAGATAAGGAAACTTACCATTACTTTTGGAAAGACTAAGTTGTTGCATAGAGGTGGTGTTTTTGATGTTGTTGTTGGTGACTTCTGATTCATCATCAGTTCCAGGCATGGTGAATGTGTTTTTGGTTGTATGGGGGTGAGGTAAAATATGGTTCTCAGTATCGTAGAGACTTTCCCGAGGCTCTGATACCACTTGTTGAAATCAGACAGACCTTGACAGATCTTGAGCACTCGTAGATCGTTAGTGTTGCCTATGTAATCATAAGCAAACTAATAGAAAATCTCTACAACTCGTATTCTATAGCGGAATGTAAATACACGTTGTTATAACTAAGAACACTTAGATCCTCTATGGATCTTTTATTAACTGAAACTCTATGTTTCGAATGAGTTTGCTATTACAAACTATGAAGTTCCTTTTATAGACAAGGAACTCTAAACTATTACTACTCAATCGACTAAGCATGCATTTAATGACTAAACACTAAACAATATTGAGCAGTACAATAATACCCATGCTAACCTCGGGCAGTTCAAGAATAATGATGGGTTAGCATATATATAATAAAGCGTGTGCAGATCCCAGTCAGCTTCCACCCTTCAGCAGAAACACGGCACGGCTTTTATACTTCAGTAGAATCTCTTCTTCAGCAGATTCTGCTTCTACTTCAGCAGAATCCTTCGGCAGTATTGACAGCAGAAATCCTACTTCGCATAATTCCCAACACATTCCATACACAAAAATCCTCAACATTCTTTAGCAAATGGTCAGGAACATTAAACATTCCTTCCCGACCAATAAATACAAATGTTGCAATAACCAACAAAGCAACCCTCACAGCATCTTCATCGGATAATGAATCCCACCTTTCCCCCGACTTCACCAACGCCAAAAGGTCATCACCCTTAACTTTCTTGTTCTTAATTCTTTTTTTATCGGGAAACAACCGATCAAAAAAAGGACTATCTATTAAACCCTTAACAACATGGCCGTGGTCACTTTCTCTTTTATCTACGGGTCCTAAACGAAACCCAGTTAGAAGACTAAATTGTTCACGGCCAAAATTAAAAACATTATCACCTAGTACAAAAGTTAGAGGTGGACAACAATCACTAACTTTAGACACCTCAACTGCATTTTGATATAAATAATTGTATAAGTGGTGGTCAGGGGAATACTTAGGAAAATCTTACCAAGGCCCAAACACAGTTTCTCTAAACAATTTGGTTCTATTCACATTCAATGCACCTTTAATTGTAGCAATATGTTCTAATCTAGATCTCACCGTTAGCTTTGCATCAAACATTTTCGTCGTTGAATTCTTGAGATGTGGAAGAAAAGCGATTGATTGTACGAATATGCGTGGGATTGATTTGATTGTACGAAGAAGAGTAGTTGGATTAGGGCTTCCGTTTTGCAATCGTAGGGAAGAAGAACTATTGATTTTATGTGGAAGCAGAATGAGGGAGTAGGATTAGGGCGTTGGATTCTTGAGTTTGAGAGGGAATGAGATCTGTTTCAAGTTGCAGATGAATTTTGGCGTTTGAGAGGGAAGGTGTGTGTGGGGTAAGCAGTAGTCTGTGTGTAGGATGATTTGGGTATTTTGTGTTTTGTATTTAATGAAATAGGTGTATTAGGATAATAAAATTTTTTTTTGGAGGTATAATTTGGTTTATTAAAGGTGTATTTGTATGGTATAGAGTGGTATTTATAGAGAGTTGCTCAAAAGTACATATGTGTGAGGCCAAGTTGCCAAACTTATATGTATTTAAAAATTAAAAAATAAATATTTTGTTTTTTCACTAAAAGACAAAAAATGTCAGTTGCCCAATATAGTAGGTCAAAGTTGCCCAACTGACCAAGTCTTAGATTTGTACTTTGTAAGTACAAAGTGGGCCCAAATATAAGCTAGAGTTGCCAATGAAACATTAAGGGAAATGAAAAAAAAGTGAGGCATTTAGGGTAATATTCTTGAGCAATTGGGCCATTTAAAGAATTTCCCCTTAAAAAAAAGGTACATGTCAGCTTCAAATAAATATCGGCGTGATGCATGTTACTCATCGGTCATATAAAAATGATATCAGTTACATACCGATAAGTAGGTTGCATGTTAATGGACAAATTTCCGTGGCTTATTTTTAATGGAGGAAAAAAAGAAGATATTAATTAATATTTTTTTAATTGAAAATACAATTACACTCATTCATTTAAAAATTAAATACTTTATTAACCGTCAATCATTAGGCAAAGCAAAATACACCGTCGCGACAAACATTTTATTATCTTTCAGTACACAGGCGCTTGCAAATACTTTCGACGATTCTTTTTTTATTATTATTTTTTTTTTATTTTTTTTATTTTTTTTTACTGTATTGAAATTTAGATGATATATAACATGTGATTTTACATTAATCTGGACGTTCGAACACCGAATAGTTGCACTAAAATGAACATAAGTATTTGTATATAAGTCCAAAAGCTTCATCGTTTTTGGCAATGAAAAGCACATATTAATGGCTTTCTAACGAATAGTATATAATATGAGGCATTCAAAACCCGTGCTATGCACAAACTTTGTACCTAAGTATTCATCGCGTAATGCTTGTGTAAATTGACGAATATATAACAATCTATAACTAAGTCTGCCTTGGACACGCACCAATCAAGGTTTGAGGAGATCTAGTATGTCGGCTAAGGCTTCTTCAAAAGGAACCAACCCACCAATTTCTCTACAATCTCGCAACAATTAACATAAACAACGGGTTTATAGACAGATAGGTTACCCAACTTTTCAAATTTATTCGCCTAAGTTACCAAACTTTCATTTTGTTCAATTAGGTTACTGAACTTTAGTTAAACATTCAACCTCTATTTTTTCAGTGTAATCAAAGTAACCCAAATGCATTTTTTTAGGTAAGTTAGGTAACCTAAATGTAGCGTTTTAGAAATTTAGTAACCTAAATGTAGCATTTTTTTAGTTAAGTAACATGTTTGAACAAAAAAAAAGTTTAGTAACTTAGGCAAATAAAGTTAGAAAGTTGGGTAACATATCTGTCTATAAACCCCATAAACAACGAGCACAACATGAGAACAAATAGTTATATACTAACTTCACGCCTAGCAGTTCATTGTGTATTTTTAGAAGTGTTTTTGGTTTCCATATCTTTATCTTAATGTATAATTAACATATAACTCACAAAATACCTCAAACTTCATAATATTAGCACATATCTATCCAAACACTTAAAAGGGTATATTTCTTTTAGCATATGCAAAAGAAAATCCAAACATTATCTCGTGCGACAACAACTTGAATTCAGAGACACCTACTTTTCATGAATTTGATCTCATAGTTCAGTTCTAACAACCAGCTGAATCTACAATCCAGTGATTCTATAATTAGTTACTTAAATAGTCTTCCTTTTGTTTGTTGATACTCTATTTACTAAAATCAAACACGAAGCATACATATTTCCATCTAGGAAGCATAAATGAGCACCAACCATGGTATAATTTTATGACAGCTTTGTGGGTGTAACTTGTGTTTCACTACAGTATAAATTAATCAACCATACTGTTCCAATGTTCTATAGAGGTTTGAGCAAATCTAGGGTAGCATGTCAATTGACCTTTAAATACTCGTAAGGTTAAGTGGGAACCTCATGTAGGTCAGACTTCGGGGATATTTTATTCTACTTCTACTTATGTGACCGCACCAGCTGTTGTCCTATCTAAACTGCAAATATGTAGTATACCCGTTTGACTGAAACGATGTACTTATAGAAGTATCAATTGCAGTCAAGAAGAACTTATGATTCATATAAATGTTTTCATAATGGTAGGCAAATCCATCGTTATACCTTTCCTATGTGGCTAGCAGCACGCTTGCTTGGAAGAAATCCAAAGGAACCGTGTATCGGGTGCTAAAACTTCCTATGCGACATTCTTCTTCTCATTTACCTTCATATACATACATTAAACATCCAAATCAGCACATTAAAACATGACATAAATGATAGTCAAAAAGTCATTAACATCAAATAACATAAATTAAACATGTAGCTTGCTAAATTGCCTACAACACACTTAAATACCACCAAAAACTCAAGTATACTTAATATCAAAATAAAAGGTTATGTCAAAACCATTTTCAGCTTATTCTTCTATTTTAAGCCATTAGAAAGGGTGTTTGGGTTAGCTTGATTTGTCGGATTATGGGCTTATTTGTTATTGAAAAAGAGCCAATAAGCTCATAAACAACTGAAAAAATCTCAAGAGGTTTTCAAGAATCATTCCCAATAAATCAAGTACTAAAATATTCTCCTCCCCGTCTGCACCCGACCACTTTATCGCTGGTATACCATCCACACTCGAAAAAAACATTAGTACAATGCATCAACTATCAGTGGAACCCCATAGTCTACTATTAAACTTCTAAGGCACCATATACCACCATCAAAACTAATTCAGATCCTGAAAAATAAGAATTGCATTGCATAATCAAGACACTTTCAATACTATTAATTTACATGCACCATAAACCTAAGACATAGTGCCTCTACTCTTTATGGATGTAATAAGGACACCAAACGAAATTATGGTGTTTAATACGTTACATGAATCTAATTATAGGTACCTGCACCCAACAACAATCTTCCCTTTCCTCGTCTTTAGGTCATTTCTTACGACCAATACCTGTACAAAGGAATAAAAATCAATTGGGGGGGGGGTGTTTGGATAGGCCTTTATATTGAATTATTAGATCTGATAACCAATTATAAAGCGCTAGAAAGCAGTTTTAGGATATGTTCATGCTAATGAAAGAAGTAATAATCAAATAATTAGATGTTTAAGTATTTCAGTCATTACCGAACTACATAGATGCATAACTTGTTCTGTTTCCTACAATATACTATTATTTGTGTGATTAATGATCCTGAACAAAAAAAACGCATTTAAACACATTCTTTAAGCTGTTAGTTGATGAATAAAAGCTTGCACACAACATTATAAACATTAGAATATTACATTCTATGATTTGTTCTAGTTCTTATTGGTTTTAGCATTAGCCTATTACCATCCTAAGGTGCTCAATAAATGGGACTAAAGTGAAAGATTGTTTAATAAGATGAAGCCCCATTTATGTAGCGGTTGCTGGTCTAAAGCGACACACAACAATCCCAAGTTCTCATCCGTTTGTTCACATATACTACACAAAGATCACATCTTGAATTCAAAACCTCATACAAATAACGCATTATTATTGCAATATATTTTCCTCTTTTTACGGTCTTGACAGTTCAAGAAACACAGTTCTAGTAAACTTCAAGAAAAGATCTAAACTTTTCGGCATAGTTTCATTAACCGTACTTAACGAAATAAGGCAGCCGGCCCGATTTCAGCCCAAACCCACCCATTTCAGCCCTAAAACCACTGTGATCTCGCTTAGTTACCCTGCCACAAAGGCCCTTTTTAAATCCTAGATGTGAAGCCATTAAATGTGAATCTGGTCCTTCTGGCATAGTGTATAGAGTGCAGATCTAGGCTATAAGAAGATGAAGTGGAAATCTTAAAAAATAGGCTAACTACTAACATGCTTAATTTTTAATATCAGACTTTCCATTTCAAAATCCAATGTTTTTAACAACTCAACTTCAATCTTCACTACTTTTTGCTTTGTGTATGTGTTACATGTGACTACTTGATTCCCAAACTAACCACTAAAAATGAAACCTTGTAAAGACAACAAACAAATATTTGGTTCAGTAGATTCCTAAACAAACACGTCATTTAAAGAGTATAATCTTAACGATATTCAAATATAGCAGCAATTGAACCTCTCAAAAAAGTAAACCATTTTTTCAACAATTATGTTGCAAATCATCATTCCTCTGACAATAGTCACACTTTAGTTAATGAAACAAATATAGTATGGAGTAGCTCCTGAAGGTTAAACAGTAAATAAGAATATTGATCAACTGTACACTTTATATAGTCAAAGAAATTGGTGTCTTACCATCAGATTAAGGCTTGACATAAGAAAATTAACTTCTTTCCGAATCTTTATCCTGCCATCATAACAAAACTATTATCAATCTCAGATTATGTTAAAAAAAGGACAAAATGTGACCATTCGCTTGCTTTTACTATCTAATTCTACAAAGTAACGATCGAGCATTCTGTCACTGGCAAACCCGAGCTTGGAAGGTCCCACTAAACATATTTAAACCAAAACAAAAAATTTAGTAAGATCATAAGCCGGAAAAATAAGCTTAAACAAACAACCTATTAAAAAAAGATTAAACTGGAAATCTTAAAATGGTAAGAATCTTCCTCATCTTGATGGCGCTAGTGGTGGTGGTTTGAAACAAAAGCCCTAAAATCTACCATAAAAAAGCAAGATTTTGATGATAAACATAAAAAATCGATTTAGATGATACCTGTTATATGCAATTCATTCGAATCGAATGTCTTATTTTTTTGATGCATTTTTTTTAACCTGTAACACAAAAAAAATGAACATTAAAATTATAAAAAACAAACCTTTAACGATATCTAAACCCTGATTGGATATATTATGTTTTGTTTCAGTTATGGTGGAAGGTAAAGGAGTGCACATCTATTTTATACTCATAAGATAATGGTTAATGGTGTAACTCCAAGATTGTTTATATTCCACAAATGTTGTAACTCCATGTTTGTTTCTATACCTCCGATTAATCATACACAAATGTTGTAACTCCATGACTCTTTGTAAACCTGCAATTAATCCTGTAGAACAATAAACGATTCTCATATATGACTTTAACTCTAATACTCGATCATGAATACTCCACATTAGATCAAGTGACTGAATCTTATAATATGTATGATACTGTATCTGAATTTCTAGATTAGAGCAGTTTATTTATAAAATTTGAACAAATTTTAAGCAAAAAATTATGTTAAAATTCATTTGATATATCACATGTGATTTAACCCATATATGTCAGTTGCAAACCTTTTGTAACATATAGTAAAAGTTAACATAACTCTTTGTATCAAACTTTAAAGTTTATCATTTCTTGCGTTGAAAACAAAACATTCATTGCTTTCTAACTAAATACAAATAAAATGTTTTAGCCTTAACATATGGTCACATATGATTTCTGAACAATATGATTTAAATCGCATATGATAAAAATAAAATATGTTAAGAATTACATTGAACAAAAAATACTAGTATCAATGATCTTACCTCTAAACTTCATGGTTTTAAAGCATATTGTTCTAGGTGTCTTAAAAATAAAAAGGTGACTTAAATTGTGCAACTGGACTTCCTTTCTTTTTAGGCTTCATTCCGGTGAGAACCTACTTCTTTGATTTCTTGGCATTCAAAAATTTAGAAAAGCAATCATCATGAATATCATCAAATAAACCATTTCTTGAAAGTTAAACAAACAGATTCAACACATTCATTTAAATTATCAAGTTTGTCATAGTCATTACATTCAAATGAATTGTGTTTCTTATTACAAAACTGTAAATTCCTATGGTGTTCTTCTACTTCCATTTTTTACTCATTGTGCATCTTCTCTTAGAGGGAGGTAAGACTCTATTGTTCATTGTATTGCTACTATGCTTTATTCTTCTACTCCTAGAGGTGCTTTCTAGTCCTATATAAAGCAATACACACACGTTAGGATTGTCTTTTGAATTAATTGCAGTTTTCCTAGACCCATCAGGATTTTAATTTAAGCTCATGTCATTTTTGCCATAAGGTTTAGATGTTGAGGCATACATAATGTTTGTGGTAATCTTATAAAGGCCATGTGCAATCACATTAGTGTTCTTGATAATATCTTTTTCTTTTTCTTTTTGCGTAGGCAAAGAATGTAGAGTGACTTGTTTTGTTAAAACATTTTTCTCAACGACTTTTGGAGTAAATCTTGAAATAGACATTTTAGGTTTTTGAACAGTATTTGAAGCATTTGTTTTCTCCACAGTCGATGGTTTTTCAAAATTTGTATCCACATACTTCCCTTTTAAACTCTCCAACTGAGCTCTGAGAAGATCATCTTGTTTTTCTCTCTACCCTCGGATACATTTTTCATCAATTTAGGATTTTGGCCTATAAATACCCCACCTTGCCTATTGTATTCCTTACCCCTTGCCATTCATTCTTTCTCTCTAATTTCTTTTCTCTCTACCCTCTAAGTCTACTACACATCTTGTGTTCTTGATTTCTCTCTTATCATTTCTTGTAAGAACACATTCTCCACAAGTTGTAACGGTTTATAGTCCACCGAAAGGATTATACTTAGTGTAATAGTATCGTGTCGTGGATTCGCAACTGGACGTACGAATTGTATAAACCCTCATCCAAAACCATTAGAATTCGTGGTGTCTCTTTACTCGCTTTATATGCTTTGGCTGTGATTGTAATTGTTGTACAATCACTTGTTGATCTTTGAGACTTGAAGTCAATAAACTTTGAAGAAGCCAAAAAGACCGTATTCACCCCCCCCCCTCTACGATTTGACAATTGGAATCAGAGCGGGATACTCAAGTTTTTTAGCGTTAAAACCTTTCCTAGAAGGCGTTTTAAAGCAAAAACTTCTTTTCCAAAAAATTTAAAATCCTATGTCAACTTTTAGAAAAGTTGAGTATAGATCCATGGCTCAAGAGAACTATAGTAGAGGATTGTTCTATGCTAAGACCCCCTTTGCTACAACCCGATGGTTTTTGTTTTTGGAAAAAACCGATTTAATACTTATGTTAAGTCTAAGGATATTAACTTTTAGGAAGTTATTAAAAATGGTGACTTTGTTTTCATGATGGTGGATCCGAAAACAAAGTTGGAAGATGAGAAACCATTTTTGGAGTTAAAAGATGATGAAAAAAGGAAACTTAGCAAAAATAATGAAGCCAAGATGACTCTTTACAACGCCTTGCCACGTAAAGAGTATGAACATATTTTTATGTGTAAAACCGCCAAGGATATTTGGCATACACTTATAACTACTCATCAAGGTAACTCACAAGTTAAAGATCGTAAAAGTAATCTTCTCATTCAACAATATGTTTACAATCATGGATGAAGAAACCATAGATAGTGGTTACTCACGGTTCAACGCTATTGTTACAAGCTTAGAATCTTTAGATCAAAGCTATAGTAACAAGAACCATGTGAGAAAGTTTCTTTGACCTCTTTCGGTGAAGTGGCGGCCTAAAGTGACTGCGATTGAAGAAGCCAAGGATTTGGCGGACCTTCCTATTGACGAGCTAATCGGCAACCTCAAGATGTATGAAATGATCTTAGAAAATGACAAGGTTCTTTCTAAAGATAAGAAGGAGAAGGTTAAATCATTATCTCTCAAGGCTAAGGTCACTAGGGATCAAACTAGTGATGATAGTGATTGTCGAGTGGGAAGTGATGAAGACGTTGAAGACGAAGAAGAGTTCAACTCGATGGTGAAGTATCTTTGGAAGTTCTTCAAGAAGGGTAATAAGTTTGATAGATTTTGTGGTGATAGGAACAAAGGTGTTGGAAGTTCTAGACGAGAACGTAGTTGTTATGGTTGGAGTAGCAAGAACCGCGTCATTAATGAATGTCTGAAGGCAAGGGATAAAAAGGCCGTTTGTTGGTGGAGTTTGGAGTGATAGTGAAGAAGGTGATCAAGTGGAAAATGACACAACATGTCTAATGGCGATCAATTCGCGAGAGGTAAATCTAAACCCGTCTCAATTTGATAATAATGTTCATGAATCACAAAACAACTATAATAAACATGCTAAAATCAATTTCGAAATCACTAAAACAAACGAGTCATTATTAAAAGAAAATTTTATTTTAGAACAAAGAAAGAATAAGATTTATTAACAAAATCAATGAACTTGAGCTTGAGGCAAAGAAAATTGCTAAAGCCAAAGAGGTGGTTGAACCTTGCTTAAGTTGTGAAAAACTTACACATGATGTTGACTCTTTGAAATGGAATGTATCTAAACTTCAAGAAGAATCATTGAGTTTTTCGAAATTTAAAAAGAGTAGTAATGATTTAGATGCTATGTTAAGCCATCAAAAAATTATCCCAAGATAAGGAACATCTTGAATTTTCAAAAAATAAGGAAACCACTTCCAAAAGTCCTAACAAAACAATATTGTTTGTAAAAGAGGGACAAACTGAAAAACCGGAAAGTTCAGAACCTGACGCGCTGGGTGACGCGCAAGCAAGCCACCAGCGCATTAGGAATCTGAGTAAAAATGGTTTCTCGTCAAATGTTTTTTTTAAACCCATTGTTCCTCAAACATGTTTTGCAAATATTCGAGGTACTCAAACTCCCATAGCAAGAAATGAAACCACAAAGCAATTTCTTAAACCGGTTTCACGTAACGAATTTGAATAAACACAAACTTGAGTCGACCAAAGACCACTCTTACCAACACCTAATAGGAAACCTTTAATATACAACCAAACACCTCCATTTCAAAATAAACCTAACCTAAACAACCAACCTTCTTTTCAAAAGATAAAAAGTTCATACAACAACCCTTGGTCTTCACATCACCAATCGCATAATTCATTTCAATGGAGATACAACTCCTACCCAAACCAAAAATTTTCTAAAACAAACTTTGGACCAAGATTTCAAATTGAAAATAATTTTCAATCAAACCCTTGGTTAATTGATAAGGATTTAAAACATATCTTTTTAGGGGGTCATTTAAGCCCTAAATCATTACATTTTATATCCGTTACTGCTTAAAATCGTTCATGTGGAAAACTAGAAGGGGGGTTGAACAGTTTTCCGATTTTAATTTAAGTTTCAAATATTTAGATTAGATATTATGTGAACTCGTAGATGAATAGATAGTATGTAGCAATAAGTAAAGTAAGTAAAGAAAGCAAGTAAAGTAAAAGGATAGAAAGTAGCAACACAAGTTATTTATAGTGGTTCGGCTACAAGGACACCTTCCTTGCCCTACTCCACTCTCCGAGTACCCCACTAGAGAGTTCAATCACTATGTCAACAAGCTCATTCAACTTGGCGGAGAAGCCTCACAACGTCGCTTAAACCTTTTTCGGTACAAAGCTAAATACCGAGTTCTTCCACGAGATAGAACTGAACCTTTACACAACTACTACATAACAACTATGTGAAATATGAATTACAAGATCTTGCTACTGAAATCTTGTGGATTGACAAATCAATCAAGGACCCTTTGCTTGGATGACTTGTAGTATAACATGATCTCGCCTTTGTGAAGGACCTATATAAGAATCACAACAAAAGATAGAAGAACTACTAGAATGATCAAATGATCATAGGTTAGGAGAGTGAGATAATATATGAGAGAGTTGTAAGAAGAAGGGTGAGAAACAATGAAGGAATGGCTCACTATTTATAGGCACAAAAGCCTTCTGTCCCACGGTTCCGGCGGATCCCTCACCCAAGGGATCCGGCCAGTGCAAAACCTGGGATCCAGCAGTCTGGGTCTAAACAGTCCGAATTTTAGGTTGCAAATCGGGTTATGGGCTATGGGTTATAAGCCATGGGTCATGGATTTTGGGTCATGGGTACCCAACAAGATACAATGTATCTAGACAATGGGTCATGGGTCTTGAGTCATGGGTCATCGTCAATGAGTCATGGGTCATGGATAATACCTAACATGATTTCATGCATGATGTCATGAAATGGGTCATCGGTTATGGATTAGCTCCATGCGTATGGGTCATGGGTCTTGGATATTATTCATCCTATTACATATTATATTACAACAATTTATTTATTAAAACATTTTATGTAAATGACCAAATGTATATACTTTTAAAAAAAACATGTATTCTTATAATTTTACTTAGAGTAAATTGCAAAAATCGTCCCTGTGGTTTGCACAGATTGCAAAAATCGTCCCTAGGGTTCGCTAATTGCAGGCGGCCTCCCTGTGGGGAAACTTTTTCATCAATTTGGTCCCTCGCTTCTAACGTCGTTAGTGATGGTCAGTTAAGGGAGGCACATGCTTTGCACACGAGGACAATTATGTCATTTTTAGGGATGGCACCCGTGGGTAATGGGCACGGGTACCTCTAACCCATCACCCGCCCATGTAGTTTTTTTCTCACCCGTCACCCACCCGTCACCCGCTAATGGGTATAATTTTCTACCCATGCCCATCCCCGCGGGTATTTATTGCCCACGGGTAAACCCATGGGTTAGTGTAATGCAACAAAACTACAAAACCATGATATGAAAACTAATGAAAACTAATTGTGAAATTGCATAACAAGACACCAATCAATTTGCCAAATACCAAGTTCACAAAATACTTAAACACATGTCTGAAAGTAGAAATTAAATATCATTGCACCAAATCACATGTATACAACTTTGATCATCTGATCTTTCATATTCTGTTTTTAGTCTTGAAACTCAAACAAACTTTTAGGTTAATGTGTTTTCTTGAGACTTGGTAACTATTAAATGCATACCATGCAATATCATACATATTTTAATTAGTATAATTAATTTTAACATGGGTTTATGGGTGCACCCACGAGTATTTTGAAGGGTATACCCCGTGGTTATTTTAAATG
This sequence comes from Chrysanthemum seticuspe, assembly GCA_019973895.1. Lineage (NCBI taxonomy): Eukaryota > Viridiplantae > Streptophyta > Magnoliopsida > Asterales > Asteraceae > Chrysanthemum > Chrysanthemum seticuspe. The sequence continues at coordinate 101,599,130 of BPTQ01000008.1, forward strand.
GGTGTCATGGGTTTACCCGTGATGGGTTTGCCTCACCCGTCACCCACCCGCCACCCACTGATGGGTACCGATTTTCACCCACGACCCACCCATGGGTGAAAATTAACGATTTTACCCGCCCATTTAAGTGCGGGTACCCGCGGGTTGCGGGTTTTTTTCGCCCATTGCCATCCCTAGTCATTTTACATTCTTACACCACACTTCCCCATTTATTTAATAGTCTCCACCTTCCCCAAATCCATTTCCTCTTCCCCAAACATAAAAAACCTACTTTTTTGAGAATACCAAATCAGTCAAAGTAATGGCAAATGTGAATTGTTTTTGTGGTATCCAAGCAACTATTCGCACTTCTTGGACAAACAATAACCCTGGTCGTAGGTTTATATGTTGCTCTCAAATGGAACCACATTGTGACTTCTTTTTATGGTTTGATCCACCTATGTGTGCTCGTTCAAGGCAGATTATACATGGTCTTCTAAGGTCAAGAAATGAAGTCCAAGAATCTTTGGATGCAATGCCAGTTGGATATCGTAGGATGAAGATATGTTTGATTTGTAGTTGGTTGGTGGTGGTTCTTATGATCTTAATGTAATCTTTTTATGTTTTTTATGTTAACTGATGAAGGTAGTTGATCAAGGTTGGTATGTAATGGTCAACAAGTTTTGGTATATGTAATGAAGCTATGGTTATGTTGTTTATGTTAACTGGTATATGTTGCAGCATAGAATACTTATCATAGATTGAATAATGGCTTGACATACATACCATAATGTAAACTGGTATGACAAACTGCATTATAAAGACGCAATACTTGCCATAGATTGAAAACTGGTATGACATACATACCATAGTGGTAAACATACTAAAGTTTTAAACATAACATAGCAAAGTCTTAACATTCATACTATACTAAGGTCTTAAAAACAAAACATAGTCTTAAACATAGTTGTGCAGCAACTAAATTAATTAGGACTCAATCTTGTAGCCATTTTCTTGGTTCTTTTGGTTGGAGTAACATCTGGTGCAGCAACATTTCTTGGTGCATCTGCATTTGCTGGTGCAGTAGCATTTGCAGCTTGACTTGATCCAACTTCATGTGCACTTTGACTTCCAACCTGACTTGATCCAACATCTTTAGCAGGACAACTTCTTTTGTTGTGACCACTCCCTTTACAAATACAATATGTCACACTTTTACCTTTCCTTGTAAGTTTGCCCCCTTTCACCATGTCAATCTCACCAGCACTTCTCTTCCTTTTCTTAGATGGCCTACCAATTTGAGGAACTGACTTGGGTGGAATTAAAGTAGTGGGGCAATCAAAATTGGCCCAATATTGTCTCCCATTCACTGGATTCACCTTAAAAGCATACACATCTTTCCATGTTTGGAGCTTGTAAGAGTGATGAACATAGTCTTCTGGCAGACCAACATTCATACCATTGTTTGCCAAGTCATGCATACAAGCTACTGCATGTTTGCATGGTATTCCAGACACTTCCCACTTCCTACAACTGCAATTCTTTTGATTCCAATTTACCACACATTGTTCCCCCCATGGACCCTTAACCTGAAATAGATCTGCTCCATTCCACTCAACTATATAATTACTTGCAGCATCCTTGATGGCATTAAAAACCTTGGTAACAGATGGAGTTAATGGACCTTCACTCTTGTCAATCACCTGTGATACAAGTAAATTTCACACTTAGCTCACAAGACTCTACACTAAACCAAACTGATCAAACTAAAAGGTTAAAATTAATTGATAATTAAATACCTGAAAAGTGAGATCTGCTCCAGTGTTGTGGGTCAATTTTTTTTAACCATTCATAGGCCTTTTTGTTGTATCCTTTCAACTCTTCCATGTATCTTGTAAATTCAACTACAGTGGTAGCAGTTGCACACTTCCACAACAAGTCCTTGTACTCTGCACCTCTCGAAGTAAGATTCATGTTTTCATGAATATGTCTTACACAGAATCTATGTTCTGCTACAGGAAATAGCTTTGCAATTGCAGGTAACAAGCCCTAAAATACCAATTTAATAAGCATTCATGAAACTAACTTAAAACAAATAATTGAACAAGCACTTTAAAAACAGTTATGAAACTAACCTTCTGTCTGTTTGTGATAAATGTGAAGTTGGAATTGCTGTATAGATCCAAATCATCACCAAGGCAGGTCAAGAACCATGTCCAAGAATAAATATTTTCTGATTCAACTATCCCATAAGCAACTGGGTATATACCATTATTAGCATCAACACCAACTGCTGTGAGTAACTGTCCTGGATATTGCCCTTTCATAAAAGCTCCATCTAGACCTAACAAATCCCTACCAGTGCCTTTGCTTTAGCCCTAAATGCTTTGGTATTAGTAACACCTACTGTTGGGTTCAGTAAATACCCAATCTCCTTAATCTAGGATTTGAATAGAAAATAGCCCAAGTATTTAATCCGTTAACACAAACAGGTCACTGAGTGCATAGTCTCTCAGTGAGTCGTCTTCAGGATACTCAGTAAGAGGCAAAGAAGAAGTCTCTCCACTCAGTAAGGCGGAACTTAAAGGGTGAAGACTGAGTCAAGAAGAAGATGATGGATTCAGTGAGTGATGACAATAACTCACTGAATCCCTAAGATTCCTATCCAACTTCTTACACTGAAGACAAACTGAAGTAGAAGACTGAAGAATGTAAAGACTGAAGAAAGAGCGGGACAAGGCGGGAAAGGTTGAATCAGATAAGACGAAGTCCTTATCAACCAAAGTCAACTTTCCCTGAATGGCAAAACATCAGGCTCAGTGTCATCACTGAATTTAGGAAAGTAGTCTTGTCTCTTACCTAGAATAGTCTTTGTAAACAGAGACAAAATACATCAGTATTTTGTCTTCTGTATGATGTCAGTTTGTCACTTAGGAAAGAGTCAAATATCATACATGTATAAATAGCATAAGAGATGGAGTGAAAAGGTTAAGCTTGTGAATTGTAAAAACACATACACGCAAGCCATCTTTTCACTCCTCCAAATACAACTTAGTTCCTGAGATAGCTCAGTGAGCTCTAAGAGTTGTGCTCAGACATAGCCTGAGCTTAGAGAGGAATCACCCAACTTTGTCATTTCAATCCCAAGTACTATTCCGCAAGTACTTGGGTAACGTATTCTTTGTTGAATTATTTCTAATAAGAATATGATGTTGAAAATTACTTAGTGTGTTTTCTTTATGTTAATTTCAGTCATTGTTCACTTTTAACTTGTTTTATAAACTTGAACTGTTTTAAACGATAGTGAACGGGGAACAACACCTACATTAAATTTTTTCTGCATTTGTTCTTGGACAACCTTGACAGGAATATCAGGACCAAAGACTCAAAAGTATCATAATATCTTGTCTTCCTGACGATATTATGGAGTCTGTTATAAGTTGTAGCACTGCTAAGCAAACCTGGGATGACCTAGTTCATAGTCATGAAGGACCATCTGATACCAAGGAAAACTGGATAATGGACCTGAAACTTGAGTATAACACCTTCAGGGCTAAGGACTCAGAAACTCTCTCTCAAACTTACACCATATACAAAACTCTTTTAAATGAACTTTCAAATGATGGTGTAAATTTGTCTAAGCATGAAATCAATGTTGGTTTTGTAAACAGTCTCCCTGAGAAATGGTTGAATTTCTCTCAGGGACTCAGGAATGCTAATCATATCCAAAATCATGAGCTTCCTGAAATTTATGGGAAATTTGTCTATGAGGAAAACCTCATCAATAGACGATACCCTGACTTGAAGAAGTCTCAGGAAGTCAAGAAGTCCCTGACCACTACCTCATCACCAATATCAACTGCTTTCTTTTCTAACAATGTAGTTCAAGATTTCCAAGAAAACTCAGATGATGAGCCTGATGAGAGATCAAGTGAGGAGTACCTAAGTGACCTGAATGCTGAATTTCAGGAAAGGGCACTCCTCGCTAACTCTCGAAGGTTTATAAAAAGAAACAAAGGTTTTTCAACTGCTAAAGCAACTGAAGACACTGAACCCTCTTACAAACCATCAGGATCTAATCAGTCTTTAGGCTTTAGCAAATTTCAACCTAAAATCTATCAGTCTCATCAAAATGTTCAAAACAAATCTGATCTTAACAAAACCATTGATTATGAAGCTAAGTATAAGAAAGCAAAAGCTAAGCTTGCATTGCTTGAGGCCAGTCCCTCAGAAACGACAAAAATTGTTCAATCTGTGCAGGGTAAGAACAAAGGCCTTGTTGCTGAAACCTTTGACTGGGATGAAGAGCCAATCTCATCGGATGATGAAATGGTACATGTCAGTGCTCTAATGGCTCTCTCAGAAGAAGACAAGCTAGCTGTTGGGAAGAATCATGCTAGGAACGGGGAATGGGTCAACATCACAATGAAGAAGGTAAACACTTTACTTTCTATGGATGATGACTCTGATTGGCAGTCTTATATCAATTATCTAAATGTTGACCTTAAGTTTGTAGAAGAGCAAAGACTGAATCTTTTTTCTAAGTACAACAAGTTAAGTTTTGAATTGAATAAGTGTAGGGATGAATTGCTTATTTTAAAACAAGCTAAGCTTGAGGCTGTCACTTTGCAAATTCAAAACACTGAACTAGTTAAAAGAAATCAGAATCTTCAAGATGAACTTAAAAAGGCAAATGATATTCTTAAGAGTTGGACTGCTAAGAATCCCAGGGTCTTTGATGCTGTGGGAGCCCCCAGTAGCAGCAAGAAGAGAGTCATAGGTGAAGATCATCTCCCTGACTCTCTCAACAAAGACCAGTCTCCTAAGCCATTTGTGTCTGGTGGCATGATTACAAGTATGTTGGCTGATTCAAATTCCAGTGAATGGATTGAACGAGTTAATCCTGAGAGTAAGCTTCCAAACTTCGATTCTGGAAGGATTCTAGAGCCTGAAAGTCAAGCTCTAAAGAGCATGCTTGGACTCCCTGATGTGCCCAGTGGTACTGAACACATCTCTGAGTCTGAAGCAGAATCTCAAGCACCGCTTCCACCACTGAAATCACTTCAGGGTGCTGCTCCAAGCTCTGAGCTTACTCCACTACAATTCAATCCTCATTCACCAAAAGAAAGGTCTGGACGTGGTAGAACCATCCTTCAAAGACAAGCAAAACTAATCCAACAAGAGTCTACTCCTGCTGAGACTTCATCATCCTCTGTCCCCACTGAAGCTGACCAAATCCAGCAACTGACTGAACTTGTGAGGAAGCTTACTGAAAAAATGGAATCCATTGAAAAGGTCCCTGAACCAATCAAGGAAACAAAGTCAGCTTCCTCCAGTTCCTCTAAGTCTAAGTCAACCTCCAAAAACAAACAAAAGTGTGAGCTGTGTCATTACACCACCCATACCACTGACAACTGCTATAGAATCCTTTTTTGCATGATCTGCAAAAAGGATGATCACAGGACTGCAGATCATATACAGTATGTCAGTCAAGCAAACTATACCAAAGTTGGTCATCAGTATGCTTCATCCTCCAAAACTGCTCCAAAGAATAGAGCAAAACCTTTTCCTCTCTGCCCTCACTGTGGGTTCAATGATCATCATCAGGATGATTGTCTCATGAATACATGCTGTGATATATGCGGTAATCCAGCTCATGAGACATCCCAACATGACAGTATCATTCATGCAAGGAGAAATTCCAAACAACCCAGAGTCACTGAGTCATCCTCAGCCTCTAAATGCAAAACCTGTGGTAGCACCTTGCACACAACCACTGACCATGAGTCGATTGCAAATTTCAAAGAGACCTTGAGATCTAAGCCCACTAGTAAGTGGGTCACAAAGAGAAACTAATTCAGTTTACTACTTGTGCAGAGACATGCCAGGGAGCCTATTTGGCATCTAGACAGTGGATGCTCAAGAAGCATGACTGGTGTGAAGGAATATCTGCACAAGTATGTAAAGGAACCAGGGCCCAAAGTAGTATTTGGTGATAACTCATCATGTCCCACTGAAGGTTATGGTTCAGTAAACTGCAATGGAATAGTTTTCTCTAGAATAGCCTATGTCAATGGTCTCAAATACAATCTCATCAGTGTCAGTCAACTATGTGATGCAAAATTCATTGTACAATTCAATGATAAACAAGGTACCATTTTTAATGCCAACAAGGAAGTTGTGTTGATAGCTCCTAGGAGAGATGATGTTTATGTGCTTGACATGTCAACTCTCTCCCAAGATGGAACTTGTCTCTTTGCTAAAGCCACTGAAACTATCAACTGGCTGTGGCATAAGAGACTCTCACACTTGAACTTCAAAAACCTCAACAACTTGGCAAAACAAAACAAGGTCCTTGGCTTACCATCACTGGTCTTTGCTAAAGACAAACCATGCTCTGCCTGTGAAAAGGGTAAACACCACAGAGCATCATTCAAAACCAAACAAAATTTTTCCATCATAAGCTGCCTTCACCTCCTGCACATGGATCTCTTTGGACCTGTCAGTCCCAGATCAATCCAGCATGAGAAGTATACACTTGTCATTGTTGATGAATTCTCAAGATACACTTGGGTATACTTTCTTTCAAAAAAGAGTCAGGCAGCTGATGCAATAATGTCATTCATCAGGAAGATTGAAAACCAGAATGACATTACTGTCAAACAAATCCGTACTGACAATGGCACTGAGTTCAGAAATCAAGAACTTGAGAGTTTCTGTGATGAAAAAGGAATTTCTCAAAATTTCTCATCTCCTTATACCCCTGAACAAAATGGGGTTGCTGAAAGGAAAAACAGAACTCTCATTGAGGCTGCTAGAACTATGTTAAATGGCTCAGCCCTCTCAAAACATTTCTGGACTGAAGCAGTCAAAACTGCCTGTTACACTCAAAACAGGTCAATCATTGTCAAAAGACATAATAAAACCCCATATGAGATCTTCAAAGGTAGACTTCCAGACATCAGCTATTTTCATGTGTTTGGATGTCCTGTGTTCATTCACAACCACAAGGATCATCTAGGCAAGTTTGATGCAAAAGCTGATGATGGATACTTTTTAGGCTACTCACTGATCTCCAAAGCCTTCAGGGTTTTTAACACAAGGAGACAACAAGTTGAGGAAACCTTTCATGTCACCTTTGATGAAAGTACTGAAAGCATCAGGTTCACCAACACCTCAGTGGAGGAAATTGGAATTGATAACTCATCAAGATATCCTCCTGATGAGTACAACACTGAACTCAATTCCTCATATCAAGCTGATGCTGACATCTCATATTATGTCTTACCCCACAACCTACCCCAACCAACCATCAATGAATTCATTGATAATCAGTCTGTCCCTACTGGGATATGTAACAATGATCCAAATGATCAGGAACCTGTTACTCATGATCCTCAACCTGATCTTGACATCTCAACAGATGTTCTAAATAATCCTGTGGCTCTTGCACCTGAACTCACATCTGAACTCCCAGTGACATCTTCAAGCTCAGATCCTAGACCACAAAGTAAGTGGACTAGATCTCAGTACATTGAGCTTGTAAACATCATTGGTGAACCCACTGAGGGCATGCTCACTAGAAGCATGGCTGCTAGTCTAACTGCAGCATCAGCCAATGAATGTCTATATGCTGATTACCTATCAGACATTGAACCCAAAAGTGTCACTGAAGCTCTAAAACACCCAAGCTGGGTTCAGGCTATGCAAGATGAATTGCAACAGTTTGATAAAAACAAGGTCATGACCTTGATCAAATGTCCTCAGGATGTAGTAGTCATAGGAATGAAGTGGGTTTTCAGAAACAAAACTGATGAAAACGGCACTGTCATTAAAAACAAAGCCAGACTTGTAGCCAAAGGATACAGTCAACAAGAAGGCATTGACTATGATGAGACATTTGCTCCTGTAGCAAGAATGGAAGCCATCAGGATCTTCCTTGCATATGCAACATACATGAACTTCAGGGTCTACCAAATGGATGTTAAAAGTGCATTCTTAAATGGTGATCTCAAGGAAGATGTGTATGTTCAGCAACCTCCAGGCTTTGAGAGTAGTGAATTCCCTGACTATGTCTGCAAGCTTGACAAAGCCCTTTATGGACTTAAACAAGCTCCCAGGGCATGGTATGAAACTCTCTCAGCCTTCCTGATACAAAACAAGTTTGTCAGAGGAAAGATAGACAACACACTGTTTGTCTATAGAACCCAACAGGATGTGATACTAGTCCAAGTGTATGTTGATGATATCATCTTTGGCTCAACAAACTACAAACTTTGCAAACAGTTTGAAAAACTAATGACAAAGAAGTTTGAAATGAGCATGATGGGAGAACTAACTTACTTTCTTGGACTTCAAATCAGGCAAACTGATAAAGGTATATCCATCAGTCAAGAGAAATACACCAGAAATCTCTTGAAGAAATATGAGATATTTGACTATGCCTCAGTGAAGACACCAATGGTTCCACCTAACAACCTTGGACCTGATCTCACTGGCAAATCAGTCAATCAAACTCATTTCAAAGGGATTGTTGGCTCACTGATGTATCTAACCGCTACTAGACCAGACATACAATTCTCAGTCTGTCTAATAGCAAGATATCAGTCCAATCCCAAAGAATCCCACCTCACTGCAGCCAAAAGAATACTCAGGTACCTGAAAGGAACCCCAAACCTTGGACTATATTATCCAATATGCTCAGGGTTTGATCTCAAGGGTTACTCTGATTCTGATTATGCTGGCTGCAACATGGACAGAAAAAGTACCTCAGGGTCCTGTCAATTTCTTGGAGGAAAACTGGTGTGTTGGAGTGCAAAGAAGCAACAATCAGTGGCTATGTCCTCAGCTGAAGCTGAATATGTAGCTGCAGCAGGATGCTGTGCCAATGTATTATGGATGAAAAGTCAACTCAGTGACTATGACATCCACTACAAAATGGTGCCCATCTTCTGTGATAACATTAGTGCAATTGCAATCTCCAACAACCCAGTCCTCCACCAAAGAACCAAACACATAGATATCAGATATCACTTCATCAGGGATCACATAATGAAAGGAGACATAGAACTTCATTTCATCCCTACTGAATATCAACTGGCTGATATCTTCACCAAACCCTTGGATGAACCTACCTTCAGGAGACTGAAAGCTGAATTGGGAATGCTTGACATTGAAAGTCAAGTATCGGAAAACCAATCTCAGTAAGTTCTCTGAAATGGTTCATCCTCCCTGAAAATCCAAAATAAACCTCTCACTGAATGAGTAAGACTCATTCAGGGTCCCTGACACTTGACAAAGAGCATTGAATGAGTAACTAAATGGTCCAAGTATCAGTTACTTTAATGTCCTAGGTTAGTAACTATGCCAATTTAATAAAGGAATATATGTCTCTTTGTCTTACTGTCATCCCACTTGGCATTTAATGCCTCTCACAAAAATATCAAATTGATATTTTATCTCTGCAAAAGTGCACTTTTACTGTGCACTGCAACTGTTCCCTTGAAAAACGGGATTTTTACTGCGGGTAATGGAGTGGTAGCATTAAATGGGGAATTTCAAAAGTCTTTCAAAAACCTACTCTTAGTTTTTCCATTTGTGCACAAAACACCCCTCTTATCACTCTATAAATACCCTCTTCTCCAACACAATCAACACACACAAATCTTTTCTGCAACTAAACTCTGTCAAAATCATTTCAAAAAATTCAAAAATTTCAAAAACATTTGTGTGTGCTCTAAATCTCTTTTGGAAGACCTTCCTTGTAAACATTTACAAAAGTTTTCATCACAAACTAGAGAGATCTAAACATTTTGATTGTTCTTGCTAGACGTTTTTTTTAAAAACCCTAAAAACTTCTTTAACAGATATGGCTAGAACACAATCTCTTCAGTTTGCTTCTCAGTGGGTAGGGGATCTCACAAACGTTGAATTCAAAACAAACAATGTCATAGGTAATTTTGAATACCCTGAAAATGTCCCAACCTATAAAGACATTGTAAAATTTTTATTCAACTGCCCACTAAAAACGGCCTTTGTAAAATGTCCCTCAGTGGTGTACCCAAACTACCTCAGGGAGTTTTGGGCGACTGCTAAAGCCTTTGACCCGACACCTTCGACTGATGAGAATAACCTTAGACCACTCAGGGAGTATCTCATCAGGTTCAGTCTTAATGGGGGGCAACAATATACCCTGGATTACAAAACTTTTTGCACTTCAACAGGGTTAGATTACAACAAAGGTGTTTATGTCGCCCATCCTGAACCTTCCACAGTGAAGGATGGGTTAAAACAAATCGTTTTGGATCCCACATTTTTGGCCAAGACCCCAGTCACTAAAAGTTCATTCCCCGTGGCTTGGAGGATCCTTTTCACTCTTGTGATTCAGGTCCTCGGCGGGAACCACTCATCCACTGAACAGGTAAACTCTATTCAGTTGATGATGGCATACTGCCTGATGAATGGGGTCACTGTCGACATAGGGGAGATCATTTACAGTGATCTTGTAACGAAGCTACAGAGCAAAACTAGGACGAAGTATATTTTGTATCCTAGGTTTGTCTCTTGTGCCTTACAATCGTTACTGGGTGCCAATTATACTCAGGATGAAAAATTTGGAAATTTACCTGGCATCCTGAGTCCTTCAAACTTTCAAAAGGACCTATCCCTTGTCACACCTATTGAATTGACGGCCCATATGGTTGCTGTAAACAACCAGGAGGGATCAGTGTCTCCAAACCCTGCTCTTAAAAAGAAAAAGGGGAAGTCTCAGACTGGGACTAAGACTAAACCCAAGTCTCAGGGCCCTGAGGCTTCAGGAGCACCGCCTAAGAGGCACAAAAGGCCTGAGACCAAAAAGACACCCACTGACCAGGCAACAACCACCCCCGTGACAACGAAGGACACTGATACATCACAGTCAGTGCCCTTGGTCACACCTACTACTCCCCAAGATCCAGAGGGAAACAAACAACCCGCTGGTAGGGGAGCGCCTTCCACTTTGCCGAGTGATGACATTAGCAAATCAAAGCCTTTGTCTGAGGGCACACTGATCGATCCCAAAGACTCAGGGGAAAACAAACAATCCACTGATAGGGATACAACATTCACTGACTCTGCTAAAGGCACTAGGAAATACCCACCAGTGTCTCAGGGGTCACTGGGGGACAAAGACTCGGAGGGAAAGAAACAACCCGCCGATACGGAACCTAAAACCAATCCTGACTCTCGAGAAGACGCTGGGAAACTCCCACCAGTGTCCGAGGGGTCCACGGGGGACAAAGACTCAGAGGGATCAATACCACCCGCTGATATGGAACCCATTCCCACTCCCTTGTTAACTGTTGCTGAGGTTACTGAATTGCTACAATCTGATGATGACCTTGCTGAAAGTGATGACGAAATCTTATCAGCAGGAGAAGAAGTGGACGCTGAGGTTCAAACTGAACAAGAGCCTCAGCCTGATCCACAGATGCAGACTGAGTCACCCTTTCAACCTGAAGACAATGACTCAGCCTCATCCTCCAGCTCTGACGAATTCAAAAGGTTTGACAATGTTCATCCACTCACTGAAAGACAACTGGTTAAGTGGATCAGTAGGGCTTCAAGGAGGCTGTTTTCTGGGGTTACTGAACAGTTTTGGGATCAACACACTGAAGCTGCTGCCAGTTACGCTGACCTTAGATCTGATGTGCTCACCTTCAACGAAAATGTTCATGAGCACAGAGATCTTATGTATCACCATCTTGTCAACCTGGATGAACACATGGTTAAGTTCCTCAAGCATCTTCAGACAGTTGGGGTTACGATTGATGAAATCAGGGACGCTATCAAAGAAGACCCAGCGCTCAATGCCAAAGTACTGGAGGCCACTGAGGCATATGCGAAAAATTCATCCAGGCTCACTGACCTTATAGAGATGCTCAAGTCTGCAAATGTTCAGGGTCTTCAAACTTCAGTTCAGACTCTTCAGACCACCATGGACTCACTGAACACTCAGGTAGCTACCTTGACTCAGGCCTCGTCTTCTATGGCTTGGAATCTTGGTCCACGAATGACTGCCTTGGAGTTATCTCATGCGAACTTGGATGCAAAGGTCACTGGTCTACAAGCAGATACTTCAGAAATAAAGGCCATGATGACTGAAATCTATCAGGCCTTCAAAGGTCAAGCTGGTCAGTCCCCCTCAGCACCTACTCCAACTCTTGCCCTCACTGACGCTACGACAACAGTTGAGGGGGAGAATACTGCTGAAGAAACTCCTCTTCACACTGAGGGGGAGCAAACACCACCAGTCTCAGCAGCTCAAACATCATCATCATCAGCACCAGTCTCTGCAGTACCAATCTCATCACTTCCACCTCAAGCAGCAACAACAACAACACTGACAGTCTTAACACCTATCATGACAACACCACCTCCCATAATTGCATCATCCTCCTCAGGACAGGACAAGGGCAAAGGCATACTGACAACTACTGAGCCTGAGAGGATTCCCTACAAAATCGGTGACACTGAATACCTCTTCACTCCTCAACAGCTAACCAAACACCTTGCGAAAGAAGAGAGGAAATTGAAACAAGCTGAGGATGAAAAGAAGACTAAGGAGACATTGACCAAAGTGATTGCCGAAGAAGCTGAAAATGTGGGAATAGATGCAAGTAAGCTCAAAAAGGGTCAGGCAGGACAGAAGTTCATGGAGGCTTAGGCTGCTCAAATGGCTGCAATGAGAGCTCAGTATGAAGAAAAGAGAAAGAAAACTGAAGCTCTCAGGCAAAGCAGAATCAAAGAATACAACTGGACAATGACCAACCGAAGGCTTCCTGAAAAAATCACTGATGTCAAATCATTCCCAACACCAAACCATTGGCTATGAATGTTTTCAGAGGGGATGACAAAAGACACTTTGAGGTTCATGATCCCTTAAAATTCAGTGACTTTGGGATCACTGAACTTGATGAACTTGGTCCGATCATTGGAAAGAAGCAAAATAAGGTGGTCAAGGATCTGATGAAAATGCTCAGTAAAAGATATGAAAGGCTGAGGGATGCACCAGCCCAACCGGGAATTCAGCCTGCCTTGACTGCACCTCAAGGATCTCAACCACAAGCTTCCACTGGTAAAAGGAAAAGAGTTGATTTCCAACCTGAGATCAAAGTGCCTGGCCTTGATTGCAACAGAGAACTACCTAAAGGTGTTAATTTTGTGAACTGTCTAGTGATTGAAGAGCCTGAAAAAGGGCTATTCCACATTGATGTCTATGGGAACCCTGCATTTCAAAGATGGAGTGACATTGATCAGGCTGGAGTGGCTGCAATGATCAGCTATATTCCTGTGGCCTCTCAGATCCAATCCCCAGCGAACATCAGGTTCTGTCAAGACCTGAATGCCAAGATCAGAGACCATCCTGACAGGGAAACACTCATCACCAAGAAAGTAAAGCTTGAAGCACTGGGTATCCATCTGGATTGACATCATTTTGTTTTATCTTTTGTACTAGTGATAGGAACTATGTAATCTGATCAATAAACGATGTGTTTTATTCATTTACTCAGTGTTCCCTATTGTATTCATTAGTACATTCAGTGTAAGAAGAAGCCTCTTGCTCACTTACACTGATCAACCACTTAGGCTATTTGTATATCCAAATAGGGGGAGACTATTGGGTTCAGTAAATACCCAATCTCCTTAATCTAGGATTTGAATAGAAAATAGCCCAAGTATTTAATCCGTTAACACAAACAGGTCACTGAGTGCATAGTCTCTCAGTGAGTCGTCTTCAGGATACTCAGTAAGAGGCAAAGAAGAAGTCTCTCCACTCAGTAAGGCGGAACTTAAAGGGTGAAGACTGAGTCAAGAAGAAGATGATGGATTCAGTGAGTGATGACAATAACTCACTGAATCCCTAAGATTCCTATCCAACTTCTTACACTGAAGACAAACTGAAGTAGAAGACTGAAGAATGTAAAGACTGAAGAAAGAGCGGGACAAGGCGGGAAAGGTTGAATCAGATAAGACGAAGTCCTTATCAACCAAAGTCAACTTTCCCTGAATGGCAAAACATCAGGCTCAGTGTCATCACTGAATTTAGGAAAGTAGTCTTGTCTCTTACCTAGAATAGTCTTTGTAAACAGAGACAAAATACATCAGTATTTTGTCTTCTGTATGATGTCAGTTTGTCACTTAGGAAAGAGTCAAATATCATACATGTATAAATAGCATAAGAGATGGAGTGAAAAGGTTAAGCTTGTGAATTGTAAAAACACATACACGCAAGCCATCTTTTCACTCCTCCAAATACAACTTAGTTCCTGAGATAGCTCAGTGAGCTCTAAGAGTTGTGCTCAGACATAGCCTGAGCTTAGAGAGGAATCACCCAACTTTGTCATTTCAATCCCAAGTACTATTCCGCAAGTACTTGGGTAACGTATTCTTTGTTGAATTATTTCTAATAAGAATATGATGTTGAAAATTACTTAGTGTGTTTTCTTTATGTTAATTTCAGTCATTGTTCACTTTTAACTTGTTTTATAAACTTGAACTGTTTTAAACGATAGTGAACGGGGAACAACACCTACATTAAATTTTTTCTGCATTTGTTCTTGGACAGCCTTGACAGGAATATCAGGGTTCATGGTCAATAGATCTTGGATGTGTTTTGAGAGGAAAGTGGATGTGCAGGCTTTTATTTTCCTAGATTGTAAACATTTATGCACATTCTTTAATGTTTTAACCACCCACTTTCCGTTATCACCTTTTGAAACATGCACAACCCAAGGACATAGAGGTTTTTTTTCTTCTTTTGCATTTACACTCTTGCCCTTACCTTTATCATCATTTACACCCTTGCCCTCCTTTGTTTTTTTTGTCTATTTAAGATACTCTCTTTTGTCACTTTTACAGATTCAGGAACTATCCCATAGCACTATGCTCTAACCATGTGTTTATCATTTTTTATTATCATTATATTCCTTCTAGTCTCAACTGAATGTGCCCTGATTCTATCTTTTGCTTCATCCCTGTTTGCAAACTCTTGTCCAGCATCTAAACTATTTATGATAGTTGAAGCACCAGCAGCTTTCCTTAATTTTCTCAAACCTTTTCTCCTATCATATTCAGTATCAGATCCTACATCTTCAAATGAGTCATAATCTATAACCTCCAAAGCATCTTCACTGATCTTAACTATAGGCTGCATTGGGTCAACACTATCTGATTCAACTTGAAAAGTAAAAGTAGTCATGTTAACCTTAACTTCACTCTCATCTATTATATGTTCCTCATCAACAATATCTTCTATGTGTTCCTCACTCTCATCAGATTGCTGCTCATCCTCACTCTGACTTTGCTGCTCATACTCACTCTCACTTTGGTCCTCATCATCACTCGCATTAGTTTCCTCAATCCCAACACCCTTACCCTCATTTTGTTCCAATTCTAAGTCAACTACATTCACATTACTATCTAACTCCTTGATTTCAACCTTATGCTTCAATGACTTCATTTTTTCTGCTTCTAAATCAACATTTGTATGGCCATGCTCAGCATATACATACAGAATCTTATGCTTAGGAACATGCTTTAACATGTCATAAAAATCATTTTCACTAACTAAAGGCTTCAGTCCAATGTCTAAACCTTTCATAGGTACTTTGTAGTGATAATGCATTTTCACATTCTCATCAAAACCTAAGCTTTGGTACATTAAAGAGTTCATGAGATCAATATTAAACTGATCAATGGCTATCAAGTCCACAAAAGTTACCTGACCACCAACATACTTCCTGTTTGGTAACTCTGTGAATCTTCCTTCATGATGAAACCTTATTGAAAACAAGTTTGGATATTGATCTGTTTCACAAGCATAGAGTAGTGTTTCAGTTACAATTACAATATATCAGCAACAAAAGCAACAAATGATGTAAAAAAAAACGTATGATTTTTACCATAAAGAGCTTTTGTATCTACTTTTTGTCCATCTGGTCTTATGTACCATAAACTGGTTGTCGTTGTCATGGTTATTGGTTGTAAAGCATAAGGATGAAAGTGACTTAACTTTATAATTTGTAGGATTGAAAATGATGGGTGCAATTAGGGTTTTAAATGGGTAAACGGGTTTAATTTGGGGGAAAGTTGGGGCAAAGACATAAAATGACACATTTGTCCTTGTACCTTTGATATTTACAAATTGGGACCACGAGATAACTGACCATCACTAACGACGTTAGAATCGAGGGACCAAATTGATGAAAAAGTTTCCCCATAGGGAGGCCGCCTGCAATTATCAAACCCTAGGGACGATTTTTGCAATCTGGGCAAACCACAGGGACGATTTTTGCAATTTACTCTTTTACTTATGATAACTTTATATTTGTTATCAACAAAACATAACGAGATCGCTAAATATAAACAAACGTTTTTACGATTTATTTGTATTAACAATCTCCCCCTTTTTGTTAATGGCAAAATATAAAGTTATGGTGAGTAAAACTTTAGATTAAATGTACGTTTTAAAAGTGTATGTGAGTTTTACTCTCTTCTCCCCCTTTTTGTCGAAACAAAAAGTGAGCCGAGTAAAAAATAAATGGTGGAAAAAATGATCCACAAAGCACTAACTCCCCCTAGAATAGGGCGTCATGTGAGAAAATATAATCCTACAAAGGAAATGTTAGTAATAACATGTAATATAATCTTGTATAAGACGAGAAACAAGATAGAAAGCTGATGTGCTACGTGTGTACAAGTTTTAAATTTATAAAAGGTGAATTACCAATATTACCAATAACACATACGAGCAAGTATACTCGTCCGTTATAGCAAGATTATGAAGGTAAGTCGGGATCGTTCGCAGGGATTTGAGTGAATCTAAACACAAGTTTGAATTAACAGAGTCTATCCAAAACATATAACAAAGCAAATAGATATAATGAAATTCAGAGGATTAAAAACTACACTTGCTTAAACTAGTTTCATATCATAGATTAATGTGATTGTGTTAACCTCTTAACATGTTGGTTATGATAATTAGTTGGAAGACTAATTTATTGTTCTTACAAGTTAAACCTTCATCAAGATTTTAGTTCATAAAAACAAGCATTACGTTTAACCAATCAATTCAAGATCAATTCAAGTTTCATAAGTCTACATACATAAACTTAAACACAAAAACATCCATTTGTTCATCAAATTGCTTAAGAAATGGTCAATACAAAAGGTAACCGATCATAGACAAAAGGCTACAATTGATTCTCAACAACTAATCTTACGACCTTTTAGATGTTTCCAACTAATCCAATTCGATAATCAAAAGCGTTTCTATTACAACCACACCTTAGTTCCTTTGTATAATCAAGAATAATGGGTAAAAACAATCATCCATAGACAAAATGATTATGACTAGTTGAATAACAATAAGTTCTTTCTACCCCAACGATTACTATCAATTAGCCAAACTTGATTAACAAATGTCACTATGAAACTTTAGCACAATTGGATCTTAGAATCAACTTGAAATTGAATTAAAACATGTTAACACAATCACTAACTAATCATATGATAATCAACATCATTTAAGCAAGTGTATAAAGAAACTAGCCACTCATAGCAAACATGAACATAAACTCAGAACTTTGAACATTAGAAAACATGATTAAAAGTCTTACAATGCTTGGAATAAGATTACAAATGGTGAACTAATGATTCCCAAAGTATTGGGGTAGACTTCTTGGCGATTTGGCCTCCAAATGTGGAACTTCTGGAACTCCAAACTTCCCTGGACATTTAAGGACGAATTTAGAGAGCTTAAAGCTTTGTTTGATGAGTAGAGAGATTTGTATTTGAGGTGTGTCTCATATGCTCACAAATGGCCTCTATTTATACTAATTCCAAAGTCTAGGGTATTAATTGCTGAACTTGGGCTCCAAGGAGTAAGGAAGGGACTAGAATACACCAAGAGAAGGACCTAGAATCATTTGGATGCAAACGGGAAACTTAGTGAAGAAGATTTGGCAGATGCAGCTTCTCCAACTGAATCGGTCATATGACCAACCGATCCGGTTGGTGTTCTACAAAAGTGGCCAACCGTTCCGGTTGCGGGTTGCGACCGAACGGTTGGTGATGGTCATAATGTCGTTTCTGGTCATATTCCAACCGATCCGGTTGGATTTCCTAAGTAAGGAAACTTGATCTTTTCTTCTCTTTTTCTTGTAGAACTTGGTTCTTCAATCATTATGGTCTTCAAAGGTCCTTGAGATACTGATTTAGACTTACTGAAACGGGAATCTTCATTTTGCTGAACATTTCTCTATTTTCCTTCCGTTTCCCTGCACTTGGTTATAAACACTAGACAAACATCTTTTGATGCGTTTAAGCACTATAATCACGCAAAT
This sequence comes from Chrysanthemum seticuspe, assembly GCA_019973895.1. Classification (NCBI taxonomy): domain Eukaryota; kingdom Viridiplantae; phylum Streptophyta; class Magnoliopsida; order Asterales; family Asteraceae; genus Chrysanthemum; species Chrysanthemum seticuspe. Next base: position 101,617,495 of record BPTQ01000008.1, read on the forward strand.
ATAACCAAATAACATATATCAAAGCACACATAACGCTACTAGAAACATGCACAATCTGAGCGTTATCAAATTCCCCCACACTTAAACTTTGCTTGCCCTCAAGCAAATCTAGGAAAAACATCCACTGGTACAAGATCGTGACTATGAAGAATGTGATGCAAATCAACCAAGTATAAATACGAGAGAGGATTCATCAATTATGCTTTATAAAGGTGAAACATCAAGATGTTTGACAATATCCAATGATTTTCTTGCATGATTAACATTTCAAAACACCTCACGAAAAAGGAACGAAATATAATTCACTCAATCACTCATTTTTAGTGGTGTAACAAGATAAATCACACTCATTGTTCAGTCATGATTAGATTATTACCATAAGCTTGTACGAGAAACAAAACTCCACCGACGTGGCGTGAGCACCAAGTAAAAACATCTAAAGAGGGCTTTTATTCAGGTTATAATGATATGGCTTAGGGCTAAGGGTATGGATAAGGCATGGAAATGTTTATGAAATTGGTGTTAAAATAAAAATGAAATCAAGTCTAATACCCGTGTTGCTAGCTACCAAACATTCCACGAACCAAATAAATGATTATAGCTTCGCTTTCTTCTTTTCCGCTTTCCACAGCGTTTTGCTTTGCCATGACAATTGTTCTACGATCATAGCATATTGGCTATTATTTTCATACTTTCAACATATAGTTTCTTTTTTTTTTTTTTTTTTTTTTTTTTTTTTTTTTTTTTTTTTTTTTTTTATGCATGGCTCAATCAATCTTACAGAATGTGATACTCATAATCATTTGATCAATCTTCACTTTCCAGGTGACTAGCAACCAACCGTTTAGACATTGATACGGGATAGGCTAAGGTTTAAAGTGTAAAATCTTTTTGTATTTTCTGGGTGAAGCAAAAATGAAAAGGATGGCTCAGAGGGTGTAACTAGGGGTATCTAGTGCTAAAAATGAGCACTACAAATAGGTCCATGTGGGTGGTTAACTAACCAATGTGGTTAGCTAATATATCATTAGATGTAAAATGGAAGGCCATTTGGGTTAAAATCCTAAGGTGCCTCTTTATCACACAAATTCACTTATATCGCACGAATGCAATCTCACTGCGGTCTGGTAATGATTTACAAGCACAAGTTCTAGAATAAATAAAATCACCGGCACACTCATAGCAAAAGATCCAAGCATAAAAGATGTATGATGTTTATGAAATAGGCTCAAATCCTCACAATTTAGAAAGGGTATAATATGTGCTAGCAAATGTTATCGATCCCAGAACGGATTGCAATAATAATCAGGACACATCTCGAGGTTTCAAATATTACCAGTTTTACCAGTGGTTTGATCCAGTTATTCTAATAGATAATCCTAAAAGTGTGAAAACAACTAGATCACAAGGGCAAACAAAATTTTAAATTTAAGCATGAAAACTCTAATTTTTCCTATTCACCCCCCCCCCCCACACTTAAGTTAGACATTGTCCTCAATGAAAAACGAACTTCAAAGTATAGAAATAGGGAAAATAGAGATGAAACCAGATATGTCAACGAGTTTATCAGCTTAAAATTCTTTCTTCATTCCTAGCGTCCACTGGAGAAATCATCACCTGCACACAATCTTATAAACAAACAAACGGTTTTATTAAAAGGTGGCACCCCCCCACACTTAAGTTCAACCAAAGGTTTAAACTTTGGGGAGTGACCACAGAAAATCAAAACACACGGGTTGCCTCCCGAGAAGCGCTTGTTTTATTACCGAGTCATCAGCCTGACTCGAATCTTCCCGAATTTACTTGGCCGCAAGGGCAGCTTTGAACATTTTGAAAAGTTCGGGGATGTACATGAATTCTTCACCAGTAGCTTCAATATCGTCCCAGACGAACTTAGCAGATGGTTTCCATGGAACAATTTGTGGGATTCTTCCTGGAAATGGTGCTACAAAGGTGATAGTTTCGAATTCATTTTCATGGGAAACTGTTGCAACTGAAACTTCATTCGTTTGCTCCTTGTCGTAATATAACTTGATTCGGTGCCCATTAACAATGAAACTTCCACCCTGTTTGTCATAGAGTTCGACATACCCTGATGGATATCCATGTTTAACGACATATGGTCCAAACCCTTTTGGTTGTAATTTAGGAGCTTTGAATTTGAATTTCATGTTAAAAAGCAGAACTTTATCTCCGGCTTTGAATTCTTTTCGAATTCGTAGCTTTTTATCATGATAAGCTTTTGTTCTAGCTTTATATAGTTTGGAATTTTCATAAGCTTGGAGTCTTAATTCATCGAGTTCGTGCAATTGCAGGAATCTTTTCTCTCCAGCTATTTTGAGATCGGTGTTTGTAAGATATAACTTTTCACATACACATCAAACCATAACACAAAGTAGCATATAGATGGAATTCTAGAGAGAGAAAGTTAGAGGTTTAGGGAACTTAGTGAGAGAAAGTGAAAGATATTATTATGAGCTCCAACTCTCTACCTTGGAAGGTAGAGAGTATTTATAGTCTTACATAAATCGCCACACAACGGGCTGTGGATCAGGCATACAGTGGGTAAAGACTCGTCCGTCCTCCACGGTGTTACTTAACTAAATACTACTTAACTTAAGAATTACTACGACTACGAGCTTTCTAACGATTACATATACTTGAGGTGACCGACTCTTTAATACCGGGAATTTCTAATTCCTAACAATCTCCCCCTAAGGGAGGTCACCTCAATCATGTACCATAAACACATTGAATACAGCCAGATAATACATTAACAATTGATCTTGCATTCTTGATGTAGTCCTTTGCTCCTAAGCTCGTAGTCATTGATTCTTCACATTGCATGTTTGGTTACTTCAAGTGGAGGTCTTTTACTGATCCACGTGATAGTCATTTTGAGCCATCTTTTGAGATCATCAGCTATCAACAATCTCTGAGACATCCTTTGTGGTGTTGGTATTATGTGATGTTGTGACTTTAGGACCGACATGCTCACATTCTGGATCATGAAATCTTCACATCAGAGTAGCGGAAGCTTTTGTTGAATCATGATATTGGCAGCAGCGTAGCAGAAGCTTGGTGTGAAAATATCAGAGTCATTGATGCACTAATCATGATTTCTTTGAGTTGAATGTGTTGAGTGAGCATGCGGCTATGGATTGACCGCTTCATTCTGATCGGCTGCAAACGTCGGGCGTACCTGCATACAACAGTTAGCAATAAATCGCACGAAAGTGTCTTTGATCACTTTCGTTGAATTGAGGTACACGGCCCACGGTTCCCCGTTGATCAGTACATGTACTGCCTGTGATCAGGTATAATTCCGAAGAATTTCCTTGACAGGGTTTCGCAGCTGTTCTAGCTGTTCTCAAACCGGAACATCTCAAAGAAGACAACACGGAGTGAGTGAACCAGCGAATTTTAAGTCCACTGATTGATGGAAAAGATTTGAAAAACAATCGTGTATCGCTCAATTGAAATTGTTTTTGCAATACAACGAAGGTTTTATAGAAAATCAATTATCAATCATAAAAATACCTTTTGGTTTGAAAAATGAGTACACGGTCGATATGCTAAAGAAAAGAGTTGTTAAGCACAAAGACCGGTTTTTCAAAGGTATCCGTCAATCCATAACCTGAACCAGGTTTGATTCAAGAGATTGAATCGCCCCATTGTTTCTGTTCAGTTGTCACATGGTTGATCTATATAATAGATCTCACACGCCACCTACCAGGAGCTTGTTTGATGTTGGCTCCAGAAGGCTTTCCATCTTCATTGTGAATATGTAAACACATCACTCAGATGTTCTGGCAATACCACAAGGATAATGCGTAGGACTCAAGATATAATCTCTCTTTCCACATTGTGTGAAACAGAGAGTCTTCATTGAAAGTGTCCTAATGAGATTTATTGATGATCTCGTGGCTTTAGACTCAATTTGTGCATATTTGGATCCTATGACGGAGACTAGGGAGAGGGTCTCCTTCTTCAATATCAACAATCTCTAAGAGAAAGTCGATAGATAATGTTGGTTCCCCGTGAGAATGAAACAAGTCCTTTTAAGAGGAACTTGAGTGGTTTGGAAAGTTGAAGTGCAGTGCGTCACTGGGTCCATGACGTCTTGTCTTCAATACCGATGTTACCATCAGTAGCATATGAATTGAACCCGGTTTCTGCCCTAAGGTTGAATAAATGGAGGGCTATTTGTTTTCACCCTTTTCTCATTCAATTCTTTTTAATTCTTCAACCCCTTCAGTGCTTACCGAGACTTCATAGCTAGAACCTTGTTGGGTTCATTCCAGTACTAGCTCAGTCTTAGTCTGCACTCTTCCCATTTCTCATTTTCCTCCTTTTATCATCATACCTAAGGACTTCTACACTAACTAGTGGATTGTCCCTAGGTAGATCCCTCCGGTTCTGGCGGATCATGGGAACACATACCTAACCTTATCATCCTTATATCACCGTACATGAAGTAAAGTTGGTCGGTCAATTAGGAATTGTTCGCCTGCCATTGGATCCAATTGAAAACCATTTTAAAATCAATTCAGATACTTGTGATTTATCAAAGCATTTTGTACCTGAAATGTTTTTGATATTTTTAGAACGAGAACTCCCCCTCAACATGTGCATCAAGTATTTGAAAATGTTTTGTACACGGAGGCAAGAGAAAGAATTAACTTCTTTGATTATCATTTTCTAAAAGATATCAACATCACTTCCCTCAACAAATCAAGTAGGAATAGCATTTCCGGGAAGGATGAGGTTTCCATAAATTTGCTCCCCCTCAATATGTGCCTCGAGGTTTGAAAAGAGTTTTGCACATACTAGAGGGAACCTGCACATTGGGATGAATGATCACGTTTCAAATCAAAGGTTTAATATAGATGCTCCCCCTCAACATGTGCATGGAAAATTTGAAATCGTTTGTCACATGTGGGAAGGACAGCATGTACACTCTTATGAAACCATTTACCGAATTATCAGTTTAAATCCAATTTAAATCACACATTCTCCCCCGATCACAATTATCAATACATTTGAGATTTGTGATCTCGTATAGATTTAAATTGATTTTGAAAGCTTTTAAGGAGAATTGTGACTTGATTGTGAAAGCGTTTGAACTGATAAGGATCGGATTTTAAGACTTTACACTCCATTGATAAAACATGCATGTATATCTTTTGAAAAACAATTTTATGCCAAATAACTTTTTAATTTAATTGAAATCATTCTCCCCCTCAATCAATGACATAGGTTGTTGATTGAGAGATAGAGATTTTGACAAATAAGTCCAGATGATTATCAAAAATAGAGACCGAGTTATTTTTCAAAGCATTTGGTTGTCAGCAGATAAATGTTTATAGAATCAGAGCATGGAATTTGAAAACATGTTAAAACATGGCTCTGTTCTTTCTTTTAAAACCGGGTTATTGCCTGAAAATGACAATAAACCATTTCTCTTTCTCCCAAAACTTTTTTTTTTTTTTTTTTTTTTTTTTTTTTTTTAAAGAATTCGAATAACATCTAAAGACCCGTGTCATTCTTTGAATGACATCACAAAGACCGTAGATATTATCGAACCGGAAGAAACATGACAAAAAAGACAATATTTTTT
>BPTQ01000008.1:101626578-101656578 GCA_019973895.1 Chrysanthemum seticuspe
TAAGGGAGATGTCCTCATTAGTCACTGTAATTTCCCTCGTCCAGTTTCAGAGTTCTGTTATGTTCCTTACTATCCTGGAGCGTTCGATTCTTACACGTGACCTTTTCTCATCTTCTTGTTAGATCCTTAAAATTCGAACTTAACTTATTTTGCTTAGCACAACTGAGATCATAATCGGTATCCGCATGACATTAATTAAGCTTAAGACTACGATAAACGTTTGGAACATGACTACTGACGAACTTAAGACAAAGATTAGTACTTACACCACAGTTACAAAACGGATTACTACAATTAACAGGTCAATTATAACAATTACGATTTTAAGTACGATTTTTCCGATTTTCCGTTTTCGCTTTCTTTCAATCTTTTGTTACCTTTGGGTGTCCTTCTTGTAAGTCGTCTTATCCAAAAAAAAAACCTATTCTGCTGAATGTTCTTCCTGTGGGTTTCCATTGTTTTCTAACTTTCTTTCGCTTTTGCCTTTTAGCCTTTTTAGCATGAATTTTAGCATTAACAATATTAACTGGACAATTAACATCATTAGGCAAAACATTGACACCACATTCATGATTAGAAACAGAATTCAAGCAGTCATCAGTACAAGGTTTGCAAATAGCATCAGAATTCGAATTAATTACAGTACGCCTATGGCTAATACTAGAGTCAACACGATTCGTTTTATTCAATTCAAGCTTAAAATTCCTAGATTGTTCTTCTACTCTTTTCCAGTGCACATTCTTAGCTTGCGAGGTCCTATCATTCCTTGTATTGTCTTGAGACTTTGACCTGCTCCCTTTAATGTCACTGATTACTCCTGTAGAGGGAATGGGAACATTAGTTTGTTTTACTGCTCTTTGTACCACCTGTTTAGATGTGCTGGGATCTGAACTACATGCAGGTGCACTAAGGTTCACTTTCTTAACACTAGAGGTACTGAGATTAGTACACCTAGAAGGCACATTTGAGTTCTCTTTCCTAGCATTGACAGATCTAGAATCTGAACTACTCGAGGGTACACAAGGGCTCACATTCAAAACATTGGGAATCGAGTGCATATCATATTTGGCCTTAGGCATTGAGCATGGAATCAAAGGGTTAACTCTCTCACCTAATGTCTTAGGGCATATTGTGATCAAGCATTCTAAGATTTCTTGAGATCGTTTGGCATATAAGCATGCATGTCCAATTGCATTATCATGAGGTTTCTCTAGCTTATCCTCTTCAACAATCTCACGCAGACATTCTAGGCAATCCTTAAGGGATGAGAAATATGTTTGAATGGCAAGTTTGTTGTTCCTCAGATGAGGGGGGACATATGTCACAAATAAAGCATATTTATTACCAGAGTGAGCCTTAGATACAACATTCTCCCCATTGATCATTGGCATTTTCCCTTTTACCTGACTCTTCAGATTCTCAATTTCCTTTTGCAATGAAGCTATTTGTTCGTTGTTTTTGTTACGAGTGACTTTAATTGATTCAAATAACTCATTGAAATGACGTTTAACCTTTTCATTTTCTTCTAGAAAACTTTCGTTTTCCTTTTGTAAAGCATTTACTAGGTTTTGAAGATGAAACGTTTGAGAATTCTGAGAATCTAAAGGAGGAGGCATTTGGGAGCCTGTCATATTGTTTGTTTGACCCTTTAATTGAGAGATTTGGGCTTTTAACTTTCTGATCGTGTTGCACTGAGCTTGGATCTGTTCATCACGTTTGTTAATTTGAAAAACTGCATCAAACTCTGGGGCATCTGAAGATGTCTTGACATTTGAAGTTTTGACATTTTCTTTAAGATGTTGATATTTTAGTTGTAAATTAAAATGTTCAACTTCTAGTTTAGAAAAATGTTTAACGAAATTGTCGTGATCATCCAGTTCAATTTTCTCGTTCAGTTTAGAGTTAGTTTGTTCAAGCTCAATGACACGATCATGGGAGACTTTCAGGGCCACAGATAGTTCATGAAATTTGGAAGCATTAATAGAGGAATTTGAAGCAGTGAAAAACACATCTTGAGCAACACATTCAGTAATAAGATTCTCATTCAATGTATGCAGGTTCTTCCTCTCAATCTCATTATATCTTAGTGCACGCTCATAGTCACTAATTTCAACTATTATTGCATCAAATTCCTTTTCCATTCCCTTAATATCCGTTTCTATCCCCTTTTTAAGACTCTCAAAGTGATCCTTTAGAAGTTTAAAGAAAGGCATGACCTCAGTTAAATAACATTCTTTCATTTGTTCAAAACCCCTTTCTCCTTCAGTTATACCAGTGGGTGTGATCCTTTTCTTGCAAGTTTTCTCAAAATCAACAAATAGTTGAAATATAACGTATTGGCTAATTAATGTCTTGCTTTTAGTGGCAATTGTTCTAGGTACAAGATGCATTGGTGTGTTAGGAGGATACACAGTCGCTCTAGGCATTTTCCGAAGGGGAGGGTTTGTTTCTACAATATTTTCAGCTTTCTGCTTATCTAAATCCATTTTCCAGAAGACTTGTTCGGGAGTCAACAATGTCTGAGTCTTAAACTTGTTCAAGGAAATCCAGTTTTCCTTTTTGTAGTCATGGGGAGTGATAATTACTTTCTTTTCTTTGCATTTAGGATCATTTAGTTTCTTATTCATCTTCTCCCTAGTGACTTCATCTAATTTCTTGTCATCCTCAGTGCACTCAATGCAACTAGGTTTTTGTCTAGGTTTAAGAATCTCATTGCCATCATAGATAACACTTTGAGCTGCTTTTGCTATCTTTCCATGCTCAGGGTTGGGTTTATCTATAATGGGAATGCTATGCTTATCGCTTAGAACTCTATGCTTAGTGATCATGTGAGCAGTCTGAATGGTGTTTCCTTGCATGTACAACTTGTTTTCAAGTTTGTTTTTCAAAGTTTTTAGATTAGAAAAATCTCTTAAGAGCTTTGATTCCTTTGCATTAAATTCTTGCTTAAGCATTTTCACATTTTCTTGAAGTTCTTGTTTTTTCTTAGCAGTTTTAGAAAGTTTTTCTTGCAAGGAATTTAATTCTTGTTTCAATACTTCTTCTCTAAAATTACTTTTTCTAATTACTGTACGCACTTGGTCATCCATTTCCTGCTCACGAGTGGTCAACTCAAATTTTGCACGTTGTTCATAGATAGCAACACGTTCCTTATAGGCATTTAGTTCAGAAATTACGGAATCATCAGGAGCACATGCAGTGTATTCATCAAAGACATAGTCATTGTTGACTGCAGAAGATGCATCACTTGATACAACTTCACTTTCACTTTGTTTCACGTATTGATCGTATGGGACAATATTGTTATTACCCATATTTTCAACATTTGATTCAATAGTTTCAGTTGGTTGTACTTTGTCATGCATCTGTTGCACATCAGCATCATTGTATAGTTTTAATACCTCTGAGATGAGTTTGTCCTTGGATGGGCCAGCTTGTGGTGAAGAAGAGATCTTGGGAGAAACCATTGGAGAGATGCTAGCCATAAAGATTGTGTGTGCAGTAGGTCCATCATCTACATCAGAGTCGTATGCATCACAGTCAGCGACTTGAAAGGCATTCTGATGATTGTGACCTATCTCCTGAATAGGCTGCTCATCCACATCTGCATCATAGGTCTTGGCATTGCCCTCAGCAAGAAACAACAATTCCTCTTCATCCAACGCAGCACCATTGTCCTGAGCTTGTGCCAGCAACATCTTATCTCTGAAGTAATCAGCATTCTGAGGACGCTTTGGAGATGTGCAGTTCCTTGCAATGTGTCCTTCATCACCACAGTTATAGCATTTGATTGGCTTAGCTTGACCTTGGTTACCATTTCTTCCTCGATTCTGGTTGCCAACATAACCTCTCCCAGCTCCCCCTTTTCCCAGATCATACTGTCTTTCCTGAACTGGTTGCACCACGATCCTTCCATCTTTAACAGTGGCTTGATTATGTGGGTTAGATGCAGTTCTGAGGTTGTTGTTGGTTTGTGGGAGAGAATTCATGTTTTGACTAATGAGAAGAGCTAGTTGATTAATGATGTTACCTACGTGTGCATCAGCATCAGCTTGTTTGAACATGGGATCAGGAATGAGTTTGTGATTACCATTCCCCAAGGGTATGACTTGTGATGCTTTGGTTGTGATTCCGATGTTTGAGTAGAAGGCTGTTGAGTCATTAGATGAGCTTGTCTCTCCCTGGTTGGTTTTGAACTGATTGAGAATCAATTTTTCAAACATAGCATGTCTCTCATTCTGAAGGAGGAAGGCATAGAGTTGCTCATAGTTTGTATTCTACAATCCTTTAGTGAGCTTCACAGCTGTGACAAACTTGTGCCATTCGGGATTCATGTTGTTCACAAACTTTGAGTTGAGCTGAATGTTAGGCATAGTCATTCTGATGTTCCTCATGTCATTCACTAACTTATGAAATCTCACATAGTACTCATAGACACTCTCATCTGGTTTCATCTTGAAGTGCTCAAATTCGTCATAGAGTTGGGATTCTCTGTCTTCCATAGTTAGTTCTGAACCTGAGAGAAGCATCTTAACATTATCCCAAACTGCCTTTGCATCGGTGTTGTGATTGATCAGCTTGTAGATGTCTTTAGGAAGACCTTGAAGAACAATGTTAGAAGCCCTGATATCTGCATCGAATCTCTTTTTCTCCTTATCATCAAGCTCATCATACATTTTAGGTCTGTCCATTCCGTAAATATGAGTTCCATCATCATTAGTATCAAGTATGTCTCTAGTCGTCTCAACTCGATATGGTCCTTCATCAATGGATTTGAGAATGTTGACACCATTTTCCTTTCCAAGGCAATACAGTCTGATTCGTTGAGCCCAAGAATCGTAGTCAGTTCTGTCAAGCATGGGTGGACGAGTATCTGAGCCAGCTGCTTGTACATCCTCGGCAACAGTGGAGATGACAGTAGGGACGTTGGTAGACATGTTAACAGATTATACGGGATTTTATAACTCTATGATTAAACCGGGAAATAGATTCTTTCACGGGATTTTACTAAATCAAGAGAAAACCGTAAACAATCACTCAAGTCGCTAGATGATAATGCTCTAAGTCGCTAGAAACAAATGCACTAAGTCGCTATTCTGTAGATGTTCGACTAGTTAGTATTGTGACTACGTTTCCGTCAAACCCTATTACAATTCTACGAAGAGAGTCCAAGTCTTAATTGATACCTTCTGTCTCTTAGGGTTGAGATACTGCTTAAGCTCGTGAAGTTTTACTTTGGTCTACTCTCACAGATACTCATGATACATTCTAAGGTATTCAATCACTATTGCGATGTGCGCAGCAAGCCCCAGTTTCCTTGAAGGAAAAGAAGCTCGTTCAAAATATTGTGGGATCCGTCACTTGGATTAGCAACATCACATCATTAATCCCATTCGGTGCCCATAACTATAGCAAGAGATCCCCTTATCCTTACGATCATCCCTCAATGATGCGATTCCAATTCCAACTCCTTCTAATAAAAAATAGAAAAAAATAATCTTCCTCAACCTTAACCTTAGCGTAGTAACTCCCTACTAGCATTCCTATTCCCCTAGAGAACGATATCAATACCCGTGGCTTACCCTAATTACTACTACTGGGAAATAGATTCTTTCACGGATTTTACTAAATCAGAGAAAACCGTAAACAATCACTCAAGTCGCTAGATGATAATGCTCTAAGTCGCTAGAAACAAATGCACTAAGTCGCTAGAAACAAATGCACTAAGTCGCTACCAATTAATTCGCTAGACAGCCAAGTCGCTAGAATCCCAAGTCGCTAGATAGAAAGCAAGTCGCTAAGTAGTAACTCGCTACAGACCAAGTCGCTAGCCAAATTTTGGCAGCAATTCGCTACACAAGTCGCTAGAGATACAAGTCGCTAAAGAGCAACTCGCTACAGACCAAGTCGCTACCACCAAGTCGCTACTCGTAGTGGAGAGTCCACTACTTGTACTTTAACTCGCTAGATCTAACTCGCTAGCTCCAACAATGTAAGTCGCTACAAAAATGTGAAGCAAGTCGCTACCAAGAAAACACTCCGTGAGCTAAGTCGCTAGCTTGAAAAACCATATAAACATCACTTTTCAATCCAAAAATAACCCAACCAAGACGATTCAAGCTTACCAAATGAAAACCTAAACACTTGTGATGATTCTAAACATAAAAGTACCAACAAAATTCAAACTTTAACACAAGAAATCACCCAATGATTCAAAAACCACTAAACTTTTTCAAACTCAAAAACCACCTAAAAACCACTATAAATCCAAAGATGTGCAAGATATGATCTAACCTGGCTCTGATACCAATTGTAAGATATAACTTTTCACATACACATCAAACCATAACACAAAGTAGCATATAGATGGAATTCTAGAGAGAGAAAGTTAGAGGTTTAGGGAACTTAGTGAGAGAAAGTGAAAGATATTATTATGAGCTCCAACTCTCTACCTTGGAAGGTAGAGAGTATTTATAGTCTTACATAAATCGCCACACAACGGGCTGTGGATCAGGCATACAGTGGGTAAAGACCCGTCCGTCCTCCACGGTGTTACTTAACTAAATACTACTTAACTTAAGAATTACTACGACTACGAGCTTTCTAACGATTACATATACTTGAGGTGACCGACTCTTTAATACCGGGAATTTCTAATTCCTAACAGTGTTACAGTTTCTGAGAGCCCAATAAGCACGATGTTCAACTTCGAACGACAAATGACAAGTCTTTCCATAAAAGAGTCTGTAAGGAGTTGTGCCAATTGGAGTTTTATAAGCCGTATGAAATGCCCACAGAGCATCGTCAAGTTTCTTTGCCCACACTGAAGGGTTGTCCTTCACTGTTTTCTCTAGTATTCTTTTGAGAGCTCTGTTGGTATTTTGAACTTGACCACTGGTTTGTGGATGATAGGCCGTCGCGAATCGATGATGAACTCCATATCTTTTCATGGTTTTCTCCATTTATTGGTTACAGAAATGGGTTCCTCGATCGCTTATTAATGCCTTGGGAATTCCATAACGAGCGAAAAGCTTTTTGAGGAAATTAACGATGACACGAGCATCGTTTGTTGGTAAAGCTTCAGCTTCTGCCCATTTGGACACGTAATCTATAGCAACGAGAATGTATTCGAATTTGTGGGATTTAGGGAAAGGTCCCATGAAATCTATTCCCCAAATATCGAATATTTCACACACTTGAATGCTTGTTAATGGCATTTCATCTCTTCGAGAGAGATTGGTGGTTCTTTGACAAGCGTCACAGTTCTGAACAAGTGTGTGTGCTTCTTTGAATATTGTTGGACAATAGAATCTAGCATCAAAAACTTTTTTAGCTATGGTGGAAGGACCATAATGTCCCCCAGTTGGGCCATGATGACATTCGTCAAGAATTTTGCGGGTTTCGGAACCAGAAACACATCTTCGGATCATCCCGTCAGAACACATTTTGAAAAGATATGGCTCTTCCCAAAAATAGTATTTAAGTTCCGAAAAGAATTTGCTTCTTTGAGCATGAGTTAGACCTTTTCTGAGAATTCCTCCTGCGAGGTAGTTCGCAAAGTCAGCAAACCAAGGATCGTTAGTTCCATCGATGGTCATGAGAGTTTCATCGGGAAAATAATCATCGATTTCCTCTTCTTTTAACTCCTCAAGATTGGGGTTTTCAAGACGAGATAAGTGATCAGGGGCAAGATTCTCTGATCCTTTCTTATCTTTGATTTCGATGTCAAATTCTTGGAGTAGCAAAATCCATCGAATAAGACGTGGTTTAGCATCCTGCTTGGTAAACAGATATTTGAGCGCTAAATGATCGTTAAAAACGACTGTTTTTGAGAGCACGAGGTATGATCGGAATTTGTCGAATGCGAAAACGACGACCAGTAATTCTTTTTCGGTGACGGTATAATTTTGCTGAGCACTGTTCAGTGTCTTGCTAGCAAAATATATAGGCCGAAAGTGTTTTCCTTCACGTTGGCCTAAGACGGCTCCAACAGCAAAATCGCTTGCGTCGCACATAAGTTCGAAGGGTAGTGACCAATTAGGTGAAACCATGATCGGAGCACTAGTAAGTTAAGATTTCAGTGTTTCGAAAGCTTTTATGCAATCTGCATTGAAGTCAAAGATAGATTCTTTCTCAAGAAGTTTTGTCATCGGACGAGATATTTTTGAAAAATCTTTGATGAATCGGCGGTAAAAACCAGCATGTCCTAAAAAACTTCTAACGGCTTTGACGTTAGTTGGTGGTGGAAGTTTCGAGATGACATCGACCTTTGCTTTGTCTACTTCCATTCCTGCACTGGAGATTTTGTGGCCAAGCACAATTCCTTCGGTTACCATAAAGTGACATTTTTCCCAGTTAAGGACAAGATGTGCAGCTTCGCATCTTTCGAGCATTTTATCGAGATTAGAAAGACAAGCTTCAAATGAGTCTCCAAAGACTGAAAAGTCATCCATGAAAACTTCCATGGAGGTTTCTAGCATGTCTTGGAATATGGCGATCATACACCTTTGAAAAGTCGCAGGTGCATTGCAAAGACCAAAAGGCATACGCCGATATGCGTAGGTTCCAAAAGGACAAGTGAAAGTGGTCTTTTCTTGATCGTTAGGATTGATAGGAATTTGGAAATATCCTGAAAATCCGTCGAGGAAACAAAAGAATTTATTTCCTGCCAGTCTTTCAAGCATTTGATCCATGAACGGGAGTGGAAAGTGATCTTTTCTGGTGGCTTTGTTTAACTTACGATAGTCAATACAAACGCGCCAACCAGTGACAGTTCTATTTGGAACTAGTTCATTTCGCTCATTAGTCACAACCGTCATTCCTCCTTTCTTGGGAACACAGTGAACAGGGCTTACCCAAGGGCTATCCTCAATTGGGTACATGATTCCAGCATCGAGAAGTTTTATGATTTCCTTTTTAACAACTTCTTTCATGTTGGGATTGAGTCGACGTTGACGTTCTACCACAGGTTTAATCCCTTCTTCAAAATTGATTTTGTGTTTGCAGAAATTGGGACTAATTCCTGGTATGTCAGATGTTTTTCAAGCGAAAGCTTGTTTGTGATTTTCGAGGACAGAAACTAAACTTTCTTTCTCACTATCCTCGAGCAATGAAGATATGACTACTGGAAGAAGAGAGTTTTCCTCCAAGTAAGCATATTCAAGATGATCTGGGAGAGGTTTGAGTTCGAGATCTGTGGGTGGTTCTTCAATAGAGGATTTAATTCGCATCTCGTCATTGAAAGTTATTTCTTCAAAATTTTATTCCTCTTCCTCCATTTCTTCTTCTTCTGAGTTATCTCCTTCGAATTCTACTTTCATGAAATCATCAAATTCTTTGTCAAAATCTGTTTCATTGATTTTTTCAGAAGTAGTCATGAATGGATCGGATTCGTTAAGTAATGCGTCTAATTCTTCATCAGTGACTTCATCAATAATATCGATGTTAAAACAAGTGTCATCACTGAAATGTGGGTAGCGCATTGCTTTATCGATTAGAAAAGTGATTCGATCTTCCCCAACTCCAAGGTTGAGTTCTTTTCCTTTCACTTTGATGATTGCATCGGCGGTATTTAGGAAAGGTCTTCCTAAGATGAGTGGAACTTTACTATCTTCTCCCATTTCCAAGATCACAAAGTCCACGGGAAAAATGAATTTACCGACTTGAACAAGCATATTCTCGGTGATTCCCACAGGATATTGATAGGAATGATTTGCTAATCGGATGCTCATTTTTGTTGGTTTTAAGCTGTTTTTGCACAACTTGGAATACAGCGAATAAGGCATCAAATTGATACTTGCGCCAAGATCAGCTAAAGCATCACATTTAACATTATTCCCGAAAGTACATGGAATAAGAAAGCTCCCAGGATCTCCGAGCTTTGGTGGGATCTTGTTTTGGACAATAGCTGAGCATTCTTCGTTAAGAAAAGTTGCTGATATTTGCTCAAGCTTGCTTTTGTTATTAAGAAGTTCTTTCAAAAATTTCCCGTAATTGGGCATTCCGGCTAAGACATCAACGAGAGGAACATTGAGTCTAACCTCTTTGATTATTTCAATGAACTTTTTATAACGCTCTTCCATCTTTTCTTTCTTTAGGCGTTGAGGATAAGGAATTTTTGGTGTATATGCCTTGACGGATGGAATGTTTTTCTTTATGGTGGTTTGAGTTGTGTTTGGTTCCTCGGTTTCATCCTCACTATCAATGGTGACAGGAGTATTAGGATTTGTTGGTGGATTGTACGAGAGACCACTTCTTGTGAAGACAGCATTGATATGCTCATTTCTTGTTTGTGGTGGACGATACGTCTTATCATTTGATGGTTTTGGGTTGGATTGGGTATTACTTGGCAATGAACCAGATGGTCTAGAGGAATGTTGGTCAGAAAGTCTGCCAAACTTGTTTTCAAGATCTTGGATAGATGCTTGATGATTTTTCTGTCCTTGCTCAACTTTGGCTTTGAGATTGAAAAATTGATTTTTGATAAAATCATTTGCGGATTTTTGACCAGCCACGAATTCTCTCATGGTTTTCTCGAATTCGGTTTCTTCCATCTTTTTGTCTGGATTTTGTGGTGGGGGATCGTCAGTTCGGTTGTCATCCCTTGGTCAGCGATCTTGCCAATTTCCAGAATTTCGACCGTAATAATTACTACGATATCCTCCTCCACAGTATCCTCCTTGAGCGTAACTCGCTTCTCCTTCCTTCGGTCCACCCATAGGTTTATCGTCACACTCGGACGATGGATGATTTCCTCCACAATTGTTGCATCCGTCTCACATTTCCTTCATTTCATCTTTGATATCTTTGTACTGCGAGTCGATTTTTGAGATTAACGCTTCCATCTTCTCCATGAGTTTTGAAGTATCGGTGTTTTCGACAAAAGCAACAGTTTTTCGGAGAGGTTTAGTTTTGGAATCTTTGGACCAATCAAGTTTGAGAAGTACTCGATCTTCGAGCAATTGATGTGCATCGTTGGGAGTCTTATAGAGAAAAATTCCTCCAGCATCAAGGATGCCTTGAGAGATTTCATCTAGTCCATGGTAAAAGATTTGGATAATGGTTCCTTTTAATAGTCCATGTGCATGACAACTACGAAGCAAATCTTTCATTCGAAGCCAAGCTTCGACAAGTGATTCGTTTGGGTTTTGGTTGAAAGCACGAATTTCTCCCATTAATCGATCAAACATGGCAGGTGGAAAGAATCGGCTGACAAAAGCTTGCCTCATCTCCTCCCAAGTATTGATGATTCCTGGGGTTAATTCATTATACCATACTTTAGCATCTCCGGCGAGTGATGATGGGAAAAGTTTGAGTTTGATGGCATTGACATCGGTGTCGCCATAACGGAACATGCCGCAAATTTCGATGAATTCGGCAATGTGCTTGTGCGGATCGGCCCGCGCACGGCCATCGAATTGACGGTCTTTGATCATAGAAAGGTGATGTCCCTTCACGGTGAAGTTGTCACCAAGATTGACAGCAACAATAGCACTTTCGGGGGTTGGTGCTACGGCTCGGTCGGTTCCCCACATGGGTTGATCGTCCGCCATGGGAAAAGGTAAATTGGTGAAAGGGTTGTAAACAACTTTGGCTTCTATGAGGTTATCAAATGGTGGGTTTGGTACTCTTGGTACACGATTTTCCAATGGTATGAAAAGTGTTCTTCTTCTTCTTCGAATCAAACGTTCGGGGTTGGTAAGAGGTGTAATTGGTTCTATTCCCGCTGCTCGAGTGTTCATACAATGTCCTAGAGAATCCAGGCAATATCTAAACACACGGACAAACAACGAAAACAATTTTTATGGGTCAGAGTGGGTAACCGGATCGGTTGTGGGTTGCGACCGATCGGTTAGACCAGTTGAGTTATGGGTAAAATCGTAACCGATTCGGTTGAAGGACAACCGGATCCGGTTAAGGTTTCTGAGAGAAAAATTTTGGTTGAATCGACTGAAGGAAATTCAAAAACTTGTTGAAACACAATCAAATCCCCGGCAGCGGCACCATAAAACTTGATGTGCTACGTGTGTACAAGTTTTAAATTTATAAAAGGTGAATTACCAATATTACCAATAACACATACGAGCAAGTATACTCGTCTGTTATAGCAAGATTATAAAGGTAAGTCGGGATCGTTCGCAGGGATTTGAGTGAATCTTGAATTAACAGAGTCTATCCAAAACATATAACAAAGCAAACAGATATAATGAAATTCAGATGATTAAAAACTACACTTGCTTAAACTAGTTTCATATCATAGATTAATGTGATTGTGTTAACCTCTTAACATGTTGGTTATGATAATTAGTTGAAAGACTAATCTATTGTTCTTACAAGTTAAACCTACGTCAAGATTTTAGTTCATAAAGACAAGCATTACGTTTAACCAATCAATTCAAGATCAATTCAAGTTTCATAAGTCTACATACATAAACATAAACACAAAAACATCCATTTGTTCATCAAATTGCTTAAGAAATGGTCAATACAAAAGGTAACCGATCATATACAAAAGGCTACAATTGATTCTCAACAACTAATCTTACGACCTTTTAGATGTTTCCAACCAATCTAATTCGATAATCAAAAGCGTTTCTATTATAACCACACCTTAGTTCCTTTGTATAATCAAGAATAATGGGTAAAACAATCATCCATAGACAAAATGATTATGACTAGTTGAATAAAAATAAGTTCTTTCGACCCCAACGATTACTATCAATTAGCCAAACTTGATTAACAAATGTCACTATGAAACTTTAGCACAATTGGATCTTAGAATCAACTTGAAATTGAATTAAAACATGTTAACACAATCACTAACTAATCATATGATAACCAACATCATTTAAGCAAGTGTATAAAGAAACTAGCCACTCATAGCAAACATGAACATAAACTCAGAACTTTGAACATTAGAAAACATGATTAAAAGTCTTACAATGCTTGGAATAAGATTACAAATGGTGAAGTAATGATTCCCAAAGTATTGGGGTAGACTTCTTGGCAATTTGGCCTCCAAATGTGGAACTTCTGGAACTCCAAACTTTCCTGGACTTCTAAGGACGAATTATGAGAGCTTAAAGCTTTGTTTGATGAGTAGAGAGATTTGTATTTGAGGTGTGTCTCATATGCTCACAAATGGCCTCTATTTATACTAATTCCAAAGCCTAGGGTATTAATTGCTGAACTTGGGCTCCAAGGAGTAAGGAAGGGACTAGAATACACCAAGAGAAGGACCTAGAATCGTTTGGATGCAAAGGGGAAACTTAGTGATGAAGATTTGGCAGATGCAGCTTCTCCAACCGAATAGGTCATATGACCAACCGATCTGGTTGGTCTTCTACAAAAGTGCCAACCGTTCCGGTTGCGGGTTGCGACCGAATGGTTGGTGATGGTCATAATGTCGTTTCTGGTCATATTCCAACCGATCCGGTTGGATTTCCTGAGTAAGGAAACTTGATATTTTCTTCTCTTTTTCTTGTAGAACTTGGTTCTTCAATCACTATGGTCTTCAAAGGTCCTTGAGATACCGATTTAGACTTACTGAAACGGGAATCTTCATTTTGCTGAACATTTCTTTATTTTCCTTCCGTTTCCCTGCACTTGGTTATAAACACTAGACAAACATCTTTTGATGCGTTTAAGCACTATAATCACGCAAATATAACCAAATAACAAATATAAAAGCACACATAACGCTACTAAAAACATGCACAATCTGAGCGTTATCAAAAGCCAAGGTACGTAAACAAAGCCTTGTAATAAAATATCAAAATGTAGTGGTATATATGCCACATACAAATGTAAAACTAAGAACAAGGGTTTGTTCCTTAAAGTCACCCAAAAGAAAAGAAAAAAAAATAGAGAAAATATTATTATCATTCCTTCCATGCTTGTATAGGAGTTAATTATGAAAGTTTTGGTGAGTGATAATATTGATGCGATCAAGGATATGGTTGAGAATAAACCTTATTTCGTCCCTTATTTCCATTGCGAGGTCCCTAGTGGATTGGCAATCTTCGCAAAAGAGATAGCGAGGGAGTTATGGGTGGATTGTCTCCGGGTCAGTTTGATTTTTGGAGTGCGGAATAGGCGGTGGAAATATTGGTAAGTATGGATCAAAGTCCATGATGTTGGTGACTGGTGGTGGATAAGAGCCTAGATGTTCTTGTAAGGTGATGGGTGGTAGAGGTGGTGATGTTTCAAGCTCTTTGAAGAATGTATTTGGAGATGTTGGAGGTGTTAAAAGAACTAGCTCTTTTGATGTTTGAGGCTAGTTGGGTAGATTTTGATGGTTGGGATGGAAAGGTGGTGGACTAGATAAGGGTAGTGGAATGGTTTTCGGAGTCTTAAGGAGTTCCGCTAGGGTGATTTGAGTGTCAAGTTGAGACCCGGTAGTTGAATGTGGTGGTGAGTTTTTAGAAGATGATGAAAGTTCTACATTATAGTCATTGGGTGGAGAATGAGTAGTTGGTGATGGGATATTTGACAAGGGTTTAGCTAAGAAAAAAGGTCGGATGCTAATCCATGCGGTTTTCCTAGTTTTGGGTGGTGGTGGTATTACGGAAGGTGGTAGGATGAAGTTTTAGATTTTTTGAAAAGGGTTGTTTTCACTAGATAGTTCATCATTCTTTGAGGATCTTTTGGGTGACATGATGATGATTGTTTGTGAAGTTGAAAGTGATGGATATGCAAGCATTTTGAAACCTTATTTATAGAACAAATAATGCATTGCAATGAAAGCTAAAACCAAAATATGGACTATAATTTAATGATTAGATATGAATTTAAGGCAAGTGATTATGAGAGCACAAACATTAACATATTCATTAGTGATAAAGATAAAATGTTGAGAATTTGAAATTTTCAAGCCAAAATAAGAAAAAGATGTCATAAAAGTGGCCACTGTGACACGGTTCCCACGGATCCGATCCTTCAGGGATCCGTTGAGCGTAAATGCTGGGAGCCGTGGAACTGGTGTTCTCAGAAAGCATAAAATATCGTTTTTGGAAACAATAGTGCCTAGTGTGTGCCTATATGGAAACCATATAGAGTTTTGGTTATCTCGACTCTTTAAGGAAGAAAAATAAACATAGAAGTGAAAAAGTGCATATGTATATATGTACGTGAGATAACACGGAGACTCCTTAGTTCACTTTTGCTTGATTGAATGTACCCGAAAACACATATTAGTTATGTATTCTCTTTAGCATTCAAAAGACATGAGATGCAATGAAAAGGTTTTTACTTTGTATTAATGATGAAAGGGAAAACAATGTTTGTCCTAGACGTGAGAGTGATTTAAGGAAAATGATACGGGGAGAAATATCTTTTAGAAAATATTTCGAAAAATTTCTTGTATAGAGAATATCTTTAGTTTTGCAAATAAATCTCCATATTGTTTGTGAGTTATGTGAAATAGAGATCCTAGACTCAGAAGAGAAGGTAAGGAAAAAGTTTACGTACCTAGTAGAGAGAAAGTATTTCACGATTGTTCCATAAGACCAAGACCTAGACGAAGCAAGTTGAATTGCTCCTGCTTCAACGGTTTGGTGAGGACGTCGGCTATGTTGTCTTCGGATGACACTTTCTCAATCGAAATGTTCCCTTTTTGAACATTGTCTCTTAAGAAGTGATGACGGATCTCTATATGCTTGCTACGAGAATGCAACACCGGATTTTTGCTAAGATATATAGCACCTTTGTTGTAGCATAAAATGGCAATCTCACTTAGATGGATGTCGTAGTCAACTAACGCTTGTTTCATCCATAGTGCTTGTTGGCATGCTTTACCGGCGGAGACATATTCGGCTTCGGTTATTGAGATGGCTAATGTCATTTGCTTCTTTTGAGAACCAAGATGTTAAGCAACATCCCATGAAAGTGCAAACATCACTTGTACTTTTTCGGTCTACATAATCACTTGCATGGTCAGAATCTGCATATACAATAGTTTCTACCCCCGTACCCTTGGGATACCATAATCCCAATTGATTAGTACCCTTAATGTATCTAAATATTCTTTTGACGGCTTATAGGTGTGAAGTTTTAGGGTCTTCTTGAAATCTAGCACAAAGACCACTAAACATGATATCCGGCCGACTAGCCATGAGGTAGAGAAGGCTGCCAATCAAGCCACGGTATTTGGTGTTATCAATTGATTTACCGTCTTCATCTTTGGTGAGTTTTGTATCGGATGACATTGGTGTTCTTATTGGTTTTGACTCCTCTAATCCGAATTTCTTTAGCATTTCTTTTATGTATTTGGATTGATTAAAGAAGATACCATCTTCTAGTTGTTTGATTTGTAGACCAAGAAAGAAACTTAATTCTCCCATCATACTCATTTCAAATTCATCATGCATAATTCTTGAGAAATCATCACACATGTCTTGAAAAGTTGATCCGAATATAATATCGTCCACGTATATTTGAACAATAATTATCTGTGACTCCTTTTTCTTTGTGAAAAGTGTATTGTAAACTAACCCCATGGTATAGTTGTTTTTTATTAAAAATGATTTGAGTCTATCATACCAAGCTTTTGGGTATTGTTTAAGACCATAGAGAGCTTTTTTTAGTTTGTACACGTGATTAGGTTTTCCGAAATCGATGAAGCCCGGAGGTTGAGTTACATAAACTTCTTCATTTATAAAACCATTTAGAAAATCACTTTTAACATCCATTTGAAAAAGCTTAAGATCATTAGCACAAGCATAAGCAAGAAGAATTCTTATAGACTCTAATCTAGCTACGAGAGCATAGGTCTCATCAAAGTCTATGCCTTCTTGTTGGTTATATCCTTGAGCAACAAGTCTAGCTTTATTTCTAGACACGACACCGTTTGCATATAATTTATTTTTAAATCCCCATTTTGTTCCGATTATGGTTTGGTTTTTAGGTGGAGTGACAAATGTCCAAACATTGTTAGAAACAAATTGATTTAATTCCTCTTGCATAGCAATAACCCAACTTTCATCTTTTGTGGCTTCTTGAATGTTTTTAGGTTCTATGGTTGATACAAAACAAAATAGACTACTTTGGTTTTGGACTTGAGACCTTAGAGTTCTTTCATTTAATTTTACTATAACCTTTTCTACGGGATGATCTTTAGACTCTTTAACATTGATAATTTCATTGTTTAATAGTTCATCTTCTTTGTTTATATTTTATTTGATTTTTAAGACTTCAATTTCGATTAACTCGTCATCGACAAGAGGGTAAGGTAGTTTTAGGTGGACTTTCGTCAAATTTTACATTTAAAGATTCTTCAACTTTCATGGTTTATTTATTTAGTATTACGTATGCTTTACTATTAGGATAATATCCTAAGAAGATACCTTCGGTTGATTTTGGATCGAATTTAGTTAAATAGTCTTTAGTATTAAGTATTAAGTATGAAACATTTACTACCAAAGACTTAAAAGTGTTCTAACGAAGGCTTTTTGCCTCGTAACAACTCGTTTGGAGTTTTTCCTAAGAATGGTCTAATTAAGACTCGATTTAGTATATAGGTTGATGTGTCGACGGCATTGCACCAAAATGTTTGAGGAAAGATTGCTCATTTATCATGGTGCGACTCATTTCTTGTAGGGTTCTATTTTTTCTTTCAACTACCCCATTTGATTATGGAGTGTGAGGAGCCGAGAAATTGTGGGTAATACCATTAGCATCACAAAAAGCTTCGAATTGCACTTCATTATTAAATTCCCGACCATGATCCGTTCGTATTGACACAATAGGACTTCCTAGTTGTCTTTGGATTTTCTTACTTAAGATTTCAAAGTAATCGAACATTTCAGTTTTGTTCTTTAAAAATTTAGTCCATGTATACCTATAGTAATCATCCACTATAAACAAGGTAGAGAAGTTGCCTCCGTAACTTTCGATAATTCTAGACACTTAGTTGTAAAAACCATATTTTTAGCTTTATAGCTAGCATGGACTTGTTTTCCTATATTACAAGCATCACAAAAATGATGTTCGTATTTTAGTTTAGGTAGGTTTCTTACTAGTTCTTTGGATGATAGCGATTGAAGAAGTCGCATATTGACGTGACCCAATCTTCGATGCCATAAGGTCGAAGTATCATCCATAGAGATAATACAAAGCTTGTCTTTTAGTTCATTTCCAATTTTAATAACATAGACTCCATGTTTTCTAACGCCTCTTCCTATAGTAATATCATTTTTCAAGATTTTACTACCGGTTTCGCTAAAGAGTACGTTGCACTTGTTATCACATATTTGACCTATACTTAATAGATTAAAGTTTAGGTTTTCTACGTGACATACGTCGTTACTGGTCAAGGATTTGTGAGAGATTGTACCTTTACCGATGATTTTACTCTTGCTATTTCCGAACACCACATTTCCTCCATTGAAGGATTCGTATCTGGAGAACAATGATTTATTACCGGTCATATGCCTTGTGCACCCGCTATCCTTGATCCATTCTTCTGGATCCAAGTCAACCTTTAGGTACACCTAAGAAAACAATTAACTTAAAAGTTTGGTCCTCATTTGTTCATGGGTCCATTGGTGTTATAAATTTCATTCATATGAGGCATATATGAAAATGGTGAAAAAGCATTCCAAGGTGTATATTTTTGAAATGGAAAACCATTTTATGTGTTAGGATTCCATCATATTTGATGATGGTTACTTCTAGGATAAATATTGTTTGGCCTTCTTATAATTGTGTTCAGTTTAGAAAACGATGGACCTTTGTTTTTCATAAAACTTTGACCTTGTTTTAGAGGAGGTGGTTGTTTGACATTTCTAATAGTAACATGGGTTGGTTCTTTTTGTTAACAATAACAAAATCGGTTCTAGAAGAAGTGGTTGCGTTATTTCTATTGTTTACTGCTGCAGGTCCACGGATCCCTAAATTAACACTAGCCAGATCCTTTTTCAAGGGATCCGTCGGATCCGGGACTACAGTAGTTGGTTTTTCAATTGCTTTAACGAATTGTGTTTCCTTAATCTCGCTAGTTGACGCAATTTGTTCCTGAATACCTAGACCCTTTTGATTGTTACCCGTTTTGACACCATCAAGTATTTTTTATTAAGGGAATTAGTGTTTAGTCTAGCAATCTTATAATCAAGATGATCAACTAACGTTTGAAGTTCTACACAAACCTTGCATTCGCTAGTTACTTCTTTTCTCTTTTATAATCTTTTTAATTTATCTTTTAGTTCAAGAACTTCATTTTCTAAAAGTTCATTTTTATTTTTCAAAATCTTGTTTTTGTTAACCACCTTGAGACTAATTTTGCAAAGATTATCATATTCAAGATGTAAGGATCCATAATCTAACGATGAACTACTATAATATAAAGAGTCGAAACATACCTCGTTGGAGTCTTTTGCCATGAGACAAATTTCTTCCTTCTCTTCCTCACTCATTCCCCACGAACCACTCACGAACGCCTTTTGTTCGTCACGTTTGGGACACTCACTAATAAAGTGATTTGGATCCCCGCATTTGAAACACTTGCGTTTGTCCTTCAGTTTCTTGTAGTCTTTGCTTTTCCGCAACCCTTTCTTGTCGTCATAAGGTTGCTTGACATATCTTCCTTTTCTCCAGAAGAACTTCTTGAAGTCGCGTACCGCCATTGCATACTCTTCGTCCTCACTCTCCGAAGATGAGGTTTCTTCATCGCTTGAGACTTTCTTAGCCTTTAAAGCAAGAGACTTATGTTTCTCTTACTTTTCCTTGAGACCTCAGAGTCTTTAGCGAGTACGAGCTCATAGACTTTTAGGTTGCCTATGAGTTCATCGAGAGTGAAGATTGACAAGTCTTTGGATTCTTTGATGGCCGTCACCTTCGGTCTCCACTTTGATGGAAGCGCCCTTAGAAATCTCTTTACATGATTACGACTAGAAAAAGACTCATCAAGTGCTTCTAATGAAGTAGTAATAGTATTAAAGCTAGCAAAAGAATTATCAATATTATCCTCATCCAATATTGAAAATTGTTCATATTGTTGAACAAATAAGTCAATTTTGTTGTTTTTAACTTGTTGATTTCCTTGGTGTGTTACGACCAAAGAATTCCAAATTTCTTTAGCGGTTTTATGCATAGAAATTCTTTCAAATTCCTTTTTAGGTAAGGCATTGTATAAAACCATTTTTGCCTCACTATTTTTGGAAAGCTTTTTCTTTTGGTCGTCGGTGAGACAATCATGAGAAATGTTTTCTTCATTGCCGGTTTTATCATATTTTACAGTTGCTTGAAAATCACCTACAACAATAATATACCAAAGATCAATATCTTATGATTTCACATAAGTTTCAAATCTATATTTCCAATAAATAAAATTATTAGTTTCAAGAAGTGGAGGTCGTTTCATAGATTGCGCTTCTCTAAAACTTTCAAAACTCATTCTGATCGAAAAGTTTTTAAAATACAATTTACTTTAAAACTTTTGTAAACCTTACTCTTGATGCCAATTATGGAAAACTAGAAAGAGGTTGAATAGTTTTACCGATTTTAATTTAAGTTTCAAAGATTTAGATTAGATCTTATGTGAATTTGTATGGATGAATAGATAGTATGTAGCAATAAGTAAAGTAAGTAAAGAAAGCTAGTAAAGTAAAAGGATAAAAAGTAGCGACACAAGTGATTTATAGTGGTTCGGCTATAAAGACACCTTCATTGCCTTACTCCACTCTCCGAGTACCCCACTCGAGAGTTCAAGAACTATTTCAACAAGCTCCTTCAACTTGGCGGAGAAGCCTCATAATATCGCTTACACTTTTTCCGGTACAAAGCTAAATACCGAATTCTTCCACGAGGTAGAACTAAACCTTTACAAAACTATTACACAACAACTATGTGAAATATGAGTTACAAGATCTTGCTACTGAAATCTTGTGGATGGACAAATCAATCAAGGACCCTTTGCTTGGATGACATGTAGTATAGCGTGATCTCACCTTTGTGAAGGACCTATATGAGAATCACAACAAAAGATAGAAGAACTACTAGAATGATTAAATGATCAGAGGTTAGGAGAGTGAGATAATATATGAGAGAGTTGTAAGAAGAAGGGTGAGAAACAATGAAAGAATGTCTCACTATTTATAGGTACAAAAGCCTTCTGTCCTACGGTTCCGGCGGATCCCTCACCCAAGGGATCCGGCCAGTGCAAAACCTGGGATCCGACAGTCTGGGTTAGAACAGTCCAGATTTTGGGTTGTAAACCGGGTTATGGGCTATGGGTTATGAGCCATGGGTCATGGGTACCCAACAAGATACAATGTATCTAGACAATGGGTCTTGGGTCATGGACAATGGGTCATGGGTCATGGGTCATGGATAATACCCAACATGATTTCATGCATGATGTCATGCAATGGGTCATGGGTTATGGATTAACTCCATGGGTATGTGTCATGGGTCTTGGATATTATCCATCCTATTACATATTATATTACAACAATTTATTTATTACAACATGTTATGTAAATGACCAAATGTATATACTTTGCAAAACAAAATGTATTCTTAGAATTTTACTTATGATAACTTTATATTTGGTATCGACAAAACATAACGAGATCGCTAAATATAAACAAACGTTTTTACGGTTTATTTGTATTAACAGTTCATTTTCACATTTTAGGTCTTTTGGAAGAAAATTGCTGGAATGAAGCATATTTGGATGAAAAGAAGCGAAAACATGAAGAAAACAACAAAGTCAAGAAAACAAGGCAATTTCAGAAGCCTGGCGGCGTCCCAACTCAAAGGGCGACGCCGTCGCCTACAGGGTTTCCAAAAACTCTCAAGCGACGGTTCAGAACTTATTTTGGTCTTAACAAGTGACGACGTCACGCCTTATTTCATATGGCCGTCAGTCTTTCATTCTACACCAGACGAACCAAGACTTTCCCCAGACGACGTCCAGAAGCAGCTCAGATGGCTTCACTACTTTCTACCTAACGTCGTCCCAATGATGACTTGGCCAAGACGAAACCCTAATGACGGTGATTAGAAGGTGTCGCTATCAAAAGGCGATGCCATCTCGAATGTAAATTCTATATATAGACTTCGAATTTTTTGTATTTTTTGTGCATTATTTTGGAGAGCAAACCCTAGTTCGTTTGAGGTCCGATTTGAACAGTATTTTAGAGTTCTAAACCCTTTTTTAAACTTAAAGATAAGTTTGTTTATCCAATCTATCACCATGTTTCATCTATATTTGATTGTTTTTTTGTGTTCTTGCTTATCTATCATGAGTAACTAAATTAATTTATGTTTGCTTAGATCCAATGAAACCAAGTTGTTGATTATTGTTAGGTTGTCTCTTGTTCTAATTGGTAGACGCTAGAGTAAGGAAAACTGGCTTCTTCTTTAATTGTTGCGAGCTTGAACGTCCTAAATAGCAAAAAGCCTTATAGTGCACTTTAGGCTCTCGTTGTGTTTATTGCTTGAGTTGTAGCTTAAGGATAATAGGATATTCGGGAGAGATACCTTGGTACTTGGCGATCTCGGATGTTCTAGAAAAGAGTTACGATTCATAGAATTAGGGAATTAGGCACCACCCTATGAATAACATGGAATACAATGCATCAATTAAAATAAGGATGTGACAATTCAACAGACCAATAAAAGATAACTAGGGAGTAAGAAAGTCTTGGTGAACACGCTTTTAATTATCATAAGAAACACAATCATTCGATCCATAGCTTTTATTTTTATTTAGTTTAATTAGTTTTAATTTAATTTGTTAAGTAGTTTAATTGGTAAATTACCAAGCCCCCACTCTTCGAACCTCAAGATTTTACAAAAATCATCCTCACCTCACATTTTCATCATACATCTCTACTAGTATCTCTATTCCCCTAGAGAACGATCAACCCCTTGGGCTTGCCCATACTACACTGCAACGATTAGGTACACTGCCTAGTGGGTTGTAAAGCTTGCTCGCGGAAAAGGAAGTCTTTTGACCCCGAACCACACATCATTAATGTTTTTAAGGTTTTGTCTTGTGAGACTTAGCCAATTGCTTCAAGACCCAAGGATGTTTAACTTGGGAGTGTTTGATGCTAACAAATATAGACCCAACAACCATTGGGGACCAAGTTTTTGAGTTATATGTTTGTTAGGTATAAGCTTGAACCGACCTAGTAGATTGTCGAAAGTGGTTGATTCTAGCACATGATTGGTAGTAAAAGATTATTTAATTCATACAAGTGGAATGATGGTGTACATAATTAACCTTTGAGGAAAGGTCATCGGTAGACAAAACATCAATGGCGAGTCTTTATCTCTTGGTAGTGAAACAATAATCATCCCTTAAAATCGAGCTAAGTTTTCCTTTTATGTTGATGAACCTTTAAATGCTTTATATGTTAGTTGTCAAAAATTGCTACGTGAACTTATTTTGATGCTATTTGCTTATATGCCCTATTGCCATGATGATAGTTAATTACTTGTATATTGCTAGCATGCTAATTGTTTGCATATCTATTAAAGATAGTAGATCGTGAGCTCACAACTCCAACATATTATCTTTAGTTAGGCCCTAGGTGCTCATTTCCATATAAACTTTATGAAATTAAAAAATCTAGTGGTCATCCAATAGGACAAGTTATAGGAGAGTTAAACAAAAGAAATACTAGACCACAAGCATAATAATCTTAGGATTTCCTTGGCATTTTTTCAAAATCTCAATTACATAATTTGAATTCTTACATTACCTACTTATGTTCGTTTGTTAGACATAAACCTTTAAAAGTAAGGAAATTTTATTTTTAAAATGTCGTCATTGAAGGAAATGTGTATGGTACACGTCTTCATGTTTTTCTAAATTTAGTGTAATCTAGGCATTTTAGATAGTGCTTGCTTTGAAAGATACTAAGCTCTTGAAAGCTTGATTGAATTAATTGAAAGCTTGATTGAATTAAGTGAAAGGCATGAAGGGATTACAACCAATTTATATCTCAAAATGAAGGATATGTCGTAGTTATTGGGGTAATCTTTACATCATATAGGTGTTCACTTAGAGATGTTGTATAATCTAAGGGGAGTGTAATACACCATGTTAATTACTCACTTAGGGATTCCATCTCGCTATAAGTTGCTTTTAGGTAGTAACTAATGCTTAGGACTTTCGCACGGATTTGCATAATTAAGATATTAAGTGTGCTTGATTAGTATATAACACAAAACATGCCTACTCTTGGATTTTTGAAAATTGTTCTTATCTTAGGATTATATATGATTATACTCACATTGTTGGTGCAAATATCACACAAAACTTCTAAGCATAATGCACTCAAAGTTGCATTCATATACTAGTAGGATATTTAGCTGATGTTAGAAATTAAGTCTAGGCACACACGCACTTAAAAGTAATTTGACATATATCCCATCTAGCCTTGAACATTTAGGTCTTCTCTGCACTCTTAAAGTGTTTATATATGAAACTATGTGCTCTAGTTTGAATATGTATTATGCGTACTTGAGTATGTGATATATTGATGCATGATTGATAAATTTGTCTTATTAATAACTACGTGATAATGTTATGCATGTGCATGTTTAAATTTATCAACATTTGGATATGTATGATATGATGTTGTGGTTGGACTAACCCATGTATTCAAGTTTCCAAATGGTAACCTAACTTATTTTGGACTTTTACATGTGAGATTGTTTGTTTGTTGCGTGTTGTTTGTTTCTTATGTTGCCAAGAACACCATAAAAGTGATGATATTGACCCATGGATCCCTGCCTTGGAACAAGGGGAGCAACGATCTGGGAGGAGCATGTTAACGGGGGAGAAGGAAAGCAATCAAGTGAATGGTCAAGTCCCGCCTTTTTTATTCGAATAAAAGGGGGAGAAACAAAGTAAAGAGCACAAGATCATGGTGAAGACAAAGGTCAAGCTTCACTAGATTAAAAGGCGAGATCAAGACACAAGCTACTTCAATGGCGGCCTTCATCTTCACTACGTTTTGTAATTGTATTTGCTTTCAGAGTTTATTTGTCATCATCAAAAAGGGGGAGATTGTTGAAAAACATTGACTAGGTCTCCTTTATGTTTTAAATGATGACAAATAAACATTCGCAACATGTAAAATCACAAACTTTAGCAAAAAAACAAAACGGCCCAAAACTAGGCCTAGCACGCTGATGGTGCCCCAGCACGTGGCCAGCGTGCCAGAGCCTGTTTTCGGGGCTTCTCGGTTTTTGAAAGTCAGCTTTCCCTTTACCCAACAAATGTGATTCTTTCAATACATGTATGAATATGATATTAGAGTTATTAGGAACACTCGAAATGAGTTTTAGACTTAGCGGTATTCAAAGTCACAGCCTTCCGTTTTTAACAAAACACCAACTCAAGTATTTTATCAAACGCCTCTAGCCAAGGCTTTTCCAAACCTAGGAGACTCATACATTTTACATAACATCAAGTGAAAGTATTCATATGACCATATCCGTGTGTACGTCTTCTTTAATCACGTAATGGGTTTACTCTCTTATTGGTCAAACAAATTCAAAGGTCTCTTTGCGTAAACGCATCCTTTCCCGTTATGAGATATTCTTTACTTGTGTTGCAAATAATTTAGCTTTTTTGCATCAAGATGATTAGTGATCACGCGTTGTAGTGGTTAATCATGGATTGGGTCATAACGGCTACTTGAGGTTGTGTTATTTGGAAGTTGATTATCCTTTAAATTTTCCCAAACACATTCCATAATCATTATTGTCTAATTATTTCTTTCTTAATGACAATGTGATTTATCTCATAATCAAACCTTTGATTATCAAATAAACCTTAAGCCATTTCAAATCCTTCTCAATCTTATCCTCCAACATGCCAACTAACATCCTCAACATTTCTCATATTATTCTCTTACACAATGTACCTTCCGTGTACCTTTGTATCCCAATATTCCAACATTCTCTTCTTCTCTCACATCAAAATATTCTTATCCGCATATTCACTCTCTTTCTCACTTAACCACACATACACATTCCATCTTCAATTTGAATTTCACACACACACACACACATACACTCAAAGCTAACTCCATACAATTCTCATTCTTACTCACACTTTCTCTCTATATATTTGAAGTTCAAATTACACTCGCACACACTCTCCTTCCTTCCCTAACACTCTTTTCCAACTCACACCCTCCAACATTCAAATTTTAAATTTGAATTTGAAATATAAGGCTCCCTATCACATCACAATCACAGCATTCCAACTCACACCCATCTCATCTCTTCTTTCTACGAAGAATATTCCATGGCATATTATCTTCTCCTAACTCATGCCAACTCACCTGACTCAACCATGGTTAACTTTTATCCTCTCTCATATAATTTGAATTTAAAATTCAAATCTTACTTCTCTCTCTCTCATCTCTCAACATCCATACTTTCTTTTCAAGCAAAGGAATATTCTCTTTGCATATTTTTCTCTTCTATCTTTTCCATGTAATGAATACCTAAATTACCCTTATCCAATTATCCATTCTCTCTTTCTTTCTTTGATAATTGGATAAACACCCCAAACACTCTTTCAAACACTTCACAAATGATTTTATCAAATGGCTATTTGAGTTGGTTGACCTTGAGGATGAGAATAATGGAAAGGTCAAAGTGTTAAGTACAATTGGGGGTTTAGCAAGGCCTGGTATTTTAAAGACCAAAATCCCGAAGAAATGTATCGGGACTCTGGCGCGCTATCCACGCTCCAGCAGGCGGGCAACTCGCCAACCTCGGATACATTTTTCATCAATTTGGGATTTTGGCTTATAAATACCTCACCTTGACTATTGTATTCCTCACCCCTTGCCATTCATTCTTTCTCTTTAGTTTGTTTTCTCTTTACCCTCTAAGTCTACAGCACATCTTGTGTTCTTGATTTCTCTCTTATCATTTCTTGTAAGAACACATTCTCCACAAGGGAAGATTTACAAGAACCTAATCCACTCTTGTGAATTGTGTTTATGGTCTTCTTCTTTATACCCTTTTTACTAGAATCGAGTATCTAGGTTAGGTTAGGACTTGATTAAACAATCAAACTTTCTCATTCGATTTGGTTGTAAGGGAAGCTTTGTGTCTTTGTGACCAAGCCTAGATCGGTGGTGATCTACGTGGGGTTTAATACTTATGGGGAAAGTTCTTTATGGTCTTAGTGGTAATTCGAATCACGAGATTCTTTTGGGTGGTTTCTGAGGGCGGAATACCGTTGGGAGTAACTCTTCTTTGTGAGCGTCGATCTTAGCGCATTTCGGTGGAGTGAAGTTGTAATGGTTTATAGCCCACCGAAAGGATTATACTTAGTGTAATAGTATTGTTTTGTGGATTTGCAACTGGACGTACGTATGGTATAAACCCCTCATCCCGAACCAGTATATATCGTGGTATCTCTCTACTCGCTTTATATACTTTGGTTGTGATTGTAATTGTTGTACAATCACTTGTTAATCTTTGAGGCTTGAAGTCAATAAACTTTGAAGAAGCCGAAAAGGCCGTATTCACCCCCCCCCCACCCGTCTACGGTTCTACAGAGGGGTTAAGAGTTGGATCACCATGGTTTTCGATTTCTCAAAACTGATAGGGACCTTTTAAAATGGAATTAACCATGAGGGAACCACGTGGTTTGCTCTTAAGATAACAAATCATATGACTCGACCACCGAATGTATCTACCCCTAGCTAGCATGGGAGGACAATTTTCAAAACAGACAACATAAATGTCTTGTTAAGTTGCCATAGATGATGTGTAAAGATCTTATAACGGATCAATGATTTGATATTCTTTTTTGGTGATTGATTAAGTGAAAAATTCTCGGTGATAAAAAGTTCTCGGTTGTTGAGTTTTTGACTGAAAGTTCTTGGTGTTTGACTTAAAATTTTCTCGATGTTGACTTTTTCAAATTGTTAAGTTCTAGGTCTGTAAAAGTCACAATTTCTCGGTAATTTTACTTTTCTCGGTGGTATTGTTCTCGGTGCCTCAATAAAATAAGTTCTCAGTGTTTTTAAGGATCTCGGTGGCGCAGTTCTCGGTTTTTGACAAAAAATTAATCGGTGCTCACTAGAAATTTCTCGGTGATGACTTTTGCAAGTTGTAAGGTTTTTGGTCTATGAAAGTCAAAATTTCTCGGTGCTACAAAAAATTCTCGGTGAGGAAGTTTTAGGTGCTACGTCAAACTATAATGGAGGTCCAATATTACCGAGTAAAATTTCTCGGTGCAACGTGTACTACCAAGTAATTTCACCGACAAAAACTACCAACTACTTTTCCTAAAATCACATAATGTACCGAGTAAATTCGAATGTACCGAGAAAAACAAAATATGAGGGTTTTCTCACTAAATCACCTATAACTTCTTTTCTAGTGTTTTTTTTCGATTTTGCTTTGATCACTGTCTATTATATAACCTAAACTAACATAAAAATCATTACTTTAACAAATCTAACCGTGAAATCTAAACTGTGATATATGAAAGTTCTCGGTGGTATTTTTTGGTCACGTTTTCGAATAAAAAAACTATCTAAACACTTTCTAAGCTATTAAATCAACCCTATATCATGTAGCTCTGATACCAATTGTAGGATCCCATTTGATATCAAAACCACACACAAAATGGCTTATTTCTAGAGAGAGAGACGAATAAAAAGAGAGAGAGTGATGAGAGATGTGGAGAGCAAAAACACTTCACACACTAGTGTGTGTGAGTATGTGAGATGAAATAAACAAAATGAAGTCCCACCCCTCCTAACACACTAGGAGGGGGTATCCATACACACTTAGTGGGCTTCATGGGCTTTACGGTTCACCGATAACCGGGCTAATCCCATTAGGTTCTCGGTTGGACTTTGGTTTTGTGTGTATGTGTGTGTGTGTGTGTGTGTGTATATATATATATATATATATATATATATATATATATATATATACTAGCCATTTAAGCCCGCTCAAGGGCGGGCACGACTTGTGATTTCTTGATTGTTTAATTCCAATTGTAATTTAGTTGAGTATTGTTTATGTTTACATAGATTTATATATATATATATATATATATATATATATATATATATATATATATATATATATATATATATATTAACAAAAAGTCGTTTTGCTATTTTAATTGTGA
Organism: Chrysanthemum seticuspe; assembly: GCA_019973895.1. Taxonomy (NCBI): domain Eukaryota; kingdom Viridiplantae; phylum Streptophyta; class Magnoliopsida; order Asterales; family Asteraceae; genus Chrysanthemum; species Chrysanthemum seticuspe. The sequence continues at coordinate 101,655,710 of BPTQ01000008.1, forward strand.
TATGTTTTATTATTGCAGTGTTAAATTGTTTGTATATGAACATTATATCCTAAATAGAGCTTCCTTATACACGACGTTTGTTGTTGATTTTGAGTAATTTCCGTCGTCATCACAACATAAAATCTTTAAGCCTTTCTTGCTCTTGACTCTTGAGACAGCGACATATAGTTGTCCATGTGAGAAAACTGGCTTTTGAAGAAACAGTCCTACTTGTGTCAATGTCTGGTCTTGGCTCTTGTTAATAGTCATTGCGAAACATATAGACACTGGAAATTGTCTAAGGTTAAATTTGAATGGCATCTTGTTATCAGAAGGGCTTAGGTTTATACGTGGGATGGTGCAGATTGTGCCTACGCTTCCTCCAGATATAATTTTAGCTTCTATTATATTGACGCCCATCCTTATGACCCCGTAGCCTGGTACCGTTGCATAATCCAGCTGTTTGGTCTATGTTTTAAAGGCATTGATTAAACACAACCTAATGTGTGTTAATTACCTTTTAAAGATGAACTCTTTCTTTTTCAAAAAGACCGTTTACATAGTTATAATTCCCGTCCACCGACAATGTTTACACGCGAATTAAGTTTAGCTTAGATATTAGTAGCATCAAAAGAATAAAGATACACTACATTATCAACTTGTTGATCCACTACCATATGATCCGATATATGCTGGTTTGACATGTGCCAAATAAAAAAGTTTACTAAAAGTCAAAAATAGGTCACAGGGACGTTCTGAATAACTTTTGTCCAATGCTCAACCTTCTAAATTAAATTCAATTGTTGTGATATCAAAAGAATATGTAAAAAAAAAAGGTTAAGATTACTCGCAAGTTTGTTTGTTTTGTCTCCATGTGCTTTTTCTGCATC
>BPTQ01000008.1:101659078-101857766 GCA_019973895.1 Chrysanthemum seticuspe
TGTTAATGCCAATGAATATAGCGTTTACATGCATCAGTAGCCCAAACCATCCTAATATCCTAATTAAAATACAATAGAAAATCCGCACTTATCATGTTCTTATCAAGCTTTATCAGAATATTGGTGCAACACTAAAATCTTCAAAGAACATACCAACAATTATCATTTACATGCCAATCTTGATGATTAATCATTAGGAGCCTACACTAAATTCTTCTATCATTTAAAATTGCATTCTGTGTACCCAAAAAAACTAAAGAATAGAGACTCACATGGATAAATGAATGCTTCCCAAAAGCTAAAATCACTTGGAAAGTTTCTTGTTATTGCCAGCAATACGTTATCCGTCGTTTTCTCTATACTCTTGAGATGCAATTTGTACAGCTTGAATGTTAAATCTGCAAGAGATCGAATGAGTATATGAAGATTATTGTCATGCATTTCTAAATACTTTTTAGGATATACTAACTACTCACGAACTCACCATATTCTTTCCTGTAAATGAGACTAATTATGAACTATTCAAATGAAACCTGGTCTTTAGAGAGTAACTCACCCGCGGCCATGAACCTACACCATCAACACCAATTACAGCAACAACGTCACCAGGACGAACCTAGGCTGCATGAGCCATAACACCATAAGCGGTAACAACTGCACAGTCTATTACGACGGACTCCCAATAAGGCAGCGTTTGAGGTAGTAAATCCAATCCATGTGCTGGTACAGCAGAATATTCTGCAAGCCCTCCCATACTGTACATATACACTGGTTTTCCTTCAAAAGTAACAAATACAATCAATTCATAAGACAATAAGTCAAGTATTTTATAGGCTTTGACCAAAATGAACGGAAATTAGAGAATATAAAGACTAAAGGGGTTGACTTTTAATCAGTTACTTATAATTGAATATATTTCGGGTATGCCTATCTCAAACGGGTCAAATCAAGAAATTTGGCTATATACAAATGAGTGGAATTGGTCAAAAAATCATCCAAACTGTAATCTTAAATCAGTAAACCTTATAAATTGTTGTATTCAAATAATCAAATCATTATTGTACAAATATTGTATTTGTATCAATAAACAATAAAAAAAAAATGAGCAGAAAAGTGTTGGTATGCCAATCAAACCAGACCAGACCCGTTTTAACTCGTTACCCAGCCCGCCTGGCCTGAGCAGAAATGTTTGACAAATAATTGATCTACTAACCATGTGTCGTTTGTCGGAAGTATCCACTATGTTGTTGCGATTTGTAATAGTTTTCTGTAACGTGAGAGATGTAGGTAAAATAACCAATCACAATAGTAAATTTGCATAAGAAAACCTAAAGGCGACGCAATGTTTGAAACAAATAATATGACAAACTAATTCTCATGCATATATTTAAAACTAATTGAAACAACAAAGCAAACTACATGTAACCGACAAGTGCGCAGATTCGGCGTCACGACATGATACACCGAATACAGTGGGCAATAAAGTATAATGCCATTGTTTGTTGTCCATGTCGGTATCAACTAACCAAGGTGCACCATGGACATCTGAATACCTTATAAAAGAAGCCGATGCACGTGCATCACCAATCCTGAAACCCAACCACATAGCCACCAAATAACTCTAGCTGAGTAATGGAAATGATCTAAATCCAAACTTCTGTTTACTTGCATACTGGATATATGTGAAGTCTCAATATCAAATCTTTTCATGTCAAGGGCAAGTCCTTGAATTGTTGTTGTTCCCTGAGAAATAACAGATATAACAAAATTTTATTATATTTATGTGTGTATATGTATATAAATTACAAATAAAAGTATACCATGATGGTTTACTCGATTACCTTGTTAGTTTGCAACACATTCAAACTCTCCTCATGATGCTATTATAGACTACGATTCCATGGTTTCTTAGGTGACTCTTGACGAACTAAATCTCTCCCCATGTCTTGAAGAAGTTGATGCATCTCTAAACAATTAGATGATTCTACTGGCTGAAGGTGCCTATCACGTCTGCTGCATTGAAAGATTAATGAGTCAAACGATTATGACAACAGTTAAAGGCGAGTTGGGCACATGAACGCAAATAGGTGCTGTTTGTGAAACGTTAAATTAATGAGCAATCCCAAACAGTTACTGAAGTAAAAACCAAAGTTATTAGAGGGGTGTTTTTGTTACCTATTTATCCGGCTTATTTTAATATGTCCAATCAAATGGTGTCACCAACATCTGCTTCCAATAACGGTTGAAAATGCATAATTCAGAGCGGTTTGAAAAATGCAAAAAAAAAATAGAAGGCATAACTAAATTTAGTTAATAAAAGCAAGTATACATATATGCTTATCCATAAATAATGTCAAATAACAACGCCATCATTAAATAACTCCAAATAACAACACCATCATTTTACCTGTACAGATGAATCTGTAGACAACCCGTGAATCTTACAGCGACCTACCTGGAAACGATATTTGCATTTGTTGTAAGCCATGTTTGTGGAAAATAACCCGCTCTCCTGTCCAGAGACTTCTTACTCCACATATGTCAGATGCAAGTACCCTACAATAAATCATCACAAATGCCATTACATATATAAGTTTTGGAATAAAACTGAAAGTGGCAAAGATGGGCGAATAAGGTTGGTTGACAACGGCTCAAATAGGTTTCAATATTAACAACTAAGAAGCTTATAAATACTAATCTCAAACTATAAAGTTACCTATATTTCAGAATCTGCACCATAACCTACATATCCCCTAAATTTACAGAAATAATAATAATAATAGGTCAATGCAGGCAAAATCAAAAGCATATAAATCGATCTTACATCCTGATGATGCTTATGCGAGAAGGAGATCTTCTTCTTCTCCTTGTTGCTGATCTTTCACCTATGGTTTGCTGATGCGTCGCTCAAATGTTTTATGTTCGTTCATCAAAATTAACCAATCAATCAAACATAATATGATAAGAATCAATTTATATCTCAATTAAATTAGATATTACATACCTGCGAGCCATCTCCACTCTGATCTCTGCGAATCGAAACCCTAATTTTGTATATTTTGCCGGCAAATGGTATTTTGACGACATCCTTGCATCTGTGAAGTGATAATACCTTGTTTTGTTTTTGTAATTGTTTGGCAAATGGTATTTTTACACAAATATTAAGGGATATGGGATTAGAATTGAAGGCATATATAAGTAGGAATTGGTAAAGTGATAATACATGTGTTGTGTTGAGTGAGATGGAATGATAAACAGATTGAATAAGTAAAAACTAATGCATCTACAAAGAAACCATAAATTAAAAGAAATAAAAAATATTTTTCATACCTAGTTCAGGAATCAATGTATTAAACTGCTGGTACTATAATCAAAACCCCAATTCAATATGCAAATAAGAATTGCTCATTCATACTATCTTTTGTATTACATTAATAAACCTTTTGTATTTGTAAATACCTTTTGCAAACAACCTCTTGGATTAGGGTTGGATGATCCTTTAGAAAGAACTTAACAGCAACATCCTACAATAAAACAATTAATTCTTTAGACAAATTTTAAGTTTGTATTAGTATATAAAAAACACAAATAATATATAGCTGAAGATAATTTATAATCTATTTATCTATGATGAAGGTGCAAAGTTATAATTCACAGTACATTCAACTCAGTGACATACATATTTAATAATATGTTATTTTGTATGCACCTTTATCCAGTTACATGCTCCTGCATAAATTTAATTGAATACGATACATGAACATATTAGGGTTTTCATAAAAAAGAGAGAAAGTCGTTAGACAATGAATTGTTTTGCTACTATCATGGATTGCCTGGTGATTCAATAATCATAAAAATCTCCTTTGCATAAGCATATTCCGTTGTTAAATTACAACCTGCACAAAAACACATTAAAAATTATATGAGATTGTGAGGAAAAAACAATATGAGAAAAAAAATATGAATGACTGCAGGGTTTTTTTTAAGTATATTTTTATGTTTGATTAGGGTTACCTAAGTTGTAGGGATTCTCCTAGATAATTGGTTGCATAAGTTTATAGATTTTGACTTGCAAGATATAATCCAAAATATGTGTTGGTCTAGTCGTTATCATCTTTGTTAATATTACCAACACCCTAGGTTCGAATCCTGCAAGTGGCATAATTTTTAAAATATATTAGAATTTTTTAAAACTTAGTTGCTTACGTGGCATACATTGCCTAGGTGGCATTGACTGGGCAAAACGTGGCATTGAGGAGGCATTATGTGTGAATAATGACATCATACACATCCTGATATATATGTTACTAGCCTATAAACCCGTGATAAATCACGGGTGGCTTATAAAAAGTATGAAATAGTCTTGTTCATAAAAACACACTTTTTTCACACACATTCCATGAGAACCCATCTTTCAATTCTTTTTAATCTGATTAATTGTGCATCTATGCTTATCTATATACAGTTTATGAAATAAACAAATAAGATTCACCTAGACAGTTAAAGAACAAAAGAGGGTGACGTTTACGATCCTTGTTCAGATAGTTGAAGCAAATAATCTTAATTTTCAAACAATAAGTGAAAATGTGCACAACAATTGAAAGAGTATCTCGACACAAATAAGCGTGACATATAAAAAATTAAAAATCCAACATAAAACTAAAGTTTTCATTAGACGGTAGAAATAAACAATGTTGGTCGGTTCAAATTTTAGATATCACAACATGTATGTCTGTTCATTTTGTGTACCAATATATATATATAAAGTAAAAATATACAAAACTAATTAGATATTATAGTATAATTAGGTATGCATGCCTTACATGTTCATTGGTACATGTTCACAATGATAATCCTACAATGCATGCTTGCAAGTGCAGGTTGGAAGACGAAATAATAGTTTGTGTAAGCATAAATTAACACCTTGAAAGATGTGTTTGTGTAAGCATAAATTACAGTAATAGCTGCCATTATGAAACAATCAATAAGCACATCGTATACATATCATGAAATTTATGCTTACACAAACTATTATTTGGTTTAACACCTTGAAAGATGAAAGATGTGTAAGCATGCATTACAGTAATAGCTGCCATTATGCAACGATCAATAAACACACTGACTGATGATAATGAAACAACATGCATTACAGTATTAGTTGCCATTAAGCATAAATTAACACCTTGAAATAATAGATGAACTATGTATACCATTAGTCAATATTTTTGCATTTAAGTTGGATAAACTCATAAACCACAAAGATACAAACACTTTGAAAGAAAAAAAAATCTTGTATTTGAATAGAATAATGATCAGTATTCTTTGCATACACACATCCTCATCTTTCTAATGCTATCTTAACAGAAGCTAGAAAAACATATAAAACAGCTGAAGCTCAAAATCTTATCGTTTAAATAATAGTGAGCTGAAGTTTAGGCCGGTTGGGTTGCGGTTCAATAACCTCCATATGGATTTGTATAGTCTGAAGAACGCCATAAGATATCGACCCATCAATCTTTTTAATCTTTTGCTGCTGCTCGTCCACGACCCATTCACCCCCTCGTTTCTCACCTCTCATTGTCAAGTACATTGGCCCTTCAATACCATACCTAAAAGGAAAAAACTTAGTAAGTTTGTATTTTTTTCACACAAACTTCTCTACATAATTCATATGACCTCAAAAGTTAGGAAGTCATACTTAGGCACGAATACAATAAAGCCATTCGCTCTAATCTTTACGATTCTGGCTTCAGTATCAGTAGGCCTGTACGAACATAGAAAAAGAAAGAAGATGATGAAGATCAAGATATTATGATGATAATATGACGATGATAATGATGTTGAATACCTTTTCCTGAAAAAGATTATAGTATGATGCTCTATGGAGGCACGACTTGCCGTCTGAGCATTCCTATGCCGATAATTTAGATCTGACAATAAATAAATAGAAGCGAGCAATGAACATTTAAAATTAAATATACACGATGTGAGTTCCTATAGATTACAGTATTTTCTTCCTTGTTTGTGTTTAAACAGAAAGAAAATGCAAAATTATCAAGCGTAGTTTGACATCTGAAAAGAAAGAAAGTGTGTGTCGTTGATGCATAATTTATTCTTAGGATTCTTACTATCAGCGATGCTGGTGAGTTGTGGTATGTCCTGGAATATAGGTGGCAACTTGTATATTCCTAAAGATGCAGCAAGCAACCTGTGCACTATAACATCTGCAACCAATTTAAGAAAGCTCACTATCCATCCATTAAAGTACATATAAAATAGCACCACCACCAACGACTGAGACTTTTATTTACCAGCGTATCCTCTAACTTTGCATTCTCACCAACTTCACCATCCTCCATATGAACGTTAACATGCTTCTAAGAAACCCCATTGATCTGCAGCTTCGCGAGAAATCCAACTATATTTACTTTTATAATCTTCTCTTCTTTATTAACATCTTCCACCTCGGCATCTCCAGCCCCCAATCCGTCACATTCGACAATCTTCCCACCCTTCTAGAAAAACTCAATAGCACGACCATTAGTAATAATCTCACGAGAACTGAAACTATCACCACCACTATCTAGCTTAGTCATATCTAACATCACCACATTCGTTCTTAATTTCAACCTTACATACACTGTCACTCCCGATCTCAGTACCAGCCACCATAATTCTGAAACAATAAAAGTTTCTATAAGCAAAAAAATAATAAATAAAATATTCTTGTATATGTTTAATCAAATATCAGGGCATCTTCTACAAAGCGATCATATATGAGGAGACACAATTTTGACTTAAGATGCACCTAAATAATAGTACACACTGACTGATGATAATGAAACAGCATGCATTACAGTAATAGCTGCCATTATGCAACGATCAATAAACAGATCGTATAAATATCATGAAATTCAGTTATGACTTACAATTAGGATAACTAATTGAACAGATCATTACGAAACAACAATGCATACATAAAATATTCATCAATCTTCTATAAAGCAATAAACAACAGCAAACTGAAACGTAAAATTAATTGTTTCAGTTACGACTTGGAGTTCAACTACTTATTCAAACAAATCATAACAACGAACAAAAGAATTACCGTACCCGTACAATCAAAATCGGTTAATTCACTTACAACTAACTAAAATAACACATCCAAGTTACCTTGTAATATAACCCATTGATCATGCCACAAGCCGATTGATGAAATTTCCATTAACCCGCAAATAATCTACCACAGATTTCAAATCCCCTTTCTACGAACAATCTTTATCATCTAGCTGAGTGAAAAATAATGTACCAAAAAAGAGCTTCTAACTTACTGGCAATTCATCTAGCAAAGCATAAACATAGTGCGAGATAACGGTTTCCATTATAGTACTTTAAAAATACCAGTTGACATGTCCCAACACTACTCATTGCCATTCACGAATCAAGCTCTTTATATCTCACTTTAGCATCTAGTTCATATAGCACATAAATCTTTCCTTGCAACATAATAAATTTCAAATCTTAATTTACCAGACCAGAGCACGGTGAGGAAGGTTAGCTTCGAGAAGAAGGTCCATACTATTCTATTGGGAGACCAACCGACTTAAGAATCATATCATCAAAAAGAAAAAGCGAAGCTAAACCGGTCTCATCAATGACACATACAATTACTTTGAACCTAACATACAAAAAGATTGAACCTAACATACAAAAAGTAGACATATATGAGTGGCAATGTGAAATAAAATTGATAGAAAATGCACGAAATAAGATTTTAAAATGGTGAACTTGTATCATAGTTTAGCCCAACAGCATTAATTTCTTGTTGTTGTTTGCATGTGCAAACCTTGTATCATCTAATGTATTTGTGCCATCCATGTAATCGTCCCATGAAGAACCCACTGCAACATTAAGTAGGAACCTAAGCAGAAGGGATCACTGTGAGAGTATGCAACAAAGTGTGATACAAATTAGGCAAATATACGAAGTTGTTAAGAAGATTTGACAGCTGTGAGAGTATGCAACAACTGTAAAAAAACACACAAAATAACCCACAAAAACTTATTTGCTTGATCCCATCTAAAATATCAATCGATCCATATATTAAAAATTGACAATCAGTACCCACATAAAAACTAATAATCAAATTGAGTAATTTTTTTTACTTATGAGAACCCACAAAAAAAGTAATAATCAAATTGACAATAGATCCATAAACTTATGAGTACCCACAAAAAACCCAACCCGTCAAATTGACGTACAACACTGAGGAGTAAACGATTGGATATTAATATACCCAAACCAAAAATAGTTAGCAGGTTGTTATGATAAAATCAAAAGATATGCACAAAATAATTAGGAAACAATTGAAGAAAATTATAACTGATTTATGCACAAAATAATTTAGGAAACAATTGAGTAAATAAAAATCAATGAGAAAATCATTCAGTTATAATCGAAATTGAAGAAAATCATTCAATAAAAATCAATCGGTTAAAATAAAAAAATTAGTTGTACCCAAAAACCAATCGATTAAATTCACATGGGCTATGATATGCGATTATATGTTGACTAAAAGGTAATGTTTTATATTTTTAATGAGATGTTGACTAAAGTAGATGTAATATAGATGACGTGGCTTTGATAACATGGCTTTATTCACATGGGCACTGCTAAGGTGGCTTTTATGAGGTGGATAGAATTTCAAAAAAAGCTTCTTTTATTATATATATAGATAAATATATATAAAACAAAACTTATTAATCAAACATCACATCAGTCGGACAAAAAACACAATGGTCGCACAAATGTCACTTCAGTTGAACAAAACAATTTACCTACCCACTAAACACTTGTAAAAATATGATAAAGTCACAAAATTTAACGGTCGCACAAAACTAAATTTGAAAAGCCGATGAAAAGTCTCTAATTTGTGGACCACAAAACAAAAAATGAATCAATTACGAGGAGAGTTATTTTACATACCAAACTTTTTTCATATACCAAGGGACTCATCTCCACCATCCATCTAAAAAGAAAACAATGGCTGAGATTAAAAGCATTTTATTATTTCACCTATTTTTTATAATTTAAATATCTATTAAACCGTTAATCGTTAAGTGAAAATATTTACACCATCGCGATGAGCATTTAATTATCTTTCTATAGACGGTCACTTTGATATACTTTCGAAAAAAGAAAAAAAATTCGTTTTTTTCACGTTTTTTCATTATTTTTTTCGTTTTTTTACGTTACTGAAATTTGCATGAAAAAAATCATATATGATAAAACACTAAATTGAATATCACATGTGATATTAGTGTTAAATCATATATGATATGTAATATCACATGTGATATTACACTAATATCACATGTTATATTACATATCATATATGATTTAACACTAATATCACATGTGATATTCAAATTAGTGTTTTATCATATATGATTTTTTAATGCAAATTTCAGTAACGTAAAAAAACGAAAAAACTTAAAAAAAAAACGTGAAAAATACGGAAAAAAAAATTTTGTCGAAAGTATATCAAAGTGCCTATCTATAGAAAGATAATTAAATGTTCGTCGCAATGATATATTTTTTTTCGCTTAACGATTAACGGTTTGAAAGATATTAATATTTGAAAAAAAATGATGAAAGTGGGTTTTTTAAATTGTTGGGATTAATCTCATATTCTCATCCATTAGATCAAATAAAAATTGAGGGTGGAGATTGATCCCTTGGCATGTAAATAGTCTTTTGTCTTCAAATAATCTTAAATCATCAATTATTTATTTTAAAATAAATCCTAATAAAATACACCTATCCAATTTAAAGTAACTTTTCTTGGTGTCTATTGTATAACAATGGGCCATGGCCCATGGGTGCATATAACTATTTTTATAGAACGTTCAAGGTAAGTAAACCGATAAATAAAAAGTTGAGACACATAGAATGTAACCATCCAAACTTAAAGACACTACCTCAATTTTGATTAAATGTTTTGAAAGAAATCTTCAAAGAAGTTGGGCGATGACGTCTTGTTTTTAATGAAAAGCTATAAAAATAGAAATAAATGTGTTCATCGAAGTTTGACTCGTCGCGGTCAATGTCGAATTTATATGGTCAAAAACACGTGCATATTTTTTTCCACCCATTGCTGACCAATGACGTGATCCTCTTCAACAATCTTATCGCATCTTTAATATTTGTTTTTTAATCCAAATTCATTTGACAATATTTGGACTGATAATAACAAGTGTTTGTCATACATAATAGAATATCATGTAACATGTGTATACATCTATTTCTTTCTCGTCAACAGTCCTAGGATAGGAAGATTGTTTTGTTAGGTACATACAATGAATATGACGATCTATCTTTTTTAGGACAAACCTTAAAATACAATATTCGATATATAGACCGCAAATAAAGTTTTCGTTGATCTCGGGTTTCAGCTAAATTCACAAACTTGAGCTGTGAGTTAAAGGTTAATCACAAGATGTTAATATATGAACCAACTATCTAGTCTTAACTCGGTTAATATAGTTTAGATTGTTACTCTCTCCGTCTCAATTTAATTGTCAGGAGAGAGAAATCACAAAGTTTAATAAAAGTGGGGTCACTTTAATTTTAACCACACGAATATAATATTCCGTCTAGTTTTTACTAAAAAAGAAAAGTGGACAATCTTTTTGAGACATTCAAAAATGAAAATATGGACAATTAAATTGAGACAGAGGGAGTACAATATAATCTTGAAAACTTAGTGTTTAAGTAAAATTTTGTACTTTGCTTGAAACACGTGTAAGTTCCTTCGAACACCCTTAAACTATTTCCTTCGGTCACTTACATAAGGGAAAAGCACACGTTAGCTTCGCTTTGGAATTTACCCCAAATCCAAGTTACGACGTAAGAATAAGTATATGTGCTTAAAGGCAGAATAATAAATGACATAGTAAAGAGTAGTTGAGTGTGAAATAAATGAGTTGGGGGTATTATATTACCCAAACCTCGATACCTTTTCTGTCTCGAGAAAGAGTTCGTCGAGCTAGGTGCTTGGTGTCAGACCACGCGGTAACATGATCTCGTAAAATCCGGAATAAGTGGCGTTGCCCGGTTCTTCTATCGGACCACTTAATAAAGGAGTAATGTTTGGGTAAAAGATGTTACCTGGACAAAACGTGTGTGTGCGCTCTTGTTCCTATTGACAATGTCAAGTCCGGCGTGAGCCTATCAATCACATACGCCAATATTGAACGTCGAAGACACGTACAGTCATACACAATAGAGACACATTTCTATATACTCGTCGTTTAGATTATGATATAATCCCACAATCTCTTAGTTGACGTCTTAGTAAGTTAATGACACACTTTAGTACCGTTAGACTACAAGCGATTTTGGAGACCAACTAGAATGAATATTAATACCATTGATATGGTAGATATACCAATATGTTAAAAAAAATTACAGGAATTTGTAAAATGTAATTGTATATTACAGAAATTTATAATTTGTATTTAAACATTTTTTTTAGAGTAATATATTTATCGAGTATTTGACTTTTTATTCAAAAATAAGTAATTGTATACTATGGTATCTAATTCCACCTCAATTTCAATACGGTCTTGTCTTGTCCTCTGTTTGATGAAGATGCATTCCGAGGGTACATATATTTATTACCATGGGCCATGTGTTTGGGTCCACTTTCTAGTCTTGTGACCACCTCTCTATCTGGTAGACGTCTGTAGTCGGGTAGCACATTCACTTTATTATGTTGGAGTTGTTGGCTTGTTACAACCCTTATAAATGAACCTATAGAAAATATGTACGTATAACAAGACTATTTGCTACCAACTATATTGTCAAAACCATAAATCAAGTATATAATTTTGAAGTAGTATATTTCCGAAGTCAAAAAAATTATAAGCATCTTTAAATGTTGACATATGTATGATGTAATATTTTTCTTGTAAACATTAATTTTTCCATCTTAATACATATTAAATTTCTAAATAAATCATGCTGACATATTAACATATTCTATTTGTTTTGTAATATTATATCTTGTATTTATATTATTTAAAAACTTTATAATTTTTTTCCTTGTACGGTTTGTATATATTTTTTGCTTTGATCCAATCATTGTTTTTCTCAACAACTACATATAGAAATGTCACTGTTTATATTCATAGTACGTTGTTTGTTTTGAGAAATAAACATAGAATGAGTTTTAATTTAAGGCTAGTCCCAGTCGCAACCTGGGACGACCTGGGACAACCTGCGCCACGTCAGCTTTCTCTCTCCAGCGACCTGGGACAACCCGGATGCCCCAGTCGACGACCCGAGGATTTTTTTTTTTTTTTTTTTTTTTTTTTTTTTTTTTTTTTTAATTCAAACATTTTTAACATTAAATTTAAATTTCATTCAAATTAAAAAAACATTACATTACGAAATTAAAAAAAAAAAAAAAAAAAAAAAAAAAAAACATTACACTACGAATTTAAAAAAAAAAAAATACAATACGAAATTCAAATAAACACTAGAATACTTAAATCATAAATCTAATCTGAATGCTCCCCGCATGCAGAGTCATACGAGGGAGTACGAGAACCGGCAAATCCCTCGAACAGAGGTTCCCCCGGTAGCTCGAAGTTGGTAGTCGAAGTTGATGCACCAACACCATCGTCTTTGTTCTCCCGATAGCTCCAATTGATTTTGGTGCTGATGTTGTTCGTTATCATCGAAACAACTTTCCACAACTTGTCAGCAACCTCGCGATCTTTGCGGGCTTGATCTTTCAAAAAATTTTCGATCACAGCTTTTCTTTCAGGAGTAATGTCGTTGCAACTCTGGTAGTTTTGTCTCATTTGTTCCTTCTCGGCTTTCGCCTGGTTAAACAATTCGATGACGCTTATAATAGCTTGTTTCCGAGCCTCATCGTCGATATTACATTGATTTTGAACGTACACTTGCATATCTTCAACTGAATGGGGGAGACGGCAAGCCATATTAAATCGTGTGTTAAGAAGTATTTTGAGGTTGAATTGTATTTGAAATTGTGTGTTAAGAAATGTGTTTGAGGTGAAGTTGGTATTTATAGAGTGGTAAATTTGGTTTGATTTTTTTTTTTTTTTTTTGACCAAACGGTCGAATATTAATTTTTGTATTTAAAATGTGGCGTTGGAAAGGAAGCAAACAACATTTCACATCGGGTGTCTAAGCAACCGATGTTGCAAATTAAGGTCATTCGACCGATCTCATGCCCGGCCTCCACACTCGATCCAACCGATGTGCACATCGGTCGTCCTTCGATTTTTTGCATGCCCAACCGATTTATTTTACTCCACTGCGACAAGCCTAAAGCGACAATGTACGTTAAGAGTGTACCGGAAGTTATGAATAAATAAATTGGCCACAAATAAAGTCATGGTGAATAAAAACTACTAAAATAAATTCAATTAAGAACTATGGTAGTAGTATGGTACATTACTACATACGTAGCTGTTCAGTGTTGATTAATAACCAATTAACCACTAATTAAGAGGTTATTAATTATAGTCTTATGGTTGGAGATGGAAGGTAATTCACTTAATCTAGAAATATTAACACAAAATATAGAAGAATATTTGGTTTTTGCAATACTACGAATTTGGTTTTCTTAACTCTAATCACATTTTTTTTTAGGTTTATGTATTGCCACTTTAAACAGGATAAAAACTAATGAAACTCAAACAAAACTCGTACTATACATAAATCTAAATTATTTTTTGAAAGATTTTGCATCGCGTTGTAAAATGGTGTTGCTGATCATATTTCACATCTCGAACACTTCATAGACCGCTACGGTCAAATATTTTAAATAGGGACCGATTTAATAATTGAGCACTTGCACAAATATTTTGACGCATTTATCGAATGAAATGTTCAATGTAGAGCCTTAAATTGAAAACTGTGAACAGTTAATCAAGATCGTACGGATGAATCATGTTCTCAAACTATCAAAATATAGCAATTGCTTCGAAATAATTATTAAAGGTAAGCATGTTGAATGTCTTGTGAACGTCATGTCACTTTGTTTCGTTATACAATCCAAATTTTCAGCTACTCATAGTAAACTACTTTGATACATTACGCTACATATGAAATATGCGGCATGAAGTTTTGTGGTATATCGTCCATTTAACACTATAATTAATTAAAGACATGTCGTAATCTTCTCCATATGGTTTCCGGCCTATTTATATGTAAGTATCAAGATTCACGTGTTCGGGAGATTTAAACAATACATATTTCTAGAGAGAGAAAGTATAGAGAGGATGAGGTGTTCTAGTAAGAGAAACAAACTAGTTGAATTATGAAAGACTTATTACACACTTACACTTTTCATGGAAAGTTATGAAAGATATTTATATGCTCATTACATCACAAATTTACCTCGTGTACAATATTAACTGCATGCAAAGCTTTCTACGTATCTAGTCTAATCCCGTAATGTCATCATTTTTATAAAGCTATCACAACTAATCCACAAGGCTTAACTCTATCGTTGCACATTCTCAAACCGAGTGAAGTGTTCTTCTTCAAGAATGTTAATTTATCGTAGTCTCAAATTTATTTATCGATCATCCGAACAACAAACTGGTGAACGTGCGTTCTACAGAAAACTAGATGCGCTAAAGCAAGTCATTGGCTCGTAGATTAAATACCAAAACTGTTTACATAGTTAAATCAACATGACATGACCACATTGTTTTAGTGTATTAGTAATTTACAAAAGTATTTTACTAGTATTTGAAGCTGGTTGTTATCAATTATTAAAATAAGGCAAATAAAATAACTTAAAGTAGCGAAGAAGGTACACATAAAGAAAAAAAGACAAAGGATAGTTCAAAGTCTAATGTTTCCACGTTTTCCATTACTTTATTTAATTTCAAGTCGCGCTAATAAATTATATTTTCATATTGCCACGATGAATACAATATAATATGCGGATTTGAATCGAATGTTCCTAAAAGAATTAACAAGATTACGTAAAATTTTGCAATATATATTGAAGTATCGAGTATGTTCACTATGTTAGACCAGTAGTAAAGCTGATCAAACTCACCATCCCCATATCAAGCTCACATCCATATTCACTCATTTTGTTAAATCAACCACTAGATGGTGATGTTCAAAAAGAAAACCACTTTGTGTTTGTGTTTTATTCTCAGTGGGCATATGGTTTTGTATGTGTGTTGTAGTCAAATAGCTTGCTTGTCGAAATCAAATAGCTGATAAGGGTCAAATAGCTTGTTGGGGGACTATTTGATTTCTTTTGTTGTAGTCAATCATGTATTTGTTTTTTTGGTTTCTTTGGGTCCTCTATATGTTAGCATCTTGTTAATGTAGGGGATGCCTTTATTTGTATTTGTTTTGGTTGTGAAATAAATTGCCTTTCAAAAAAAAAAAAATGGTTATAAAAGTGGTCACCAAACAAACAACACGACCATACTTCAATGAAATATAAATATACTCCACAATATAATCACACACAAAAACGAGAAAAAAATGATTCGGTCAAGTTTATTATTGGACAACCTTTAAAGTTCTTGTTCCATGCATGAAGAGGGGCAAGAGTAATGGTTGACGACACATAGACGTGGTGCTCGAGATGTTTCTTAAATAATACTCCGTAATAAATTTACTCAATTTAACATTGTAATCATCTTGAACGATACTACTATTTTAACCTCTTTTTAAAACATGTATTCTATTTATTTTACCCTTTACCCAAAATAAAACATGTATCTACTTTTCATCAATGAAACCTAGTACAAATAACTTACAAATCATACCAGCCAAATTGTTATAAACATAGTCCAAGTTTGATCAATCTTCTAACAAACCATAAGTAGTGGTCAATGAAATAAATTAAAATAAGTAAATCAAACTTTCTCATATTGTTGAATAATCGCAATCACCGCTTATGGTCAAGTCTCATATGCCACTCTAATATATATATATCCTCTAATCAGTCAGACTATAAATTTAAAATATAGTAATATCAACGCGAAAAGGGTCAACTGAGAATGAAACCACTCTAAGTTACAACTTTTGATATCATTTTGTTACAAGAACTAGGTTATTAATAGAATTACATAGTTTTAAACCTTAATACGATAATTATTTATACTCGCACAAAATGTGATTACCATACTATTAGTTCTCGTTGTTATAGGTATATTTCCTTCGACGTTAAAAGTCCAAATTAATAAAGATAAAAGGGCTAACATCGACTCAAATATGGACCTTTTCTTTATGTGACTATGGGCTCACATATAATCTGCTTTATAGCCACGTTATATGCTAACAAGTAATGGCATCATGTAATATATTGTGGGAAGGATTAAATAAAAAGAAAAAGAGTGTTTCGGGGGGTGGGGGTTTGCATGTAATATATGTTTGAAATTGCGTATATATTTTGCTTAAAATTTGTAAATATATATATATATATATATATATATATATATATATATATATATATATATATATATATATATATATATATATATAGAGAGAGAGAGAGAGAGAGAAGCGTTCAAATGAAAAGAGTTTTTTTTGTGAGAACGCGAGAAGAAATCTTGGCCCTCCATTCTATCACCTCTTTTTTTTAATGTGATGGCTAAAATAATTCATAACCTCTACATTAAA
The DNA here is from genome assembly GCA_019973895.1 of Chrysanthemum seticuspe. Taxonomy (NCBI): domain Eukaryota; kingdom Viridiplantae; phylum Streptophyta; class Magnoliopsida; order Asterales; family Asteraceae; genus Chrysanthemum; species Chrysanthemum seticuspe. The sequence continues at coordinate 101,675,774 of BPTQ01000008.1, forward strand.
CGTACAATAAGATACATTTTTTGCATTTAGTTTCAAGGCTAGTATAAAACAAAAAAACACACACTCTCACTTTTGAACGTGTGAAAAACACGAATACTCTCTCAACCTTCATCAACACCAGCTTCCACCACAGTCATCGCCAATCACCACCATCAACCGTCATAATCCTCACCGTTCACCACCGTCCACCGTAGTAATCATCGCCTATCAGCACAGTCCACCTCAATCATCGTCGATCACCACCGCCCACCTAATCATCGCCGATCACCGTCCCCTGCCGTAACCATCACCGATCACCACCGTCCTCCATCGATAATCATCATCATCATCATTATTATTATACAGAGGCATTGAGTAAGTCTGAATTTAAGCTTGATTCATATGTATTTAGTTTTGATTTAGTGATTATAGAAAATTTTGTTCTTGTGGTTTATGTGTTTGATTTTAGTTATTAGTTGTGTTCATGAATAATCTAGATGATTATGTAAACTTGATGAAGAAAATGAAAAATGAACGCGTTTTACTGGTGGTTTGTGAATGTACACTACGTGTTTGATGAAATGCTAGTTGTTTTCACATATGAATATAGGTTGATGTTTTTAATCGGCACCAATTATTAGTTAAGTTCATGTACTAAAACCTCCCCTGAGCTCCAAGGTCTTGCATATAAAAAGAAATGTGTGGTTGTTGAAACTGATCTAGCTTTTTTTTTTTAATTATTTTTCATATCATCACCGTATAGATAGTGTTATCGGGAAAGTGGTCATTAGTTATAATATGAAGAAATAAGGTATCAGATATGGTATCGAATATCTTCACATGTGAAGAAATATTGTATCGAATATCTTCACATGTGAAGAAATAAGGTATCGGATATGGTATCGAATATCCTCACATGTGAAGAAATAAGGTATCGGATATGGTATCGAATATCTTCACATGTGAAGAAATATTGTATTGAATATCTTCACATGTGAAGAAATAAGGTATCGAATATCTTCACATGTGAAGAAATATTGTATCGAATATCTTCACATGTGAAGAAATAAGGTATCGAATATCCTCACATGTGAAGAAATTTGCTTAAAACTTGATTTGTGTCGATGGCTTGAAATAAGGTATTGAAATTTGAGAGGCTTTAAATAAGGTATCAAGTTGTATACTTTGAGTATTTGGAGAAGGTTTGTTGGAATTACTGGTTTACAGTGTCAGTTTATATCATGTAGGCTTTATTGACTTTATGGTTTATTGTATATGATGTAATTTGTGCAGATAACCTGCCTATCTTTGCTCTACCTGATGATAGTGTTGTTGAGGATCAAGGGGAACCTTCAAGTGTACAAAGGGCCATTGAGATGATTGCTGGTCATCTTAGAAAGTTTTTGGCTGACCGCAGTGTTGTTGGGATATTTGAGAAGCTAGTAAGTTTGCTTTAGGTATCAATTATCATCAGTTTGGTAGAACTGAAGTTCACAAGTGATGATGGCTCGTTAGAATGTTTAGCTTTGGTTATCTTTTTTAGTATTTACATTGGGTGATGGGTCAAAATTTAATATCTTTTGCATGGCTCGGACTGGGTGGAGTTGGGTTGACCCAGAACAATTGTGCGCCCAGAATTTTTATTTTTATATAATCGTTTGCCAAGTCAATTACGATTACCAAATCTATATTTAATCACTAAATTTCTAAAGTTTACGAAATATATATAAATTAAGGCGGTACTGTGCATTTAGGTACATCATGAGTGACCTTTAAAGCTTTTCTTTGTTAACATCTAATTTTTCACCCGTCTTAGTAAAAAATAATTCTAGTTGGCCTATTCATAAGTAATTTGGATGAAGTTGCCAACCCTATATATAACACTTAGTTACGGAATAATCAGCGGGGTCAGTCATGTTACAGTTTGGTATACCAAAAACTTTCTAAGATGACCAGCAAGGTCTGGAAATTAACTAGTCAATTTACGGTAGCTTCTACAAATAATCAGCGGGGTCAGTCATTTTACAGTACCTACTGCAAATTTTCAGTGAGGTCAGTTAGTGGTGCTACTGTTTTTTTTTTTTTTTTTTTTTTTTTTTTTTTTTTTTTTTTTTTTTTTTTTGTGATCAGTGGGGCTGCAATACATGTTCTGCATCATCTGTTTTTGGTAGGTCAATGTAGTGTTCTGTATGTCAATGTGGGGCTGCAGCACATGTGTTCTATATGTAAGTTAGAGTCCTTTCATCAAATTGCAATCATAAGTGGGTCAGTGTGGTTTTTGCCCATTTTATTTTTCCACCTGGTCTCGTTTTAACCTTTAGAGGGTGGGTCATGGGTGAGTGTGTTAGGATCCTTGTGTTAGTTAGTGTTTGGTTCATGGCCAATGTTTTGGGCTCTTGCACCTTAGTCTTTTGTTTCTCTTTTAATAGTTCGGCTGTACACACCGTATGTGGTGTTTTTTATTTCCTTTGGTCCCCTTCTCTTCAATGGTTTTGTTAAGGAGGTGGGATGCCATTTATTTTGTATTATGGTCTTTGGTCCCTTTTATATATGTTTCCTTTCTAAAAAATATATATATAACAATTAGTTTTTACCAAGGGATATATTATCAGGCTAAACCAGGATATGGGGGCTCCGCAACCTTGGGCACCTCCTCAAACTTTTCCAATGAATGCAGGTGGTAGACACGGGTTTCGACCTAACCATTTCATGCCACCTCAACGTCAATTTGACAATTTCTATCCGCGAGTAGACATAGCTCCACCTATGGATAAACCTTCTCGTCAAGCTCCACCTTCATATAGCAGAGATCCGCCTGTTGTACCATAAAAGGTATTACTCTTCTCTTTAATATCTATACCTTTGGAATAAATCTTGATCGAGCCCAGATGATTGCTGTTGCATGTTTTAAGTAACAACTTGTTGCTTAATTTTGGAATTTTGGATCATCACTCTTATTTACCTAAGAAAAGATTTATTAGCTTAATAGTTACTGCAACCCTAAAAATCACAATCTTTCGTTACTGCAGTAAAACTATTTATATCATTTGCTACTTTAAAGAAAAATATGGACTTCTATTCAGGGCAGAGAGATTGAAAGTTGGCTTACAAACTAATAGATTGTAATTATTGTGGTGCTAATGCATAGGTCACACAGAACATGCAAGTTCCTATTTCATATGCAGACGCTGTTATTGGCACATCAGGAACTAACATCAGCTATATCCGTCGTGCTAGTGGTGCTACTATTGCGATACAAGAGTCAAGAGTAAATCCTGAGGAAATGACTGTTGAGATAATCGGTTTTGCCGCACAAGTTAAGACTGCTGAACAATTGATACAGGTATTCTTTTATAATCTGGATTCCATATAACACTTTTTGTCACTCTTGATGTGGACTAGTGGTGGTGAAATGACGGGTTGAGTAACTTGTAAAAAGAGTTCTTTTGTTATGAACCAAACCAGTAATACTTTTTGAATTGTGTTTTATAATCTCTTCTGTAAGCAATTTTTTGTGTAATACTTTTATCTAATGTTTTGAAGTATCTGTAAACAAATTCTGTTTCAAACATTATTGTGGTAATAATCTAATGTTTAAATTAAAAGATCTAGGGGGTTATGTGTGTTAAAATATACTTTTGGCCACTTTTGAACCTAGAACATAACCTGAATGACCCATTTGTAACTAACGTGTTTGACCTTTTGCAAACTGGGGCTTCATGAGGTCAGAGTCATTGCTACATACATTAGTAGAACAGTACATACATTAGTAGAACAGGGCAACAATACTCGGAATTATAAGTTTAGTGTGGCCCACAACAAGGCCATAACACCAAATAGGTCTTTTTATGCTATGTTATGTTCTGTCTATAATTGGTCAAATGGGCCGAGTTAAAAGATCTAAGAAATTATAAAAGCATGTCAAATCAATGGGTCAATAGGGCTTTAAGTTCCTATTTATATCTTAATGTTTAAATTTTTAAAATTGTTTCAGTAAAAGTAATTAAGGAATTTATCAGTTGCCCCAACCTGTCCACCGGCCTACCCTTTCTATCAGCCCCAACTATGTATGAACACAACATGTGGTACCACTTCGTTATAGGTTATGTGTTAATTTTCCTTTTCAGGGTAATAATATTTTCTGTTTTGATGTTTTGATATATTGCTTATCGATTCAGAATTTCAGTGCTGATGCTGCAACGGTAGCCGCCCAGAACCAAGCTGCTCCACCGCCTTCAAGCCAAGTGTATAACCCTTATCCTGGTCATGTTCCTAGTTACCCAGCTCAATCGGCCCCACCTGGCCATGCCCTTGCTGTTGGAGACTATAGCAACCCCGTCTATAGAGGCAATTATGGGTACTAAAAGTTAGTGGTAGAATGTTGTATGCGAGATTTCTGGAAAAATATTTGTCATTGATGATTGCATTCGGAATAACATGGAATTGTGTACTCATCTTCTTTCGTTACTTTTTAGATTTTATGTGATATGATTTGAGCTTTGAATAATGGTTTTTGGTTGATGAGTAATCATTGCCTTCATCTGAGACCGTGGTGACTTATATGTGCTGATGCCATAAGCCATTGAACGCAAGCCAGACATGTCCAGTTTTCTCTAATACAGTTGTGGGCTATACCAGTTTGGTTTGTCAGTGGTTAGAATGTAAAAGCTCAAACCAAGTGATCACATCTTGGTTTAGACTCTTAGGTGTGTAACAAACTAACAATGGAGTGTAGTTTAAATTTGTTTCTGGAAACCTTAGGTCATTTGTATAAAAAACATGTTCTTTCATATGTAATCTGATTGGTGCGAAACCGTCAAGTTTTCTCACGCGAGCTGATCACTTGTGAATGACCAGCCGTAAGGAACTTAAAACAGCTCACACACCAGCTCAATGAAGATCTGGGGAGTATAGTGTTTCCCCGGGTCGTTATGTCCCAGCGAGCTGTGCAATGGATCACCTCACGTATAGTGATCGGGAGATTTGGACGGAAAAGAGAATTTGGAATTATTATAACTACGGAAAAAGACATAAACTACAAGGGTTAAAATGAAAATTAAAGGAAATTAAAAAGATAAAATCTATTAAATAAACGCTATCACTATTTTTAAAGTGATGAACGTTTAAAACCTAAAACGTACGTTTAAATTAAAATCTACGCGACGTACAAAATAAAAAGTGAAACTAAATCAATATTAACCCTAAAAATATGAAAATTATATTTTTACAATCCTAATGATATAAGAAAATATTTAGAAAAATAAAATGATTTTTATAACTAATTAATTAATTATTGTTAATTAAAAACTAATTTTAACTAATTAATAATACTCTAAAATAAAAGAAAATAGGAAATAAGACTAGAAAAATAAAGTTAAGACTTAGAAAAATCTAAAATATGATAAAACTAATTTTAAAACTGAAAATATATTTTTCACACTTTTTATGTATTTATTATTAATTTAAAACTATTTAAAACTAATTTAAATTATTAAAAATAGCAAATAAAAGGAAAAAAAATAGGGAAAAATACTTTTTAAGCTTCTAATATTTATCTAAACTTAAGAAAATAGAAAAATTATTTTTTAGAACCTTTTCTTAATTATTTGTATTAAAAGCTATTTAAAAATACTTAAAAACTAAATTAAATTAAGAAAAATAGCAAATGAACTTAGAAAAATATGAAAATTTCAGGAAAAGTCTAAAACAATATATAGAACCTAGGAAAAATAGAAAAACAGGGGCATGTGTGGAAGGATAAGGAACTGATGAACAAAGTGCTTATAAATAAGCACTTTAATAAGCCAAATGGAGCACAACAAGCACCAAACTGATATGGAAGCTACTATAGGCTAAAATGACCAAAATGAAGTGAGAAACAACAAGCTAAACCACTGATTTGCAAGGTTGCTAAGATTTGGTGATTATGAAATTTAAGCTAAAACAGTGGCTGGGGACTAACTCTAAGCTATTGCACAAGCTACAAATAAGCTCTAAACTGAAAATGAAAAGTTACAATCTAAACTAGACCTGGTTGAGAGTGTTTGTGCTAAAGATCAGACCTATAGAAGCTCAAATGAGCCCTGTGCAACTGATGCAAATCTGTGAGAAAACTCAGCAGATGCTGAGTTTTGCACAGGGCAGATGAGGCCCAAAGGAGAAGCTGATTTGAAGCTTGTAATAAATTTGCAAAAATCAATAAAAATGGTCATAAGTAAGCAGACCAAGAGAGGTTTTGAAAACTACAAATTTCACAAAATAAGACCTAAAAATGAATCCTAGAAAATTCCTTGTATTTGGGCCCAAAACAGATTTTTTTTCCAAATTTTGACTTTTGAAGAAATATGCAAGTTTGACTATTTCCAACTTTGGATCCAATTTACTGATTGAAGTTGATGTTACAAGGTGTAATGAACATGATTCAAGCTTAGTTTGAGACTTTTAAACACAAATCACAAATTTGCTAAGTGAAGTCTCCAACAGTAAGACAGATAGACATATGCAAAGAAAGTTTTGACTTTCTGTGGTATTGCAGACCTAACCAAGACTCAATTGAGCATGTTTATACTAAACAAACATGAAGCAATAAAAATCAACCACTGAGCTAGCTTCTGTAGCAGCTTAAGACTCAAATCCAAACACTCCCTATTTAACTGTTAAGCAAGCTAAACTTGACCAAGCTGCTAACTGACATGAACCAATGATCAAACTAGACTTACATGACCTAAGTATAGCTAAATTAACACATTAGAACTAGTGGAGATCACAGTTGAACTTATAACCATAAAATGCAAAATCTAACTTGAAACTTGAAAATGAGATACTGGAACTTACAACTGTCAGCTGGTTGCAGGCTAAGATCAAACACAAGACTAATCTATACTACTCTCATCCAACCCATATCCACTCACTGCATCACCAAAATCCAGTTCCATAACAATTTGACCCATCTGTTGACTTTTGTTGACTCATTCAAAAAATGTTTGAAATTGATTAGCAAGCATACCCAAGACCATAATAAGCTCAAATAAGCTGATTTGAATGTTAAAACAAGCTTTTGGAAGCTTTGATATGATATATAAGGTTGCAACTTTCAACAGTAAGCATCAATATGTGAATTATAAATGAGACCTTGATTAAAACCTTAAAACTGAATTGCACTCTTTAAACAGCTGAATTTGATACATAAAAACTTGAAATTACAACTTTTAATCTAAATTACAACATTTTATTTAAAACGACATAAAGGAAAAATATCAAAAACTAACTACCACCCTTGCTTGCATCCTTCTCCCTCTTTTTATAGCTCAAATGCATTCTTCTCTCTCATTCTGCAAATCCCACCATTATTTAGGTCCCTTGGATCATTTTAAGGCAATCTTGACCATACATTCATTTTGGCGGGAAATGAGAAAATTGGCAGTTTTTGAGATTGAGTGAGGAGAGGGGTGAGATGATAATGATTCTTGGAGTGTAGTGTTTGGAGGGGGACAGGATTGGGGATAAGGTGAGGAGGTTGTGTGTAGCAGGGGAAGTGCAGGGCTCAAGTGGGAGAGGGAAGGATTGGCGCCAAGGTTTTGGTTTGACTGGTTGGGTTGACTGGCCAGGGTTAATAATCAAAGGGGGTCCAAAATGGCTAAAGTGACAGGGGGTCCAAGTGTGAAAGGGTCCAAAATGATATAAGACTTAGTTTTAATACATAGGGACCTTTTGTGTAATTCTCCAAACTTGAGGACCAAAACTGCCATATTAAACAAAGTTCCTCCAAGGACCATAATTGACAATCTTCAAAAGTATAAGGACCTATTCTGTCATTTTCCAATTTTCCAGGGACTAATTCTGCCAATTTTGAAACTTGAAGGACCATTTTTGTAATTTTCTCAAACTTTTGATATTTTTCACCAAAGGACTAAATTTGACAACTTTTGATTTTAAAAGGACCTTTGGTGACTTTACTTTTGAAATTATGTGCTCAGGGACTGTTTTTGACAATTTTTGAAACTTGGGGGACTGAAACTGCAATTTTTGCAAATTTGATATGTTTTTCATCTGATTTTGATATTTTTGCTTTTAAAACACATAAAATACTGATTTGTGATATTTTGATCATTTTGATGTGTTTTTGAGTGTTTTCAGATGATTTTGCAGTCTAGATAGTACAAAAATGATGAGTATTTAGACACTCATCATAATCTATACAAAATTATAAACTAATTAAGTTGTAGGCATCACATATTTAAAAATCCATGTATAAACAAAAATATAGTCTTCCAGAAAAGCTCTAAATTTTACCTCCAGATCTGCAAATGACCCACATTCTTTCTTGAACTATGATGGCCAAAATCTTTTGTTCATTACCGAAGACTGTAAGAAATATTTAAAAGCTGACAAAAACTTTGTGATTCTGCAATTATACGCGAGTATCATCTACCTTACTATATTTATACCCTCACCGACGTACACAAGCTCATAAAAAAGCAAGTCAGTGTTATAGAACTCCTGTACACAAGCTCATCAAAATGTCTGATTTTAATTTCATGTTTAAGCACTCCAACTGGCATAAACCTGGGCACATACAAACAAAAGAACTTATGTTCAGCGTGCTATGAATAGCACCGGTGTAAAGGTGTGCCGGTCCAAAGAGGAGACCCGTCAAATGCGGTCTAGCTTTTCCAGTCAGTAGGATCGGCCAGTTCCTTGATAAAAAGAAACCGGTCGTTTTTTGGCTCATCAAACCTGTCGGTAACATACATTCAGCTTGGCTCGAAGCCATTGAGATGTGCGTGTAATACAGGTATTGCTCAATTCATAATTCAGTAGCCACAAAAGGTGACTAAATTACGCGTTAAGTCATGCGTGATCAAGTCCATTCACACATGAAAGATGATGGAGATTCATATGATTAAGCTCCGATAATTATTTCAAAAATCATAAATTAAGGAATATCTTACATGTATGCATTAAAATATAAGCTAATGAAAGATACATAAATACTAGTAGATTTAAACCTACAATCCACAGGAACATAATAAACAAGTTTCAATTACATGCAGTTACACAAGATCTCTATTCACTGCAACACTACAAACCTTAAAAGCAAAATATACACCATATAATATTTCCATAAGAAAACATAAACAATCTTTTAACAAAAACTTCATAAGTTCATCTTTTAGTCCAGATTTTACCCAAAATTATATAAATCCACGATCGAGTTTCAATCAATTATGTATGGTCTAAATGACCCTCAACTTGAGAGAGGGAAAACCTATTTTATTGAATTTCAAGACTCAAGAGTCATATCAGAGCAGAACAAGTAGTTCTAAAGTGACCTGTTTGGTTACACCGACTACAATGCACAATCCGCTTTGCTGAACCTCGATCCTCAGACCGAGCCCTTCTCTTTATTGGTCTTCCTGGCGGTTTAATCGATTTTGGAGGATTGATAACAATCTCCTGAACAGTACCCTCTTCACCTTGTGCAGATAAATCTGTCATTTCTTTCTGTAGTGTCTTATCAGGAACAGGATGTTGCCTGAGAATATGCTTTCCTATACATTGCCACTGTGAAGCAACTTTCAGTAAGAGTCACCACAGCATGAGCACATGGAAGACCGTAAAGCTTCCATGCCTGACATAAAAATCTTCGGGTTCTGATATCGACAATATTAGTCCCTTCATGTGAAATAACTTCAAATTCAGCTTCATTTGCTCTAAGCACTTGATAAGTTCGTGCTCGATCGATTGCTTCTGAAACACGCCGTTCAGCAGTTGGAACGAGAATTAAAGTCCATTGCATACTTTTTTCGCGTCTTTCGTTAAACCACATCATTAGTTGCCTACGAATGCGCTCCATCATTTGAATAATCGAGAGCCCAGAAGCTTCAAGAATCCACACGTTTAATGATTCAACTATGTTAGCTGTTAAGTGACCAAACCGGGTCCCTTCAAAATACGTCGTACCCCATAACCTTGCTGGAATCTGTCTGAGCCAATAAGCAGCTTCTTGAGAAATCTCTTCGATTTCAAGCCCAAGAAGCGGTCTACACGCATTCAAAACCCCATGAATCGAAGCTTGAAATGAGATAAAAAGACGCTGAAAACAGTTGTCTATAGGGTTAACATAAACAGACGCTATACTATTAGGATTTGTGCGTCTAACTTGCTCACAATACTGAGGGAGAATGCGTGATAGCTATATGTTTGGTGTTAAAATTGTACTTACAATTGAAACCATCACCACCACCACCGGACTTCCTCTCACCACCACCACTTCTCCCCACCATAGCTCTTACACCCACCACCCTTTTTCCATATCTCCACTTCTTAAACCTCTCAGGCAACCCTACAAAACCACCACCACCAGTACCACCTTTGCAACCAAAGCAATTTAAAGTCGTTGGTGTTCTTGTAATCACTGGTAACTCAAAATCAGCAATCTTAGCACGAAGCCTTGAATCCAACAATATTTAGCACCTTTTATATCCCGATGAATGATCTTTTATTTGTTGTTCTCATGAAGGTATGTCAAACCTTCTGCAATGCCTAAATAACATCATATCTTTTAGCCCGGTTCAGTTCCTTACCTCCTACTGTATCTGTATGAGATTAAAAAATATTATCAATTGAATGGCAGGATGCCAACAATCTACGTTGACTTGAGTTTGGAAATTACCAAATATGAAATGATTGAGACTTCTGTTGTTGAATGCATTTAGTAACATATTTTTCTATGGGGCTGCAAGGTACAAGTAAAATAAACACGTCAGTTTCAACCTATAACTGTGAAAATGGGTCATTCTGGGTTATACCAGTTTGCTAACGGGTCAACTTGGGTTATATCCATTTGCTTATGGTTTAAAAGACGTTGAGCATAATGATAAGGTATCGTTCTCCTTAACGCTGATCTGTAAGGAATCTAGAGTAATAATGCCATCAGTATGGGGAGTAGCTCAAGCTTGATTATAGCTGTAGATTGAGATGGAATACAATTAATGCAGAAAAAAGTACTTCCATAAATCATCTTTTAATCACAACGTTAAAATATACGTTCAAAATAATAATAAATCATAACGTTAAAATCATGAGGAAGAAGATGAGTGTTACCCTAATGCAGAAAAAGGTCATATATATGATGACATAAAGATTAGAAAATCAAATGCGATTTAATAATGAAAGTAATCAAACCTGGTCACAACATAATGGCGAGATCGTCTAGCAATGAGGGTCAACGTGAACTCTATTTTGGATATTAAAAGTTTCACCTGATTTTGCAAAAATTAAAAGATACATTACTTGTTTAGAAGTATAGCTTCTCAATCATCAACAACTATATAAAGTATGTTTTTGGACTCCCCACTGATCATGATTGGGGTTGTGGATTCCAGTAGTCAAAAACTCATTACAGAAGAACATCACAGCTTGTTTTCTTGCCAAAGTCAGATTGAAGGGCCAATGATCCCTTCACGTAGCTTGACCCAGAAGCACAACACCATAAAACAGCATTGGAGCTTTATGAACTATAAGGGTGACGTTGATAGAAGAAACGCGGGCTGCATTCTTTGCAGCAATACCCCACAAAACGGACAAAATGGTTTCGACAATATTTCACCAGTAGAAGAGCCATTATGCATCAGTGTCACACTTTCCTTAGAGTCAACAGTTGAAGTGTATCTGAGAAGTGTAAAAAGATTCTCGGGTGCCAAGTTTGAAACCCATCTGTTACATAATACGCAAATCATGATGGAGTAAGAGGGCACGCCATTATGGAAACAGCACACATTTCCAGTTTGTGCTTCTGAGTTACTCCATCTTTGCTGCATTTTTCAGCTTGACAATAAGCAACTTTATGTATCCAGAAATACAACCGGTGCTGAACAATAGCTACACTCCTCTTCTGCTACACATTTTTTTACGCAGCAACAACATTCAATTATCTAAATATAACTAGTAATAACAATGAAAATATGTCTTACTTTGTTAATATAATTTTCAAGCATTACTTATACCTTTTCTCTATCTTTTTAACTTGAGACGGAAGTAGTTTGACATAATATTTACAATCATTATTTGCAACCCACTGTCTCATTTGAGCCAATCCAACCGCCTGCCAACTCGCATTACATCCATTGATTGTGGTTAAAAAACTACAACCAATGAGCCTTTCGCGAAGTTCTTTCTCACTCATTTCAAGAAGCTTAACCCATAGTTTTGATTCTTCCTTGTCAGATTCATCATTGGTGTTTGTTAACTTTGCTTTGCTAAGCATAACATGCCTACCTATAAGATTAATTACATGCAGCTGACGGGAAGTTAAGTTTGAGAGACATCTATAGAGTTGTTGCAAAACAATACTAATAGATGGGCCCCACTCGAAACCCAATTTTAAGATCAACCACTTAACCAACATTTACTATACTCTGCAATCACAAGTGCATGCATCCCAGTTCACTTATTGGAAGTACATCAGTGATGGAAATTGTTTGCTTACACACACCTACTGTCGCATTAAGAAAAAATCTAGTCTTGGCCAAGAAGATGCAAGACATTTATCATCACCATTGTCACATAGTGTTGCCTTAAATTCTGGATAACAATCATACTACCAATTTGTGTGATTCATCAACATGTGAACAAGAAACATAGGAAAAACCCGATCACAATCACCACAAGATTCAAGATCAGATAGTGACTGTTTGGGAGCAGGTTTATTCTTCTTAAACAGGATCCAAAAATAGCCTAAACAAAGCACTAATCTATCCAATCCTTGTATCAAAAACATATATAGATACAACTTACAAGCATTTGCCAACATTTGCGAAGGTTGTGTGAGATATTCGAACCGAATCAAAACCCATCTAGAATAAAATCAATCAATGAACCCCTTAAAATTTGGTTAGTTAAAGTATATAAATGTTGTAAATGAAGATCCGGTGAACTAAAATGCCATCCTCTAAAATAAGCAATTAATACAAATCACTAGTAATAAAACCAAAATAAAAACTCGTTCTTAAGTTATTTAGTTTTCTAAAGATAACCCAACCCATGATTCATAGAACAGTTTCTTGCACACTCCATGCCTAGTTACAGGCACATCTGTAATGATTCACACCATGATACAACAGTTTCTTGCACACTCCATGCCTAGTTACTCAAAATTGTGTTAAGGTGGTTTCTATGTGTATTTAAAGTGATTATTTAGTTACTTACCTTGCCTAATATTAAGCGTTTGATTATCTCATTATTCACAATAATCTCTTTTCAATAATCACTGAGCATGATTACCTTGCCATAAAATTCCCAAATGTTGCATAACGCGAGGTGCCTGATTCAGAACCTGGCTTAACTGATACTACCTGAAATAACTTGGGTGATGACTCAAGACCTAATGCCACTGATAAGCCATCTAAATCAGCTGAATATAAAGATTATACTAAGCCATCTGTTACAATAACTGGTCCTGCTGGTCCATCTCAGCCTGTAACTGATGACCTCGAAAACAGTCAAATTGAATCAAATGAGGCTTCCTCGTCATGCACCACTAAGGGCGACTGTGTGTGACCAGCAGACCACCCGATCCTCAGCGGGGATCTGAGTTGGATACAACGATTCCAGACCTCAACAAGAATCTGAAACACATACTGACGGGACTGAGAGTACCCTCTGATTACAAACCATAAACCAGCAATAACTTGATCAACAATGTACATACACCCGTCAACACTATTTACATTATACGGTAATCAAGAGAAACCACAAAAAAAGTGGAAAGAAGAGTTTATGTTTGGTTACCATGATACGCAACAAGATTCTTTTTCTTTTCTGAGACAACAACATTTTTCTTCTTTGGGTCAGCAATGAATCTCTCAAGATCATCTGCTATCACGACTTTACTTATTTCATTGAGCTCATGCCTGGCAGCAAGAACAGCAACTTCATTCATCAGGTTCTGCAAATAAGCTCTGGTGAAACCAGGTGTTCTCCTTTCAATCTTATCAAACACGTCTTTTGCAAGTGCCTTACCCCTTGAGCGCACCTACCATATACAAAGTACTTCACCATTAGTATATGTCTGATAAACTTCAATAATGACAAATTTATAATCTTGAACCATAGCAATAAATTCTCTAATAACATCAAAACTTCATTCCTTGATGATATTTTTACACGCGAAGATATTATTACAAAACTTAAATAATCAATAAATCCTCTAATAACATCAAAACTTCATCCCTTGATGATATTTTCACACGTGAAGATATTCTTACTAAACTTAAATAATCAATAAATCCTATAATAACATCAAAACTTCATTCCATGATGATATTTTCACATGCGAAGATATTCATATTAAACTTAATTAATCAAAACTTCATTCCTTAATAATATTTTCACACGCGAAGATATTCTTCCTAAACTTAAACAATCAAAACTTCTTTCTTTGATCACGCGAAGATATTCTTACTAAACTTAAATAATCAATAACTCATCTAATAACATCAAAACTTCATTCCTTGATGATATTTTCACACGCGAAGATATTATTCCTAAACTTAAATAATCAAAACCTCATTCCTCCATGATATTTTCACACGCGAAGATATTCTTACTAAACTTAAATAATGAAAACTTCATTTCTTGATGATATTTTCACACGCGAAGATATTCTTCCTAATCTTAAATAATCAAAACTTCATTCCTCGATGATATTTTCACACGCGAAGATATTCTTCCTAAACTTAAATAATCAAAACTTCATTCCTTGATGATGTTTTCACACGCGAAGATATTCTCACTAAACTTAAATAATCAATAAATCATCTAATAGCATCAAAACTTCATTCCTTGATGATATTTTCACACGCGAAGAAATTCTTCCTAAACTTAAATAATCAAAATTTCATTCCTAGATGATATTTTCACACGTGAAGATATTCGTACTAAACTTAAATAATCAAAACTTCATTCCTCGATGATATTTTTACACGCGAAGATATTCTTCCTAAACTTAAATAATCAAAACTTCATACCTTGATTATATTTTCGCATGAAGATATTCTCACTAAACTTAAATAATCAATAAATCCTATAATAACATCAATAATTCATTCCTGGATGATATTTTGACACGCGAATATATTCTCACTAAACTTAAATAATCAATAAATCCACAAATAACACAAAACTTCATATTTTCACACGTGAAGATAGTCTCACTAAACTTAAATAATCAATAAATCATCTAATAACATCAAACCTTCATTCCTTGATGATATTTTTCACGCGCGAAGATCCTCTTACTAAACTTAAATTATCAAAAACTCTGCTAATAACATTAAAACTATACTTAAATAATTAAAAAAAAAAAAGATAGTAACATCAAAACTTTACGCAAACTAATTAGAGTATTTATGTTTACGAAAACTAATTAGAGGATTTAAATAATTGTTTCCACCTCTACTAAAGTTAATCTTTGTTGAAAATCTTCACACGCGAAGATATTCTTACAAAACTTAAATAATCGTCTATAAAACATCAATATCTCTTATTTTTGCAACTCTAGCATAAATAGAATGCGAATAAGGCCAAAGCATCAATCCTTGTTGAAAATTTTCACACGCGAAGATATTCTTACAAAACTTAAATAATCATCTATAAAACACCAATATATCCTATTTATGCAACTCTAATATAAATAGAACTCGAGTAAGACCAAAATACGCTAGAAAGATCAAAAGCTCAATTCCTTGCTGAAATTTTTCACACGCGAAAATTTTCTTATAAAACTAAAATAATTAGCTATTAAACATCAATATCCCCTAACCGGACGCTGCAGCCAACGCCGAAGATTAAGATCAAAACACTAACCAAACGCTTAATTTCAACTAAAATCAAGACTAAAAGGCAACATATCTAAAACAATCAATTACAAAGAGCATCATATAGTATCTTCACATGTGACAAGTTCTAACATTTACGGTACATAAACATAGAAACCCTAAAAAAAGTAAAAGAAATAATTAGTTGAAAATGAGCACCATTCATCATCAAAAGATTGTTAAAAATTTATAACCTTTTTGTCAGATTGAATTGGAAAACGTCAATTTAATCGTCAACGCCGCAGTCAACACAGTCAACGATAGATATTAAGATGGTCACGATGGAGAGACGACGGAGATGATGGTGATTGGTGATTATTGATCGAGCATGATGGAGATTGGTGATGATTACCGTTGTGAATGGTGGTGAAAACTGTGGGGTCCGTGGTTACGGTGATGAACAATGTTGGTAATTGAGAGAGTATTTGTTGGTTTCACACTTTAAATTGAGGTGTGTGTGTGTTTTTTTTTTATTATATAGCAGGACTGAAAGTAAAAGGATGATATATAGTTTTAGTGTAAATTTTTGGCTAATCATAGCCATTAGATCTAAAAAAAGAAGGGATTAGATGGAGGACTAGGATCTCTTCTCGCGTTCTCCCTAAAATTAGACTTCTCACAAGAAACACCCCATATATATATATATATATATATATATATATATATATATATATATATATATATATATATATATATATATATATATATATATATATATATATATATATATATATAACAGGAGGCGTTACACGTAGATAATGCCACATAAACGCCACCTCATTGCCCAGTAATTCATTAATGCCACGTAATCATAAGTTGTCCACCTAAGCAATTATTTTCAAAATTTAATTAACTATGCATTAATTTTCGAAATTTTATTATAAAAAATAAGAATTTTTTTTGAAATTTTGTCATTTGCAAGGATTGAACTTAGGGTGTTTGTATCATTAACAAGCGTGATAACCACTAGACCAACATATTTTTTGATTACATCTTGCAAAACCAAAAATATAAACCTACAAAACTAATATAAACCTATGCAACTTTACGTTTAGCAATTTAGATAGAGAAATTATCATGCTAATCTTTTCCTTAAATGTAGTTCCTTTTGATTGATCAAATACAGAAAAAAAGGTACGCCTCTTCCCTCAAAACCCTATTGATGAAAAAATTTACGTTTTATTTTAATGAATTCTTTCCCAATTCATAGGCTTAGTTAATGATAAGTTTGTGTTTATAACAAATAATTCACTGCTATTGTGCAAATGTTTACAGGACTACATTCAAACACTAGAAAAGCTTCCGAAAGAGAATCTATTTTATTTTTTTCAGAATATATTCGCCATCCGTCATTGTAAGTTCAACTGATACATGATTTATTTGCGTCTTAAAGAATCTAATACTGGTCTTGACCTTAAGGTTTGTTAGTGTAATACCGGAACAACTAATATCATTTTTTTCCTCACAATCTATAACCATGAACGCTTGACATGCCTGCTTTATTATGTTGTTGTGTTCATAATTGTTATCTAACTTTTGTGTATATTATGTATGTTTGTAGGTACATAAACAGGTTGTTTTGGAACAGCGTAACTTCATTCAAAGATCAATTGTAAGTTTTAGAAAAATAGTAGATTCTGATTATGATTTATACATATTCTACCCTATTATCTGTAGACATTATGTTTTAAGTCCTATCATGATAATTTTATGTTAACTATGTGAAAATTGTATGTGATGGCTTTCAGTGCAAACGAATAAAACCTTTTATTACAACAAACCCTTTTATATTACTTATGAAAGATATATATGAGTGTATACTTGTCATACTTCTGGTGTGGATAATGTGTCTCTGTATACTGCATTGTATTAGACTATTATTTTAATGTTTGGCATTACAGAAGCACAAAGTTCATGGACCACTGCAGCCCCTTTCACGCCAGGGGTACAAAGTTCAGGAAGCTTAGCACAATGAATAAGAAACAAATGAGAAATAGTATGTATCAAAACTATAGTTTCCTCGTGTAATTTAATTACCAAGACTCGTCTTCAGTTTGTGTCATTTGTTATAAGTATGTGTTTATGACCCTTGCAGCGAAGGTAGATCGTGAAGTAGCATCTATGCATGAAGTGCCCTTATATAAATCACCCGCCTATATAGATGTAAGTAAGCTATACATATTTACCACTATTGCTTTTCATACACATGTACGGTCAAAGAGTGGAGTGCTTTGACAAATATAATACGGAGTATGAACTTATGTGTTTGTTTGCCATTTAACGACGAAGTCTATAGCAGTCTTACATTACAAAGTCCTATGTTATAAACTTTTTATTAGATTTTAACACCTACAAGTAAAGTTTGGCGAACATGTAGATTGGGATACATGAAAATAACATACATTTGCAAATTAGAAAGTGAACCAGGAATTTACATTGTTGTGCATTCTGATGGAAAAGCAGGTGTAGGACCAGTCGCGAAACAGGTCACGGGTCACTGGTCGCGAAACAGGTCACGGGTCGTGCAAAACAGGTTATTATCTTTATTAATTTACAGTTTATACGTTTGCAAATAACAAAGTGAAACAGGAATTTTCATTGCTGTGCATTCTGTTGGAAAAGCAGGTGTAGGACCAGTTGCAAAACAAGTCACAGGTCACTGGTCGTTTTAAGTTCCAAAGGATTGTTTGGTCATCTGGTCAGGTCACGATTTATGCAAAACAGGTGATTGTAGCTCCGGTGAATTGGACTGCAACGTAGGATCAGCAAACCCACCTATTACACTTGCAAAGTTCACATTCAGCTCATTGTTTGCATGAAATATAATTATATCAGCCTCGAAAAATGCTACAAGTTACAAATGGCTATGGAAGCTACTGGTGGTTCAGGTCACTTTATACTTGATTGTGTGAAGACAAGCTGCATTCACGATTTGAATCACCAGTGTCTGAAGTGTTGAAGGGTGGAGGAGGGTGTAAGAGTGCATGCCAGGATTTTGGCTCGCTGGAGTATTGTTGCGACAACATGTTTTCGTTAATTACAAAATGCAATCCGACGGCGACACAAAGCTGTTTAAATCGGCATGCCCGATATAGGTAGACAAACAATGGGAATTTGTACACTATGACCGGTGTCACCCAATATGCCATATCAGATATATACGACTACATTACACAGGTGTTCCAATAGAAACGATTGAATATATTTTATGTGTCATTTTGTTTTAAATCTTAATCTTAAGGGCATGTTTATATTTCAGCAAGTTGAAAGAGAATTCGTGTTGAAATTTTCTACCATAGAAATCTATAATAAATGTGTTAGAGACCTTATTAGCACAGATGGTACTCCACTTGGAATCCTCGATGATCCAGAGGTGAGTATTTATATGTTAATCACAAAAGGTTTATTGGTATAAACATGTTATAAAGTTCGACAATGGCTTTGCTGTAATCAGAAAGGGACAGTCGTAGATAAACTCACAGAAAGCCATTTGACGGATTGGACCCATCTTTCTTATCGTGTGCGAAGGTAATATTATTGGAAAAAATGTTTGGTTTGGGTAACAGGTCAAAAACGGGTACTTTCTAAGTTGACAAAAAGGTCGGGTAATTGAACTGACCACTCACTTAAAAAAAATTCGGCGTCACTTGTGTGTTACATGCAGTACCTATATGAGGATTCTAACATTAGGATTCATGACGTGACACAACAAATATCTTAGTATATACAGTATATTTTTGTAGTCATCACTCTGAATGACGTGGGGTGACTTCTTCAGGTTAAGAAACCACCTGATAAGGATCGATGGGTTTGCAAAGTCAATTTTGTCGAAGAAAGTTCATATTGGAATGTTTTCAGAAGCTTCAACAGAATGTGGACTTTCATTATATTGTGCTTATAGGTGAGTTTACTACAACTACTATTATCATGTCTTTTCTCACTTGAGCTATATGGCACTATTGGTAACAATTTTGTATCTTTTTAATCATTTCCACTGATGGATCGATTTCTTGATATATACCAGGTATCCCAAAGATCTTGAAAATATTATGCCAGGTAGACAAACAGGATTGACTAGAACTTAGGTAGGCTTCAGATATATTTCATAATACCTATAACACTATAATTGCTACTTCATTTATATTTCTAGATGTATGCTTAGAATTTTCATTGCCATTGTGGGACCTTGTGATAAATTTTACCTGAAACGATCATTTGGTTTATCAGGTCTCAAACTGTTTTATAAATGCATGAGTTCGTCTACGGAAGCAAATAATCAAAGAAATATACCAAGAAGATTCTGCAATAGATTCCAGCTCTTCATCAGAACTCGCACCAAAAAATCTTTACTTGATCAAGAACAAGATATGAGCCACAATAGAGTACCGTCCTCTCAAGCTAATGACAAGGAAATGGCATGTTCCCCGGTTAGTGATCTTAATGTACTCTAGAACCCAATCATCAATGATGTGGTATCTCTAACGTTAAGGTTGCAACAGTGTGAGAAAAGTAGCTTACACCAAATGTCATATTTTGGTAGCCTTGAACTGATCCTAAAGATGTCAGTGGTTGTGGTGTTGTGCACGAGAAGGGCCAAGATGACAGTAGTGGAAAGATGAAAGCTTCTCACGTTTTGATGCAACTGATTACGTGTGGGGGCCCTTCTCGGTTAAAGATGCAATTGGGGTATGTGAGAAATAAGTGAAAAGAACCATCGAGGGTGCATGGTTAGGTCAGGCCGGACCAGGCCTCCCTTAAAAAAGACCAAACTTGTTTAAAAGGGTTGGTTGACCGGACCACTCGAGGAGGATTTTGATTCCATTTCTGTAGTAAGTGGGAGTGTGGGACAGTCAATGAATAAATATGTAGTTTTTATAAGATAAAACTAAAGTTTTGTAAATTCTATGTCTATGTATGAAACAAAATTTGTTCCATAAATGTTTGATCTATATTTTACCTTGGCTAATTGTTAGCCTCAACCAAATATGGATTGCATATCGGTGATATTTCTGGAATGATTTACCAAGACCATACATTTAATTGGAAGTGATTGCTGAATAGTTCTGGACAGAACAGAATAACTTGGCATAACTTAGAAAATGTATTGATGCATAAGATACATGTGTGAAGATGTAGTATTGATGTGGTATGGGTTAGTAAGTGTCAAGTAAGTTTAATTATTGGTTATACACAAATCATCTTTTTGGAAATAACTTAAATATAATCTAAAGATATGTTTGCAAGGTATTTACATACACCTGTACACCTTACCCATAGAGAGGAAGTGCAGAGCTTGCAGAGCTTGAAGTCTTGAACCTTTTAACACATTGTCGAGCTTGAAATCCACCTACTCAATTGCAATTTTGGCAAATAACAATTTATTTATTTATTTATTTATTGGGTGCAAATTGCAATATAAATGTTGGAAACAGGTAGCTAGATGTGATCAGATAAGTAATTAAGACTTAACTAAGAGCATGGGCACAACCCACAAATGAAATTGTTGAAGTTCTTGGACCTCAATAACTATGTTAAGTCCTTGGACCTCAATAACTATGTTATGTTCCAAATAAAAGGATTTAAGAGGTTTTATGCATAAAATTCAGGTTTGATCTATGAGATGATAAACTTAACATGAATCATTTATAAATTGGTTAGAATTCTCACCTCTGATTTTTCTTTAACTTGCATTTCATTTACTTTTTCTGATTTCATGAATTTGCTTCTAATATCAGTACGACTCTTACAAAAGCATACCAAACTGCTGCTGTTCTGTTTGAGGTTTAAAAGGATGTTAATCTCACAGAATTTGTGGATGTGGATGAAGAGGTAAGTGTTGGATATTTCTCTTTGTTTCAGAAATAAAATTATCTCTTAATTATATTTGTAAGCACACAATAAGGTTTCTGATAAGACCGATATGTATGCTCCTTATAATATACTGCCACTAGATCCTAATAGTAAAAATCAAGCAATTATGAGATATCCAGAGGTATGTGAAAGAAACCATTGTATGAAAATTTGTCATTTTGCATGGTATGCTAACCTTTTAACGGTTAATTATTCGATGCAAGCTTCTGTCTCTGCTCTTCGTAACAGAGGTCTCTCATGACCAAAAGGCTACAAAAAGAAATAAGATGAAGACATTTTTGATTGGCTCCAAGCTATGTTTGGTTTTCAGTTCTGCATCTATGTTATTCATATATGTGGCTAGATGAGCAGGTCATATGGCAATGGGTCAAAATGGGGTTGAAACAGGTCAATTTTGATTGTGAATATGGTGAAATGGCTTGGGTTGAAACGGGTCAATTTTTTAGATGGGCCGACTACACGATGATAGCTACAACAACTGTGGTTAGTAATAACATTTTGATCTTTTTTTAACAACTGAATTTGCCTATTATAGTTAGTCTTTGCATATTATGAACCAATTTGTGATGCCTCCTGTAGGTGTTTTGACTCGTGCCGATAGTAAGGATGTTGCTTATGTTTTGACATTTGTTAAACCATAGTTTTGCATATATTATTTTTATTGACACTGTGTGAGACTGAAAGATGGCAAGATTAGAGGTACGGTTTTCACTTGTCTCTCCTATCTTTTTTGTAACCTAAATCAGTTCCTCCTATGACATAATAGGCAAACACGTTGAGCTTCAATTCATTTTGGTCTTATAAGATTCAGTTCGTGTTTCAAACTGAAAATATAATGATTGTGGGGCTTATTAAATTGGCTTAGGAAGAAATGAGGATGAGACACACAAATAAAAGAAGATTGTATAAAGTAATGAACTCAGTTAGATGATCTTAATGAGATATTTTAGAGGTGACAAGATAAATCACAAGTCATGCCCGGCCTTCGAGCAGGTTTCGAATATTTATAGAATAATATTTAAAAAAATAGTACATTCAAAGATAAATGACAAGTCAGACCAACTTAGACACATTAAAAATAACCAACTTATATAAAACATATATAACCCATATATTATCTTAACATAATGATATTCGTAACTCATTATATGTATATATATAATAAAAAAACAAATCAGTAAAAAAAAGCAATACATAGTGATAAAAAATTAATAATAACAAAAAAAACAAAAAACTTTAAAATAACAAAAACGACAAAACAATTTACATGTATCTCAATCATTAAAAAAAAAAAAAAAAAAAAAAAAAAAAAAAAAAGACTCATGTTTAAAAACCAAAAAAAAATTGGTCAATAACACCATCAAAACAAAAAATACAACTAAAAAAAAAAAAAAAAAAAAAAAAAAAAAAAAAAAAAAAAAAACTTGAGTAACAATTTTATGTTAACCAACACCGTCACATTATAAAATAATGTTTATTCATATCTAGAGTTTTTTATGCACATGTTAATCAAAGCCTTCTTCACATGTGTCTTCTTTGCTGCAAAAGCCTTAGCCACAGGTGCCTTCTTCCCTGGTGTAGACCTTGCCGACGTCCTTGCCACCTTGGCATGCTTTGTTGGCGTCTTTGGCTTAGCCTTAGATTTCACAGTAGCAGCCTTTGTCTTAGCCGCAAGCTTGGCAACAGTCTTTGCCTTAGCATCAGGCTTGGCTTTCACAGCTACCTTTGGCTTAGCTACAGCTTTCTCTTTTGGTGCAGCCTTAGGCTTAGCAACAACCTTCTTAGCAGGCACTTTCTTTGCAATAGTCTTCGCCATAGGCTTAGACGCAACCTTAGCCTTTGGCTTAGCACCAACTTTCTTCTTTGTCGTAGCGGGAATAGCAGCTGATGCGGACATTTATCAGGTTCTCTTTTGTACCAGAAATAACTCGGGTACTTTTGTGCCAATGACATCCGTTCACTTTATCAGGTTCACTTTGGGGAGTATTGATGCCTTTGGGAGCTATGACAGCAAGATATTTAAAGGTGTTTAAAGTAGCTAATCCAGCCTGGTTCTATATCCATGCTGCTTGCCAAACATCAACCTATGGCGTAGGTGTAGCGGGATGGGCCACTGGACTAAAGCTAGGTAGTGACTCAGCCGGAATCACTTATATGAGTCATCGCAACATTGCGATCATCCTCTTTTCACTTGAAACACTTTAGGTACAACCAATCTTCTTTTTCTATCTTTGCTTATACTTCACATAAAGTCAATAAATTTTGTCAACAATTTACACAAAGCAATGAATATAGTCAGCACTTTTGACTTTCATAAACTTAATTTAATCATAAATTCAAACTGATTTTGACTTTTATAACTTAATTTAATGAAAGTTATGAATTGATCTAATAGTTGTAAATTTTCTAGGTTTTCGCTTTGATGTTGAGGCCAAGCCAGAAAACAAGTACAAATTTTATTGGAACATATACCACCATGGCCTTGGATACTCGGTGATCATCTTGAGCATTATCAACGTCTACGAGGGACTTGATAACTTGGACCTTGAGAAGAAGTGGAAGCACGCCTACACCGACATAATAATCACATGATCGACACTAATGACCCAAATCATAGCAGTGAGGTATGTGTATCAGTCTTCTTTTATGAATTCTGTAGTACATCTTCCAGTGACTTAGTGAGTCATGATGGTTACACACCTTCAAGTCACACCAACAAATTAAATCGGTATAATCATGTTTGATAATTTTTTATGAATTCTGTTGGGTAATTTTTTAACCCATTTGACGTGAACCTGGCTCGCTTAATTTAAATACTCAACAAAAGAGTCTTCCTATATTGATAAGCAGATCCAAATATGAAGCGTGCAAAGTTCATGAAAGTGTTATAACAACGGAAAAAAGAACAAACTCATATAAAATACATTTTAACTAAAAATAGATATTAACTTTTATAGTGGGAGAACATTTATTTTAAAATATAAGCCGAAACAAACACACCCTATATATAATTTAAAATATTATTTGCAACCAAGTACCTGTTTTTTTTTACCGTAGAATGTATATCGCGTTCAAAAGCAGCATCAATTTTAGCAGCTTTAAAGTTATTCTTTCATCGAGCTTCATAAAATGTCATACAGTGAAGGTATTCAGTATGACAAGATCAATGACAAAAGGGAAGGTTAATAGATTTTTGTTTTTGTTATAGTTATTTTATATATTTTAGGTTACAAGTCCTACGTATAACTCAAAAATTAAACAAACTCCATATATTTACATGCCGCTGTCACCTAGGTTTTTATTTCTTAATAACCATATTTCAGCATTTACTATGACCTTCCCTTAATCTTGAGGGTTCATCTACATCCACACTATAGATTCAAAAGGTGCCTATTTGTGTAGATAGCAATGGTTGAAATGAGAGCGATTTGGTGAGAAAGATGATTGAAGTTAGAAGATCTAATATTGAAGACATGTTTCGACACAAGAAAAAGTTGTAGATATTTATTCAGAGTAAATTCCATGTAATATGAGTAGATTTACTTTGTATTTTTAATTGTTCTATAAATCATAACGTTCATTTGAGTTTAAATCATATAATATGGTGTTTACAAAAACTTTGTATATTTTAGTTGTTCTATAAATCTTGATATTCATTTATTTTCACCCTTCTTACGCTACTAATAGCTTCGTATACATATATTTCTTACTATTCGAAAAGTAATACACTCAAAGAATAATCACAATGGGCGGGCTTCGACAACTAATATATATATATATATATATATATATATATATATATATATATATATATATATATATATATGTTTGGGTTATTATGAAAAGTTTCTTATAATGAAAAGAATGAGAAGGAATGTGGAGGTGACATGTGTCACCTTTGCCACATCACCATACCCCCCCCCCCCGCCCCCACCCCCACACCCCCCCCCCCCCCGAAAAAAAAATTTCCCGCCAAAAAAATTTTTTTTTTGGGCAAATTTTTTTTTCCCGCCAAAAATTTCCCGCCAAAATTTTTTACTGCATCACAATTATGAATTTAGTGCATCAAGGTTATAAATTACTGCATCACAGTTATAAAGTTACTGCATCACAATCATGATTTTAGTGCATTAATGTTATAACATTGATTTTAGTGCATCATAGTTGATGCACTTAACTATTAACTATGATGCAGTAACTTATAATAAAGATGCACAAAAACTTATTAGTGCATTAAGGTTATAAGTTACTGCGTTACAATTATGATTTAAGTGCATTAAGGTTATAAATTACTGCATTACAATTATAAAGTTACTGTATGACAATCATGATTTCAGTGCATTTAAGGTTATAACCTTGATTTTAGTGCATCATAGTTGATGCACTGAACTATTAACTATGATGCAGTAACTTACCAATGGAGCATTAGTCCAATGGTTGGAGCACTTGTGCTTGAGTAAATTGACCCAAGTTCAAGTCCCATCCTTGGCATTTGCTTCATATAGGTACCCACCTCCGCAAAACCTATGGGCACACTGGAGAGACTTTGTGGAATAAGAGCTTAGGGGTCCGAGTCTTGGCTCGTACTCACTCCAGTTGGTGCCCCACTAGGCCAAGAGAGTTTCCGGAGCTATTCCTTTTGGGGTGGACAATGGCTGGTGCCAAAATTCACCCGGGGTCAGGGTGTTCCCGCCAATCTACACCTTTTGTGGAATGATGCAGTAACTTATAATAAAGATGCACCAAAACTTATTAGTGCATTAAGGTTATAAGTTACTGCATCACGGTTATAAATTTACTGCATCATAATCATGATTGTGATGCAGTATTTTTATAACTGTGATGCAGTAATAAATTTTTGGCGGAAATTTTTTTTTTGGCGGGAAAATTTTTTTTTGCGGGGGGGGGGGGGGGGTGGGGGTGACACATGGCATGGTGATGTGACAAAGGTGACACATGTCACCTCCACATGCCTTCTCATTCTTTTCATTATAAGAAACTTTTCATTTTAACCCTACCCTATATATATATATATATATATATATATATATATATATATATATATATATATATATAGAGTTAGGATCAAATAAGAAGATTACTTAAAATAAGAAGGAATAAGAAGAACTATAACCGCAAATCCGAGATGCACCGACCTAAATTAGATACATCCTTAGAATCTTAGATGCATTATAACGCACCATAGTGTGTTTTCTAGCTTTTAGTCAGATGCATATACATATATTAGATGCTTTTCATGATTTCTCTTGTTTTTTGTTCCTCTGCACGTGCCGAAATCATGAAAATCAATTTGCACAATCTATACATCAAATTAACTTTCGAAACTCAAGATGTTGCATCTATATGAATAGAAATGCATCTAATGCAAGTCGTTGCATCTCAAATGCGTGATTTTGGTCACTTCTCACCAGTTCTTATTTTAATTTGCTTTTCACTGGATCCCTACTCTATAATATATATATATATATATATATATATATATATATATATATATATATATATATATATATATATATATATATATATATAGATTTGTGTTCAAGTGGTGAACACTTTAAAATAGAGAACAATAGGTACCAATAGAGAAGTGACATGTGTATTTAAAGAATTAAACTAAATCAAAAGTTTAAATAAAATAATAAGGGCATTATTGGCAATTAACCTTCCATTCATTTCTCGAAAACTTACGTACACATTTATGCAGGCTCACTCATAACAAAACCTACCTATACATTCATTTCCTCTCTCATCCAATACTCTTGATTCAGATATATTTTTTTAATGAAACCCTCTCAAATTTCATATAAAATTTGTGTGAGATCCTACCAAAACATCCAATAACGCCACGTTTTCTATTCCTAACAAACAACCAAATAACCGGTCATCATCTATGTGATTCGTTGTTTTTGGTTAATCGAGTTGTCTGTTCTTGAGCTTCTCATTTTTCAGATCCGACTATTAAGCCGTAACACGGTTTTCTCTTCATACCTGTTTTTCAGATCTGACTATTAAGTCGATTTCGTTTTTCAAATCCGACCATTAAACCGATCTTCTTTTTCAGATCCGACTATTAAACCGATTCGTTGTTTAATATGAATGAATCATTATTTTCAGGTGAGTTGAGTCACTCATGGTTAGTGATATATTGTTGGTTAAGATTTTGAAAAAAATGGATCATCATTGTTTTTTTTTTTTTGTTTCTCGTTTAGATCAAATATCTATTTTTTGTTTGATGTATTTGCTTCTTTTTTATTTTATTTTTTGTTGTTGTTGAAGTTTTCAATGCATGAGTTTCAACTGAAACAAAGTTAAGTTGCAACGTCAATATGTTACAGATTGGAATTTTCGGATTGTGTTTTTGATTTTTTTAATGTATTAAGGTTTCTTATTTGTAGATCTGTTTTTTAATCTTTCTTATTCTTAGATTTGATTTTTTTTGTGTGTTTCAATATATCAGTATTGTGTTTGATCATGTTCAGGTTATTTTCAATATATCAGTATAGTGTTTCAATAATGTCCGTTGTTTGATCATGTTCAAGTTATTTTCATATATGTGACCATTGATACGTACAATTGATAAACGGTCAGTACCGATAGTCGAAGTTTGGCTTGTGAACCCAACTCGTTTATTAATCTTTTTCAAGAACACAGATCATTTATAAAATCTCTCGGTCTCGGTTGGTGTATGAGTTGTTTTAGAGACCACCGTCGTTCTCGATCTTATCGGATTTATGTTGGTCACAGATTCTATAAAAAAAATGTGTCACAATACAAACGTACTAGAATAGAATTTTAGTGTGTCATAATAGGTGTCACTACAAAACATATTAAAATAAAATTGTGTCACTACATGTGTCTAGAAAATTTGTGTTATAAACATATTGTAGAAATGTACTAAAATTTTGTAATGTGTCATTAAAAATGTACTAAATTTTTAATGTGTCATTATAAATGTTTCAAAACAGTTAGTGCTACTACAAATATACTAAAATTTTAGTTTGTCACTATATTTGTATTAATATATTTATGTATATATGTATCAAAAAAATTGATGAGTCACTAATATGTATCACAATTTTGTGTCACTATAAATTTAATGTGTCATAAATAAAGTATGAAAAACTTATTGTATCACGATAAATTAACGAGGATAAATTAATTTGGTTTTATCAAAAATTGATGTGTCAATGTATATTTATTAAAAATTAATGTGTCACTATATATTTAATGTGTCATAAATAAATAAAGTATCAAAAAAAATGTATCATAAATAAATAAATATTGGAAATTTAATTAATATTGGGGTTGACCAACTTTAAAGATGCTGACAAATGGAGCATATAAAAATTGTCATGATGTTTCATTTATTTACAATATTGCCATTATCAATTAATTTTTTTAAATAAATGCAATCTCATCCAAAATAACTAATCCAATGGTGTACAAGTGTTTCTATTATAGTCTACTTTAAAGTGTATACCACTATAACGCTAAAATGAAAAGTTTCTTATAATGAAAAGAATGAGAAGGCATGTGGAGGTGACATGTGTCACCTTTGCCACATCACCATGCCATGTGTCACCCCTACCCCCACCACCCACCCCCCCCCCCCCCCCGCAAAAAAAAATTTTTTTCCCGCCAAAAATTTTTACTGCATCACAGTTATAAAAATACTGCATCACAATCATGATTATGTTGCAGTATATTTATAACCGTGATGCAATAACTTATAACCTTAATGCACTAATAAGTTTTGGTGCATATTTATTATAAGTTACTGCATCATTCCACAAAAGGTGTAGATTGGCGGGAACACCCTGACCCCGGGTGAATTTTGGCACCAGCCATTGTCCACCCCACAAGGATAGCTCCGGCAACTCTCCTGGCCTAGCAGGGCACCAACTGAGTGAGCACGAGCCAAGACTCGGACCCCTATGCTCTTATTCCACAAAGTCTCTCCAGTGTGCCCATAGGTTTTGCGGAGGTGGGTACCTATATGAAGCAAATGCCAAGGATGGGACTTAAACTTGGGTCAATTTACTCAAGCACAAGTGCTCCAACCATTGGACTAATGCTCCATTGGTAAGTTACTGCATCATAGTTAATAGTTCAGTGCATCAACTATGATGCACTAAAATCAAGGTTATAACCTTAAATGCACTAAAATCATGATTGTGATGCAGTAACTTTATAATTGTAATGCAGTAATTTATAACCTTAATGCACTAAAATCATAATTGTGACGCAGTAACTTATAACCTTAATGCACTAATAAGTTTTTGTGCATCTTTATTATAAGTTACTGCATCATAGTTAACAGTTAAGTGCATCAACTATGATGCACTAAAATCAAGGTTATAACATTAATGCACTAAAATCATGATTGTGATGCAGTAACTTTATAACTGTGATGCAGTAATTTATAACCTTGATGCACTAAATTCATAATTGTGATGCAGTAAAAAAATTTGGCGGGAAAAAAAAAAATTTTTTTGCCCAAAAATTTTTTTTTTTGGCGGGAAATTTTTTTTTTCCGGGGGGGTGGGGTATGGTGATGTGGCATGATGATGTGGCAAAGGTGACACATGTCACCTCCACATGCCTTCTCATTCTTTTCATTATAAGAAACTTTTCATAATAACCCAAACCTATATATATATATATAGAGTTAAGATCAAATAAGAAGATTACTTAAAATAAGAAGAACTATAACCGCAAATTCGAGATGCACCGACCTAAATTAGATGCATCTCTATAATCTTAGATGCATTATAACGCACCATAGTGTTTTTTTCTAATTTTAATTTGATGCATATACGTATATTAGATGCATTTCATGATTTCTCTTCTTTTTTTTTCCCTCTGCACGTGCCGAAATCATGAAAATCAATTTGCACCATCTACACATCAAATTAACTTTCAAAACTCTAGATGTTGCATCTATATGAATAGAAATGCATCTAATGCAAGTCGTTGCATCTCAAATACATGATTTTGGTCACTTCTCACCACTTCTTATTTTAAATTACTTCTCACTGGATCCTTACTATATATATATATATATATATATATATATATATATATATATATATATATATATATATATATATATATATATATATATATATATAGTGAAACTTTATTTTCAGAACCTACTTTAACTGCGAGAACCCCCTTTAAACCATTGGATATATTAATCAATGGCTATAATGAAGGGTTACTCTAAATACACCAAAATGATTATACCAATCATTGACTTTCCAACTCTTTCGTGTAATTGTACCATTATTGCCTACTATTGTGTGTTCTTTTTTCTTTCATTTTTTACTCTCACTATAATCAAGAATAATTAATTGTTATAAAAATTAATATTTTTAAAAACACAACAGTTGAACTCTCTTTCATTCTTACACATTATTACTCTTGTTTTTCTCTCTTTTTAAACTATTCGAGACCTACCAGGCTACCACCATACAACCATCAGCCATTACCTCAACATGTCACCATCACGTTATTATGCACCCACCAATCATCAACATATGAAATAAGATAGTGTGCTGTGTTTGGTATATATATACACGATGGTGGTGTATGTTGGGTTTTAGTCCGGTCCAAACCGTTCTCCGGCGACTGAAGTTCGCAACATAGTTTTTTTGGTCAGAGTTTCAGTCCGGTCCAAATCCGTCATTAGCCACAAACATACATTTTCAATCTCATTTTATTAGTAGAGAAATATGATGGTAGCAAAAGGAATTTAATAGAGAATATGTTGGGTTTTAACTGTGTAAAAAGATTGAGTTTTTATAATTGTTTAATGTTTTTATTTATTTGATGTTTGTGTTCCCAATAAAGCTATCTATAAATTCAGACTAATAAATTAGCTTTAGTAGAATTATGGCATGTTTAGTACAAACTCCAACACATTGACTTGTTGACTTTTCGGTGTATTTAGCAGGACCCATAATGAATTGTGTCATTAATATAATTATTGAAAAGATCATGTCATTAATTGAAAAACAAAAAGGGTAATTTAAACATTTGTTATTCTTCCCTAAAATATTGCTAGTAACCACTTAATCTCACTTATCAACCACTTCTATTCTAAACCTAAAAAAACCCTACCCCGAAAAAACTATATGTCGTCTCTTCCACCGCCGATCAATTTTGCACACATTCGTACACCTTTTATTCATCATGAGATCCAAAAGTGATTACTGATGATTAAAGTATTATATAATTGAAATCAATTTTGGTTTACACGTAAAAAGGGTAACCGACTATCTTTTTATTCGCACTTTTTTGTTTATTTCGATCAATAATATTTTTTTTCCAACATGTTCATGGTTTTGAATCTACTAGATTAATAAAATTGATTTTCGTACGTCATAGTGTTAAAGATATATCGGTTTATGGTTTTGTATTTTTATAGTCCATCATGCATATGTTTTTTAGGTGAAATAATCCTCTGCGATTTCTTTCATGTCTGATCCAAGATCTATTTTTGTTAAAGGTTGTGTAAACGTTTTTTATCTTGTAATTCAGTTAACGATGAGCCTTTTTTTGTGTGGATATGTTTAGTTAGATTTTGAATGCTTTTGGTTTGTGATTGTATGATTATGTCATGTATAAGTTTCAAGTACATTCATAAAAGTTCATGGTTTTAGATCGTAATAATTTTATAGTTAGATTCTCAAGCAATATGTTTGAGGTTGTACTTGTTAATCTTGTAGGGGTATAGTCATCATTTTTTTGCTACGTATGATTTATTTTACTCAAATTAAAATTAGATGTGCTTTCGATGAGTATGACGTGTGCAAGGCTTATTTGTCAAACAAGAAGATATGCTTGAAAATGGCTTTAAGGAATAGTGTATAAGTGTGCATGTGGGTGTTTGGGAAACAAAGAAAAACATGCTAATACGCGAAGGCGTGGTTTTCATAAGTGTGCATATGTGTTATGATTGTTTGTATGTGTTTTAAGGGGCGTGTATATGTGTTTTATGGAATGGTGCATATGTGTTTTAAGGTTAATATAAAATCAAAGATAAATGGATGCATGTACGTTCTAAATAGTGCATATTCATTATTTGTTTGTGGTTAAATTTTTTTTTGGTATGTTTGTACCAGTTTAATGAAGACGGTGATAACAACGAAGACCTAGAAGTGGATGCACATATGTCCGACTTCTGAAATGTTGATGACTACAGTGCATACATGTCCGACTTCTAAAAAAGTTGTTAACAATGAGCGTGCACATGTCTGTTTGCGTTAAATATTTTTAGTGTATAAATGTACATATCGATTAGATTCTTGTATTTTTGCTTTTTAGAAATTTGTATTTTAGTTGTATTTCAATCGATATCAAATTTTGTGTATAACATTTATGTTATTGGTTTGTTATAAATTTACATAATCTAAGAAAAACACGTATGCACCTTGCTATTTGAAAAACATGCATGTTAAAAAATTTATTATAAAAAAAAATAAAAAAAATAAATCATAAAAACATGTTTTATATATATATATATATATATATATATATATATATATATATATATATATATATATATATATATATATATATACTTTCTTAAAGTTATAAAAATAAGAACCCAATAAAGATATGACACATGGAAATTAAGCATTCAAGTTAAAATATAATGATTAAATATCAAAAAGGGCATACTAGGTATTTTACTCCTACATTTATTTCTCACATAACTCTAATTTATTACTTGTTTATCCTAAACTACGAGCCACATAACATCCCCCATTTATTTTCTTTTTTTTCTTCTCCAATAAACAAACCATTCACATCCCCCATCAAAATTAAAACCTTCAGACCACATCTTTCAGTTGTTCTTTAGTTGACGATCGGATCTGCGTTAAAAACAACATCAGACCACATATTGTGGTCATTGGTTTCAGATCGTGATGTTTGTGGTTTGTGGTATGTGGTTTCGATGTCGACGGATATTGCTATTAAGGTTCGAATGCCCGGTCTAGGTGGCGCCACTGCCGGAACCTCATATCAAAACTATAGCCGCCTCAACCAGTGGCATATGGGTCCACAACCGTAACTGTCAGAAATCGTTAATGGTACACAGAGAGTCGTGTTTTGTTGTTTTTATTTCGTGGGTTCTGGTTTGGGGAAGAAGGTAAGAGTGTTGTGATCGGTTTTTGTGATTTAAGAGGATGAAACACAAAGACAGATTTGTGTTTTTATATATATCATGTATCCGGACGAAACATAAAAAAAATAATTGTTTTAGTTTTTGATGGTAATTATTAGTTAGGTTATTTCTTTTAACACAATGTATTAGTTAGTTCAAGATCTATTGTTATTGTTTGAGCTTCTGTTCGGGATCGTGTATCAATGATTTTGTAGAAATTGAACATATTTTAGGTGATTTTAAAAGATTCAATGTATCAATGAAATTAAGTGAGACACCGACACACTTTGTATTTTTTATTTTATTTTATATCATATGACGTGTGTCAATGTATCAACTAATATGTTAAAAAGTTGAATGTACCAACGTATCAGTTGGTCGTGTTGAATATATATATTTACATGAATACTAATATTTACATTAGTATTTTAGGTGATTTTAAAAGATTCAATGTATCAATGAAATTAAGTGACACACCGACACACGTTGTATTTTTTATTTTATTTTATATCATATGACGTGTGTCAATGTATCAACTAATACGTTAAAAAGTTGAATGTACCAACGTCTCAGTTGGTCGTGTTGAATATATATATATTTACATGTATTAATGTATCTATTGTTAAAAAAAAATTTACTTAGCATCATGTCTCAATTTTTTTAGAAAATTTGATGTATCGATGTATCATTTGTTTGGAGTTTAAATATGTGAAAATATGATATACGAACATATTTTAGTATATAGCTAGATTTTGATCTTTGAATAAATAATATAAAAAGTCATGTATTGGTGATGTGTACCAGGTTCTCATAAAAAAAGTTGGAAACTAAAACAATTCCTTAAAAATCACGAAAATGCTTTAAAAGCGATGTTGATACATTGTGTAAAGGTTTAGTTTTGCGAACTGGTACAAAAAATTCTATAAGTGGTACAAAAAATTTTATAAAAAAAACATAAATTAAAATAAAAATAAAAACGTGGGGTATATAAATTAATGTATCTAAATGATATATTCAATGGCCCTTAAATGATTTATTTGTGGTACAAAAAACCCTCAAATTCAACGTTTATTACAAAAATGCCATCCATCTAGTATTAATGTCATCTAATCTCAATTAGTTGATCTAATGGTCCAAATTAGTCCCTATTTTTACAATTTTAAGTTATCTCTCACATTAACCCTCTCCTATAAATATATATATATATATATATATATATATATATATATATATATATATATATATATATATATATATATATATATAAGAGATCCGGTAAGAAGAAAAACTAAAATAAGAAGAATAAGAAGAATTTCTAGCCACACATTTCAAATAGGAGGGAGAAATTTAAGGGGAGATGCATCTATTTTTGTAGGTGCATCTGAAATGAGTGGTTGTGGTTTCTTCTTATCATTCTTATTTTAATTTTACTTCTTATTTGATCCTAACTCTATATATATATATATATATATATATATAGGCTTTGGTTTCATTGAGAAGGTTTTGAGATTAAAAGATTGAGAAAATATCATAACCATTCAATTATGTAAAATTTGAATCATTTAATAGAGCATTTGAATTACTGTTAAAGGCAAATTAGTAATTAGAAGAAGCAAAATTTACTTGAATGTTCCTACAATTTTGGGCTCCATTTATTAAAATCCAAAACTGCTACTCCACTGGTACTTGTAACCATTTATACGTTAAAGTTTCTTTAACTTTTTATTAGAACTTTTGAATCAATCGACAATTTTAAAATATATTTTATAGTAACAATAACATAATTATGTAGTAACTTAAAGATTCACAATGAATCAAAAAATGATTCACCGAATATTAGTTGGAGAAAACCGTATTATATACATTTTTTTATTGAATCTTATATAAATATGAATCTTTTAATTGAAACATTGAATAATGAATCAAGTTTTTTGTTGAATCATATATAATGTGAATCTTTAAATTGAATCTTGAATATTTAATCACTACAAAATGTGATAGTGAATCATTAAATCATTAGTTAGTTGAATCATCAATAAACATGTTCGTCTTTAAATTTTGAATCATCTAAAAGTTGGCGAATCTATGACAAAAATTGTTAATTAATAAAAATACATATATTGTAACGTATACATTCATTTTTTATGGAGGAAAAAAAGGAAATGAAAACACATGCATTCAAAAATATATTAAATGGATCAAAATATTAATTAATGAAAATTGTAAATTGCCAACCTTACCCTTGACTTGGTTTGATGAGATGAAGGGTCAAGATTGTTTCTCAATTTTCTCAATCTCAATCGATCCGGATTCTATATATATATATATATATATATATATATATATATATATATATATATATATATATATATGGAAGGGATCCAGTAAGAAGAAAAACTAAAATGAGAAGAATAAGAAGGATTTCTAACCACACATTTCAAATAGAAGGGAGAATTTTAATGGGAGATGCATCCATTTTTGTAGATGCATTTGAAATGAGTGGTTGTGGTTTCTTCTTATCATTCTTATTTTAATTTTTCTTCTCATTTGATCCAAACTCTATATATATATATATATATATATATATATATATATATATATATATATATATATATAGTCCGGTTCTAGAGAAAAGTGTAATTAGATAGAAAAGTGAGAAAAAAATTATAGGGTTGTGATGAGTGTGTAAATACTCATCATTTTTGTACAAAATAAACTGCAAATTCATCTGAAAACACTCAGAAACACATCAAAATGGTCAAAATATCACAAATCAGTGTTTTATGTGTTTCAAATGCAAAATTATCAAAATCAGTTGAAAAACATTTCAAATTTGCAAAAATTGCAGTTTTAGTCCCCCAAGTTTCAAGAATTGTCAAAAATAGTCCCTGAGCCCGAATTTCAAAATTAAAAATCACCAAAGGTCCTTTTTAAATCAAAAGTTGTCAAATTTAGTCTTTTGGTGAAAAATATCAAAAAGTTTGAGAAATTACAAAATAGTCCTTCAAGTTTTCAATTTTGGCAGAAATGGCCCCTAGAAAATGGCAAATTGGCAAATTTGGTCCTTGTACTTATTGAGATTGTCAATTATGGTCCCTTGAAGCAACTTGGCAGAATTGGCAGTTTAGGTCCCTCTATTTTCAGAAAATGCAACAAGGTCCCTATGTATTAAAAACCTTTCACCCATTTGGACCCTTTCACCCATTTGGACCCCCTGTCAAAATGCAATTTGGACCCCTCCTTTATAATATCTGGTCAAACAAACCAGTCAAACCCAGTCTCACCCTCTTCCCCGTTTTTCCCTCCTTCTTGTCTGCCCACCATACCAGCCACCAACACACCACCTAGCCTCACCATATCACCTTCCTGTCCCCCCCACCTCACCAAACTCCAAAGGCAATAAATGCCTCTCCCCCATTTCACTCAATCTACCCCCATTTGGCAGTTAAGAATTTTGGCGCCAAAAAAGTGTTTAAACGGTTGAGATCATTTCAAAGCCATCCAATGGCTTAGGTTGATGGGAAACATTCAGAGGAGAGATACAAAGGCATTGGATTATAAAAAGGAACAAAAGGAAGCAAGTTGAAGAGTCTTCTAGTTTTTAATTTTCAAAATATGTCGTTTTTATCTTAAAGTGTTTAATTTAGCAGGAAACTTGTAATCTTTTGTCATTTTGTATCAAGTTAAAGCTTTTAAGTGTATTGAAACTCAATTCAAGTATTAATATCAGTTTGTGTTTAACATTCTCATTTTATGTACACTGTTGAAAATCTCTAAGTCAAACCCTTGTGTATAAGCTTTTGTTAACTGATCTTTAAGCTTAAAAAGCCTTATATAGGCTAATTATAGCTTTGTATAAGCTATTATTCAAAGTTCAAGTGATTGTGGTTCTTGGTCAACAGAAGTCAAACAGGGGCATAAATAGCAATGAAACTGGACATGGGTTGATGCAGCTATGGAAATGGGTTGATTTAGGTCTAGTGGGTTGAATTGCATAGGTTAGAGGTTCATTTGGTGTTTGTGCAA
This sequence comes from Chrysanthemum seticuspe, assembly GCA_019973895.1. NCBI lineage: Eukaryota > Viridiplantae > Streptophyta > Magnoliopsida > Asterales > Asteraceae > Chrysanthemum > Chrysanthemum seticuspe. Next base: position 101,713,721 of record BPTQ01000008.1, read on the forward strand.
GCCACAGTGGCTATAGGACTTTTGTAAGTCAATTTCAAGTTCTTTGCATTCTTTTGATTTTGTAGTTAAAACTGGTGCACATCTGTTCTAATAGTTGTATTTAGGACTTATAAACTTAGATTGATCATAAGTACAAGTTGGTTAAGTGTTTGGATCAATTTTGATTCAATAACTGTTAATTAAGGGGTGTTTGGAATTGCTGATTCAATGGTGTTCAGGGTTTGATCAGTGCATAACTTTTATTTGATCAAGTTTGTTTAGTCAATTCATACTCAAATCTGTCTCACTTTGTGCCTGCTAAGCTCAAAAAGTCAAAATTAAACTCAAATCTGTCTCACTGTCTTACTGTTGAGATTTTGGTTTAGCAGCTCATCATTTTGTGTTTAGAAATCAATAACAAAGGTTGTAATATCTTCATAACATCATTTAACAACATTATCAGTCCTCAAATCAGGTTTAAAACTCAAAAAAGTCAAACTGTGTTTCTTTTTCAAAAAGTCAAAAATGGTGAAAAGTTGGATTTTTGCAGATCTTGCAGATTCTGCATAGGACTCATTAAAGGGTTTTAGGTTCTGATTTTTGGGATACAAGTAGTCCTCTAGGTGGTTTATAAGCCCTCATATCTGTTTTTGCTTTAAGCTTTTTGGATAAGCTTGGGCATAAGCCCAAAGTAGGCCCCATCTGCCCTGCACCAAACTCAGCATAAGCTGAGTACTTTCTCAGCTTTTGTGCAAGCATGCACAAGGCTTATATAAGCTTGTTAGAAGCTGGTCTTTTGGTCAGTGGTAGTCACCTAGGTCTAGTTGAGGTATCAATCATTGGTTTTTAGTTTAGAGCTTATTTGATTGCTTATTTCTGGTCTGCAAGTGAACACCATAATCTGTTTTAGCTTATAACATCAAAACATCAAATCTGTGAAATATTGCTTATCAGTAGTTATAGCCTGTTGATTTTAAGTGCATTAGGGTATATTTAGCTTGTTATAGCTTCTGTATCAGTGTGGTAGCTTTTGGTAAGCTTTTGGCTTATTTTAGTGCTTATTTATAAGCACTTGTGAGATCAGTTGCTTATTTCTCCACATAACCTCCTGTTTTTCTAATTTTCATAGCTTCTTAATATTATTTTAGAGTTTCCCTGAAATTTTCAGATTTTTATAAGCTGTTTTGCTATTTTTCCTATTTTTAATTAGTTTTTAATACTTTTTAAATAGCATTTAATACAAAAAATTAGAAAAAGGTTCAAAAAAATAAGTTTTCATTTTTCTTAGGCTTAGATAAATATAAAAAGTGAAAAAAGTAATTTTCCACATTTTTCATAGTTCATTTGGTAATTTTTAGTAATTTAATTAGTTTTTAATAGTTTAAAAATCCTAGAAAATAGAAAAATAGTCACAAAAATACAAAAATAGTTTTGAAAAGTCTATTTTGATAATTTAGACTTTTACAAGTCTTAATCTTATTTTTCTAGCTTAATTTCCTATTTTCTTGTATTTTAGGTAATTAATTAATAGTTAAAAATAGTTTTTAATTAGATAATTAGATATAAAAATAATTTTCTTTTTCTAAATATTTTCTTTTATCATTAGGTTTATAAAAACATCATTTTCATATTTTTAGGATTAATATTGAATTAGTTTCACTTTTTATTTTTTACGTCGCGTTGATTTTAATTTAAACATACGTTTTAGGTTTTAAACGTTCATCACTTTAAATATAGTGATAGCGTTTATTTAATAGGTTTTATCTTTTTAATTTTCTTTAATTTGCATTTAAGGCGTTTTTAATTTGTTGGATTTTCCTTAGTTATAATAATCTCAAATTCCCTTTATCATTCAAATTTCTCGATCACTAGACGTTGATTGATCCATTGCATAGCTCGCTGGGACATAACGACCCGGGGAGACTCTATACTCCTCTGATCTTAATTGCATTAGTGTTTGAGCAGTTTTTAGTCTTTTAGACTTGACTGTTTAGCACCGATCAAATTTTGGCGCCGCTGCCGGGGAGCTGTGCTGATTTATCTCCCGTTTTAGCAGATTAGTTGTTTGAATCCTCACTCATTGTTTATATCATCCATCTCTGTATATATATATATATCCATATTTTCTTCTAAAAAATCCAAAAACCCAAAAACAAGCAAAAACGTATAAAACACAAAAATATTTTTCTTTTGTTTCTATATATGTATCAAAAATAAAAATACAAAAAGAATCGTCGTTTTCTCTAATAATTAACAACTTAAAAGATTACCACCGAAAACCAAGGCAGTGCACTACCTAACTGGGGGTGCGACCATAATAAGTTCCCGAACTAAAGATATAAAACTTGCCTTTGTGTCCTTGTGATTGGTGTACCTTTTTTAAAGAAGCCATTCATCTTGGATTATTGGTAAAGTTCACTGTTGTTTTGCCTCGATTTTGTGTTAATTGATTTTGTTGTGATATCGACGTTTCAGAACCAGAAAACCCAAAAGATTCTTCTCACCACCATTTTTACAAAACGTCTTCATAATTCTCATTCTCATGTGAAAGATTTCATAATTCCATTTCTCTCCTTAACTCTGAGTTTCCTTAGAGTTAACTCTTGTGTATGCGCACTCGCTCTTCTAGATCTGTGAGCCCATTTCATGAGCTTGTCAAGATTCCAAGGAGGCGTGTTCGTAGACTTTCTGCTCCATCAGTCGGATCTGAGATCCGGACTGTTCACACCACTTCCGCTATCATGGCGGATGAAATTCCTATGTGTGAGCTTCTCCAGGCACCCATCGACGGGTATGGAGATGCTATCGTTGTACCAGCCATCGTGGCTGAAAATTTTGAACTCAAGACCGGGTTACTGAACCTTGTAACTTCAAATCAGTTCTACGGTTTTGAGCGGGATGATCCTCATGCTCATATAAGATGGTTTAACAAGATTGCATCTACCATCAAGTATAAGAATGTCCCTTCTGATGCTGTTAAGCTTCTTCTGTTCCCGTTTTCTCTTGAGGGGCAAGCCCGGATTTGGCTTGAAAAACAACCCCCTAAATCAATAGAGACATGGGAAGATCTGGTGAAGAAATTTGTGAATGAATTCTATCCACCTTCCAAGACCACGAGTCTTAAAAATGAAATCATCAAGTTCACTCAGAAGTTTGATGAATCCTTCAGTGAATCGTGGGATCGTTTCAAGGAATTGCTTCGCAAATGTCCTCACCACGGTTTCTCCGAGTTGATGCAACTCGATACTTTCTATAATGGAGTGAGTCAATCTGACCAAGATTCTCTTAATTCCTCCGCGGGAGGAAATTTCCTAAGCAAAACTGTCAAAGAAGCTTTAGCGATAATCGAAAACAAGTCTAAAGTCCGCACTGCACGAAGCAAGCCGGTTGTTTCCCAAGTCAGTTTTGGACCTTCTTCTTCTTCATCGCCCGTGAGTCAGTCTAGCACCGATGCTAAGATTGATAAACTCACGGAAGCTATCCAAGCTTTGGTTCTCTCCAATCAGAAGAAAGTCTCTTTTCCACAAACCTCACCTCCTGCTGAGGTTAAGAAAGTGGAAGTCTGTGTTACCTGTGGTGGCCCCCATGCTTACTATAACTGTATGGCCACCGATGGTAACCCTTTTGAAGCTAATGCTGTGGGCTGGATGTCGAATCAAGGAGGCAATCAATATCGTGCTCCTGTAGACCCGAACCACCGTCCTAACCACTACTCTGGACCTCCCGGTTTCAATCAAAACCAAAACCGTAATCAGAATCAGAATAGACCAAACCAAGGTTTCCAGAACCAAGGTCAATTCAATCAAAACAACGGTTTTCAGAATCAGAATCAAAATTTCCAACATCAAGGAAATTACAATAGAAACCCAGGTCAGGGAAATTTCAACCCAGGGTATTCTCATGGAAACAATCAAGGGAATTTTCAGAATCAAGGCCCTAATCCTAACAATAGAGGCCAGAATTTTCCTGTGCAAACTCAAGCCATTGTTCCAACTGGACCATCATCTGATGATTTGTTGAAACAATTCATGAAATCCCAAGAGGAAATGAATCGGTTGTTGGTCAGCCAAATTTCTGACATCAAGAAGTCTTTAAATGATCGACCCTCGGGCTCAGGTACTCTACCTAGCAACACGATCGCTAATCCGAGGGGCGATGCAAAGGAGATCACAACCCGAAGTGGTGCTTCATATGCTGGACCTGCTGTTCCTACTACCTCTTCTTCTTCTATCCCGAAGGTAGTGGAAAGCGAACCTCCAAAACACAATGGACCTACGACTCCAATGCCCCCTCCTCCTGTGGCATTTAGTCAAGTTACCAAGGAAACAACGGACAAAGTGCATTATTCAAGTCCACGAAGTACCGCAGATGTCCAACCTTCAGTAGTCCACCCTCAAGTGGTCCAGCAACCCAAGTCAAATCAAGGAGTTGTTTTTGAACCTCCTGTAGCTCCTGTTGAGAAACAGAAATCCAAATCTTCTCTTCCTTACCCATCGCGGTTACATGAGCAAAAGCTCCGCGAGAAAGCTAGTCATCAGATGGAAAAATTCTTTCAGATTTTCCAAGAACTTCACTTTGACATAAGCTTCGCGGATGCCATCATGTTAATGCCAAAGTTTGCATCTACTCTGAAACATATGCTGAGCAACAAAGAAAAGCTGTTTGAAATGGCTAAGACTCCTTTGAATGAGAATTGCTCAGCAGTGTTGTTAAAGAAGCTTCCCGAGAAGCTTGGAGATCCCGGAAAATTTCTCCTTCCTTGTGTTTTTCCTGGGATGATTGAATGCTTTGCCCTTGCTGATCTTGGTGCAAGCATCAATCTGATGCCGTATTCAGTGTGGAAGAAACTGTCTCTTCCGGAACTTATTCCTACCTGCATGACTCTCGATCTTGCAGATCGTTCTATCTCGCGTCCTCTCGGCATTGCCGAGGATGTATTCGTGAAAGTAGGAAAATTTCATTTCCCAGCTGACTTTGTGGTCGTTGATTTCGATGCTGATCCTCGAGTTCCCCTCATTGTTGGGCGGGGATTTCTGAGGACGGGCCGTGCTCTTATCGATGTATTTGAGCAAGAGATCACTCTACGTGTGGGTAATGAAGCTGTTACCTTTAACCTCGATCAGACTTCGAGGTACTCCTCAAATTATGACACTGAATCAGTTAATCAAGTCGATTTAATTGACATTGCTTCAGAGGAGTACTCTCAAGAGTTTCTTGGTTATCTTCATAATTCTGTGGGAGGGAATTCCAATCCCACCACATCTTCTCAACCTATCATTGCCGACTCTTCCCCCTCTCTCACTCCGTTTGAGGGAGGTGACTTCCTTCTGGAAGAGATCGATGAATTTCTGGCTACTGATGAATCAATTCCGCCTGGAATTGATGGTGTGTATGATTCGGAGGGGGATATTCTCTATCTTGAGCAATTGCTTAATGAAGATCCATTACCTTCACTCCCTCCGAAGGAAATCACGACTGAGGAAATCAAATCAGTGCAATCTTCCACTGAAGAGTTTCCCGAGGTTGAACTTAAGGATCTACCTCCTCATCTCGAGTATGCATTCTTGGAGGGTGATGATAAATTACCCGTCATTATTGCTAAGGACTTAACTGAGGAGGAGAAAACTGCTCTCATAAAGGTCCTGAAGTCACACAAACAAGCAATTGCTTGGAAACTCTCCGATATTAAGGGTATTAACCCTGAGTTTTGTACCCACAAAATCTTAATGGAGGATGACTTCAAGCCAGCAGTCCAAAGTCAGAGAAGGGTGAATCCTAAGATTCACGAGGTTATCAAACAAGAGGTTCTCAAACTTCTTGATGCCGGTCTAATTTACCCGATCTCTGATAGTCCTTGGGTTAGCCCGATTCATTGCGTTCCAAAAAAGGGTGGCATTACTGTTGTCACGAATGAAGAAAACGAGTTGATTCCAACTCGATTGGTTACGGGTTGGCGTGTGTGTATTGACTATCGAAAGTTAAATGACGCCACCCGAAAAGACCATTTTCCTCTACCCTTCATGGACCAGATGCTTGAGAGATTAGCAGGGAACGAGTACTATTGTTTCCTTGATGGTTTCTCAGGTTACTTTCAGATCCCCATTGATCCGCTGGATCAAGAGAAAACCACATTCACCTGCCCATACGGGACGTTTGCCTATAGACGTATGCCTTTTGGCTTATGCAATGCTCCTGGCACGTTCCAACGTTGTATGATGGCCATTTTCCACGACATGATCGGGGAAACTATGGAGGTGTTTATGGATGACTTCTCGGTCATTGGGGACTCATTTCAGACTTGTCTCTCCCACTTAGACAAAATGCTAAAACGGTGTGAAGACACCAATCTATGTCTAAACTGGGAGAAGAGCCACTTTATGGTCAAAGAGGGCATTGTCCTCGGCCATAAGATTTCTAAGAATGGGATTGAGGTAGATAGAGCAAAAGTTGATGTTATTGCTAAATTACCTCATCCTACCACTGTCAAAGGTGTTAGGAGTTTTCTAGGTCATGCCGGGTTTTATCGTAGATTTATTCAAGATTTCTCTAAAATCGCCCGGCCTATGACCCATCTTCTCGAAAAAGATGCTCCTTTCATCTTCTCTCCTGAGTGCATCGAAGCTTTTGAAACACTTAAGAAAAAGCTTACGGAAGCACCCATTCTAGTTGCCCCCGACTGGGACTTACCCTTTGAGCTCATGTGCGATGCAAGTGATTTTGCAATCGGTGCAGTCTTGGGGCAACGCAAAACCAAACATTTCCAGCCGATCCACTACGCGAGCAAAACTATGACTGAAGCTCAGACTCATTACACCACCACGGAAAAAGAATTATTAGCTGTGGTGTATGCGTTTGAGAAGTTTCGGCCATACCTTATCTTGACCAAATGCGTGGTGTATACGGATCACTCGGCACTCAAATATCTCTTTGCAAAACAAGATGCAAAGCCGAGATTGCTCCGTTGGGTTCTCCTCCTACAAGAATTTGATATCATCATTCGTGATAAAAAAGGAGCTGAGAACCTGGCTGCTGATCATCTTTCCCGATTAGAGAACCCTCATCAAAATGTGTTCGAGAAAAAGGAAATCAATGAAACATTTCCTCTCGAAACACTCAATATGGTTTCTTTTCGTGGAGATTCTTCTACCCCATGGTTTGCCGACTTTGCAAATTACCATGCGGGTAACTTTGTTGTGAAAGGGATGTCGTCCCAACAGAAAAATAAATTCTTTAAAGATGTGAAACATTATTTCTGGGACGACCCCTACTTGTTTAAAATCTGTGCGGATCAAGTCATCCGGCGATGTGTGTATGGTCAGGAAGCCGTTGACATTCTCAAGGCTTGCCATTCTGGACCTACTGGGGGACATCATAGCCCCAACTACACCGCCAAGAAGGTGTTTGATTCGGGATTCTATTGGCCCACAATCTATAAGGATGCCCATGAATTCGTCAAAACCTGTGACGCTTGTCAACGTCACGGGAATATCTCACAAAGGAATGAAATGCCGCAAAACGCCATTCAAGTGTGTGAGATTTTTGACATATGGGGCATTGACTTTATGGGGCCATTTCCTTCTTCTCATGGAAACAAATACATACTCGTGGCCGTTGACTACTTGTCAAAATGGGTTGAAGCTAAAGCTTTACCCACCAACGATGCCCGAGTTGTGGTGAAATTCTTGAAATCTCTATTTGCTAGGTTTGGAACTCCACGAGCCATAATCAGTGATCGTGGTACGCATTTCTGTAATGACCAATTTGCAAGAGTCATGCAAAAGTATGGTGTAACTCACCGTACCTCTACTGCGTACCACCCACAAACAAGTGGGCAAGTGGAAGTTTCTAATCGGGGGATTAAAAGAATCTTGGAGAGGACGGTTGGCGAAAACCGTGCCTCTTGGTCGGATAGGTTAGATGATGCACTCTGGGCCTTCCGTACAGCTTACAAAACACCCATCGGGTGCACTCCATACAAGCTGGTGTACGGGAAGGCATGTCATCTTCCAGTTGAGCTCGAGCACAAGGCATACTGGGCCTTGAAGCATGCTAACTTTGATATACAGACAGCGGGTGATCATCGGAAAGTTCAAATGAATGAATTAAATGAACTCCGTGATCAAGCTTACGAGAACTCTTTGATCTATAAACAAAAGACAAAGAAGATTCATGACTCAAAAATCAAGAACCGCGTTTTCAACGTTGGTGATAGAGTCCTTCTTTTCAATTCAAGATTGAAGATTTTCTCGGGAAAGCTCAAATCCCGCTGGTCTGGTCCATTTACTATCGCCAAGGTTTATCCTTATGGTACCATTGAGTTATCTCAACCCGATGGTCCTAATTTCAAAGTGAATGGTCATCGAGTGAAGCATTATTTTGGAGAGGACATTCCATCCATGGTTGTCCCGGACTTACAAACTTTCCCCATGAACCAATGAATGCGGGGATCGAGTCAAGCTAGCGACTCGGTAATCAAAAACAGTAGCATGCCATATGGGTTTTCACCCATATTTCTGTCTTCTCACCTCTTTCTACCACCCTAGTGTGGGGGGGGGGGTTGCCCACATGTTTCAAAAAAAAAAAAAAAAAAAAAAAAAAAAAAAAAAAAATCTTCTTTCTAAATAATGGCCGTAGTATTTCCCTTTTACGTTCTTTGTTTCGGCATAACCGCCGGTACTTTGAATATTGAGGGCAATATTCATCTCTAGTGTGGGGGGGGGGGATTCTCACGAATTTTATCACGTAAATATACCGCCTAATCCCCCCGTTTTTGGCCAAAAAATTTTTTTTTTTGGAGTAAGTGTTCTACACTTTCTCATCTGGTTATCAGTCCGCCATGTCTGCAAGACAAAAGGATTGGCTAATCCAGGAGCAAACGGCTCTTGGTAAAGATTTCTCAAATCCGTTTATATGGCTTGCAATTTGCCAAAAATTGTATGGTTCTTCAGCTCCCCATCATCCTCAAAAGATAATGAGTTGGCTAGCCCGCAAGATTATGGCTTGTGGTAAAGGCAGTGGAAAATCCATAGTTGGTATTCAGCTCACCAAAGATAATGTTGATAATTTATCTAAGAGTTGGCTAGTCCAGAAGGGTACGGCTTCTGGTAAAGACATAATCAAATCCGTTGAAAGCTGGTGGTTTGCTCAAAATCACATGGTTATCAGTGTACCATGGTTCTTACTTGAACTGAAACATTTGGCTACTCCAGAAGTAATGGCTTTTGGTAAAGACATTCAAATCCATTATGTTTTCTCAAATCATTGCTAGGGACTAGCAATATCTCAGTGTGGGGGATTGATGAGTGTGTAAATACTCATCATTTTTGTACAAAATAAACTGCAAATTCATCTGAAAACACTCAGAAACACATCAAAATGGTCAAAATATCACAAATCAGTGTTTTATGTGTTTCAAATGCAAAATTATCAAAATCAGTTGAAAAACATTTCAAATTTGCAAAAATTGCAGTTTTAGTCCCCCAAGTTTCAAGAATTGTCAAAAATAGTCCCTGAGCCCGAATTTCAAAAGTAAAAATCACCAAAGGTCCTTTTTAAATCAAAAGTTGTCAAATTTAGTCTTTTGGTGAAAAATATCAAAAAGTTTGAGAAATTACAAAATAGTCCTTCAAGTTTTCAATTTTGGCAGAAATGGCCCCTAGAAAATGGCAAATTGGCAAATTTGGTCCTTTTACTTATTGAGATTGTCAATTATGGTCCCTTGAAGCAACTTGGCAGAATTGGCAGTTTAGGTCCCTCTATTTTCAGAAAATGCAACAAGGTCCCTATGTATTAAAAACCTTTCACCCATTTGGACCCTTTCACCCATTTGGACCCCCTGTCAAAATGCAATTTGGACCCCTCCTTTATAATATCTGGTCAAACAAACCAGTCAAACCCAGTCTCACCCTCTTCCCCGTTTTTCCCTCCTTCTTGTCTGCCCACCATACCAGCCACCAACACACCACCTAGCCTCACCATATCACCTTCCTGTCCCCCCCACCTCACCAAACTCCAAAGGCAATAAATGCCTCTCCCCCATTTCACTCAATCTACCCCCATTTGGCAGTTAAGAATTTTGGCGCCAAAAAAGTGTTTAAACGGTTGAGATCATTTCAAAGCCATCCAATGGCTTAGGTTGATGGGAAACATTCAGAGGAGAGATACAAAGGCATTGGATTATAAAAAGGAACAAAAGGAAGCAAGTTGAAGAGTCTTCTAGTTTTTAATTTTCAAAATATGTCGTTTTTATCTTAAAGTGTTTAATTTAGCAGGAAACTTGTAATCTTTTGTCATTTTGTATCAAGTTAAAGCTTTTAAGTGTATTGAAACTCAATTCAAGTATTAATATCAGTTTGTGTTTAACATTCTCATTTTATGTACACTGTTGAAAATCTCTAAGTCAAACCCTTGTGTATAAGCTTTTGTTAACTGATCTTTAAGCTTAAAAAGCCTTATATAGGCTAATTATAGCTTTGTATAAGCTATTATTCAAAGTTCAAGTGATTGTGGTTCTTGGTCAACAGAAGTCAAACAGGGGCATAAATAGCAATGAAACTGGACATGGGTTGATGCAGCTATGGAAATGGGTTGATTTAGGTCTAGTGGGTTGAATTGCATAGGTTAGAGGTTCATTTGGTGTTTGTGCAAGCCACAGTGGCTATAGGACTTTTGTAAGTCAATTTCAAGTTCTTTGCATTCTTTTGATTTTGTAGTTAAAACTGGTGCACATCTGTTCTAATAGTTGTATTTAGGACTTATAAACTTAGATTGATCATAAGTACAAGTTGGTTAAGTGTTTGGATCAATTTTGATTCAATAACTGTTAATTAAGGGGTGTTTGGAATTGCTGATTCAATGGTGTTCAGGGTTTGATCAGTGCATAACTTTTATTTGATCAAGTTTGTTTAGTCAATTCATACTCAAATCTGTCTCACTTTGTGCCTGCTAAGCTCAAAAAGTCAAAATTAAACTCAAATCTGTCTCACTGTCTTACTGTTGAGATTTTGGTTTAGCAGCTCATCATTTTGTGTTTAGAAATCAATAACAAAGGTTGTAATATCTTCATAACATCATTTAACAACATTATCAGTCCTCAAATCAGGTTTAAAACTCAAAAAAGTCAAACTGTGTTTCTTTTTCAAAAAGTCAAAAATGGTGAAAAGTTGGATTTTTGCAGATCTTGCAGATTCTGCATAGGACTCATTAAAGGGTTTTAGGTTCTGATTTTTGGGATACAAGTAGTCCTCTAGGTGGTTTATAAGCCCTCATATCTGTTTTTGCTTTAAGCTTTTTGGATAAGCTTGGGCATAAGCCCAAAGTAGGCCCCATCTGCCCTGCACCAAACTCAGCATAAGCTGAGTACTTTCTCAGCTTTTGTGCAAGCCTGCACAAGGCTTATATAAGCTTGTTAGAAGCTGGTCTTTTGGTCAGTGGTAGTCACCTAGGTCTAGTTGAGGTATCAATCATTGGTTTTTAGTTTAGAGCTTATTTGATTGCTTATTTCTGGTCTGCAAGTGAACACCATAATCTGTTTTAGCTTATAACATCAAAACATCAAATCTGTGAAATATTGCTTATCAGTAGTTATAGCCTGTTGATTTTAAGTGCATTAGGGTATATTTAGCTTGTTATAGCTTCTGTATCAGTGTGGTAGCTTTTGGTAAGCTTTTGGCTTATTTTAGTGCTTATTTATAAGCACTTGTGAGACCAGTTGCTTATTTCTCCACATAACCTCCTGTTTTTCTAATTTTCATAGCTTCTTAATATTATTTTAGAGTTTCCCTGAAATTTTCAGATTTTTATAAGCTGTTTTGCTATTTTTCCTATTTTTAATTAGTTTTTAATACTTTTTAAATAGCATTTAATACAAAAAATTAGAAAAAGGTTCAAAAAAATAAGTTTTCATTTTTCTTAGGCTTAGATAAATATAAAAAGTGAAAAAAGTAATTTTCCACATTTTTCATAGTTCATTTGGTAATTTTTAGTAATTTAATTAGTTTTTAATAGTTTAAAAATCCTAGAAAATAGAAAAATAGTCACAAAAATACAAAAATAGTTTTGAAAAGTCTATTTTGATAATTTAGACTTTTCCAAGTCTTAATCTTATTTTTCTAGCTTAATTTCCTATTTTCTTGTATTTTAGGTAATTAATTAATAGTTAAAAATAGTTTTTAATTAGATAATTAGATATAAAAATAATTTTCTTTTTCTAAATATTTTCTTTTATCATTAGGTTTATAAAAACATCATTTTCATATTTTTAGGATTAATATTGAATTAGTTTCACTTTTTATTTTTTACGTCGCGTAGATTTTAATTTAAACGTACGTTTTAGGTTTTAAACGTTCATCACTTTAAATATAGTGATAGCGTTTATTTAATAGGTTTTATCTTTTTAATTTTCTTTAATTTGCATTTAAGGCGTTTTTAATTTGTTGGATTTTCCTTAGTTATAATAATCTCAAATTCCCTTTATCATTCAAATTTCTCGATCACTAGACGTTGATTGATCCATTGCATAGCTCGCTGGGACATAACGACCCGGGGAGACTCTATACTCCTCTGATCTTAATTGCATTAGTGTTTGAGCAGTTTTTAGTCTTTTAGACTTGACAGTTTAGCACCGATCAGGTTGAATTTGCAAACATCCCAAACTTCAGGGGTAGTCAATGAAAAAACAAAAAATAGAAGTAATTGACAGTCCCGTTTCACACACTTACCATCACCACCATCACCGTTGCCACCGTCTTCCGTCGCCACCATCTTCATCGCCACCATCATCTCCACCACTCAACATCACCATCATCATCTCCATCGCCACTATCAACTCCACCGTCACATGTTCAATTGACCAATTTCAAGGTATAGATTTCTTTTATTAATTGATTGATTGATCTGTTAGACCTAATTTGATGCCACATCAACAATATTAGGTTTACTGGATGTGTAATCTCATTTATTTCTTTTGATTGTTAGTATTTATGTCTTTGAATTAGTTAGTTTTATGATTGACCTAATTAGAGGCCACAATCAGGTTGAAGTTATCGTTAGGTTTTAGTGAAATGGTGAATTTGTTGTGATGACGTCACCAATCAATGGTGTTGGAGGTAAGTGGTGACGTGAGATTAAGTTTAGTGAATTCCTAGTTCTTAGGCGTTTGTTTAGTAGCAGTATAAACATTTTAGTGTATCTAAGTAAAATAATATGTTATAACACATTAGAGCATCAATGAGGATGATTAGAGCATCAAATGTTTATGATTAGAGCATCTTATAAAATGTTAGGGCTTCAAGTGTGAATGATTAAAGGATTGTGTGATAAATTACGACATCTATAGAGTATGATTAGAGCATTTGCTTGTTTCATTAGTGCATCAGTGTTTCATGAAAGTAGCATATGTTTGTTTGTTTAGTGCATCATTGTGAAAATTATGTTTAGTGTATAAAAAATATGTTTAGTGCATCCGTGAACACATTAGAGCATCAGTGAGTGTTGTTAGGGCATAAATGATTATGATTAGTGGATTGTTAGACATATTATGGCATCTGTGTGTCTGTTTATCATATGCACCCTTATGAAACTGTACCCCGAGTTTTAGTTTCCGATGTATCTCTAAAAGGTACTAATTGCCCTTGACATCAAATATTTTGATTCTTTTAACTCGTTAATAACATTGATGAAGAAGGAATTATCATTAATAAAAATACGGTGACCAGATTTTGCTTTATGTTTTATGTCGTGTTTCTTAAACTTTTGATTCTGGTGTGCTCTTTTTCCAATGTTTTTTGAGGTTTGTTCTTATACGTGTTTATGCATCTTGGTAATGTTCCTCTGGATGACCAAGTCTAGGGCTCCTAGTTCATCACCACACCCCTTCAAATAGGCCTAAAAGCTGAAACTCTTCCTTGTATTGCCATTTAGTGCATTCAGGTTTTTATTCTTGTGCTTACTGTAATTTTATAGACTGGGTAGCTGATTTTACTAGGAAGATATTAAGGTATCTATTAGTATGATTAGTGCATTGAAAAGGAAGATATTAGGGCATCTCAGAGCATGATTAGTGCATCAAAAAGGTAGATATTAATGCATATGTATTACACATTAGTGTATCCATAGTGTATGATTTTTTTAAAACAATTCTATGATGTCTCATGATTATTACAACTTGACAAACATAATCACAATTTGAGCAGGAGCCTGAGTGTAAGTGGATCTCCTAGATGTGCCCTCCCGCCAAAAAACAGGAGTCTGAGTTGACGCCTAAGCCCACTTAGAAGCGTTACCAGAAGTCCAGTGAGGGGCAAAAGCCCCAGAAGGATAAGTCCAATCCCTGTCAGATCCTGAATATCTAAAAGTGTTAGCCGCAGTCCATCCCATCACCAAGGAAGCCCTCATGGAAGTCGATTAGCAGAAGCCCGATAATATCTTCAAGAAGAAGTTATTGCAGAAGCCCTGTGAGATCTACTAAAAGAAGTATGAGCAGAAGCTCGGGTCGAGCGCCTCTAAGGAGAACCCTAGTGTAAGCTCCCGGAAAATTTCAATGTGCTTAACGTTTTAATCAAGAATTGATCACGATCTATTTCGTCATGAAATTTTCTAAACATCACCTTTGCATATCATTTGGCATATGCATGATCAACGCAGCTCGAGCGTTCATAAATATACCGTTGTGATCTAAATAAATTTCCCCAAGATCTTGATAACCTTAAAATACGTAACGAATACGTAAAAATTTGTAAAAATTACGAATCTAATTATAATAAAAATATATAATATTCGTATTGGGCCTCGGAACTCATTGGACTTTTCACCACTCGAACCCGACACATAAATGGGCCTCACGACCGGGCCAAGCCCACGCTATATCTTTATTTGGGCCGCGTCCAACTCACCTAGCCCAACACCATATCCATTTATTTTGGGCCTTTGCCGGATTGTATCTCTAGCCCAACACCCATTTCTTTTTCATTTCTTTTGGGCCTCCCCTAGCATGATCAAACCCAAGCCCAAGTTACATTTAAAAGAAGTTAGTAAATGTTTTCTTTTGTGTTCCTTTCTGTTGTAACCGAACAAGCAAAACAAGTGGGAACCAAACTAGAAACCAAAGACATAAAACAAATAAACAAGTCACCCTATTTGAAGCACATGTTGCGTGTGATTTGAGGATAAGAGACCAACACAACACTTTGACCACTCTAGCAAATATAAAATACCTAAGCTAAACTAAACCCACTTTGACTCAACCAAGACTTTATAAACCATGGGTCTTTCACCACTACCACTCTCGACAGGGACACAAAATGAAACTCACAAACATTTCTTTTGACCTTGAACCCATGCGTGTAGATATGAACAAAAGGAGACAAGCCACCCTAACCAATAAAATAACACCCTAAGTTACTATATAATACTACCATAACCCATTTTGACAAACTTCACTTCCTTAACCAATGGATATTGTGTTTCAAATGATTTGACTAGGCATTACATGCCTTAAATCTTGCTGCCAAGACCCCCACGCCATAAACAAGAACTAAAAACCCATTCTTGAAATCTAGGAGAGATCATGCATAAAATATTGTTTAGACCATACTTAGTCTTAGCTATATAATTCAACCCTTTCTCACCTCCTAGTCTCACATTTACAACTCTCCCAACTCACAAACAAACCTTCTATTACTCTTTTGATTACTCTGTCGAGATAGGAGAAGGGGAAAAGCAAGGTTCAAGCTCCATAAGTTAGAAACTTATTACGGTTAAGTTTGATTCGGGTTCTTTTAAAAACAAGTCTTTGGTTTGAATAGACGAAGAAGTCATTATAGTTACCCTCTCATCTCGAAGCTCATACGTTTTCTTCCCCACCACCTTGGTGTCGTAAGTTTCTTAACCCATCTCAATACGTAAAGATAATTGTATTTTACTAAACATGCTTATCTCATTTCATGACATGTCTCGTTAAAATGAAATACATATCGAAACTCCTTAACTAGGAAACTTAACATCATAACTTGAAATGAACTTTCGTGCCATGTTTACTTGATTATGAGTCATGTGTCGGTTAAGTAAAACTTGTTTTTGTCACTTGAAAACCATGGCACAAATGCATGACTAGCTTAAGAAGAAGAAGAAATGGAAACAACTAAAAGAAACCATGCAAGTCACGTTCACAGTAGCCTAAATGCAAGAATTGTTAACGCAGGAACTATACAATATATAGCATATTACGCAGAGTTAAAACACAAGAACGAGCCTAGCTCAATTGGTTTAGTGCGCGTGTGTTTAGGCTTGAGGTCCCGAGTTCGAAACCCCCCCTATGGCACTTTTTCCTTCTTTTTATTTTATAACTTTCACAACTTGACACAATACACCCCTCATCTTCAATCAAGTGCTTATATGAAGCATAGTGCTAAAAATGTAAAAAAATCCGACTTTTGAAAATAGTTTTGCAAAAACAGTTTTACCGAGGGACTAAAGGTGTCAAAACTGAAAACTTTAAGCCTATAACATTTTGAGTACAAAGTGTCATTTTCTAAAAGTATAGGGACTAAACTTGTACTTTTTGTAACTCGAGGGTAAAAAAAAGTGTAAATTCGGGAAAAGTTTAACAAAACTTATGATTTCATTATAGCCTCGTAAAAATAAGTATTTTGACCACATGAGCGTAATATTTTCAACAACAATGAATTTAATATATATATATATATGTAAATGTAAATATATATATGTATATGTAAATATATATATTTTTAGAAAATAATTAAGTATATACATATTTCGATAAAATACTCGGGGAATCTAAATACGTTAAAATACTCAACAAATCTATTAAGATCACAACGGGGGAACATTTCACTTATGCGTAAGTGAGGATCACTAGTTAAGGCAATGTAGCATGAAAATTAACTTAAAACGTTAATCACGATCGCACACTATTGGATTGGACAATCCAATGATCTATTGAATAAGAATATTCAATGCTCTATTATTTTGGTCGCGAACCAAAATGCTCATTACTGAGATTCGCCATCTCATCATTTTAGGTTTCGAGTTGGAACCTCCGCTACATTGTGCTTGATCTATTTTTGTGCGTGTGCATTATCATCAAGGTGAGTTCATAGCCTCGCTTTTACTTTATTTTCATAAACCCCGCGAGGGAGATACATGCTCTAAACTAGAACACAAGGGTTTTTCATAAATGCTTGATCTTTTTGATTATTGGTACTGCCTAAGTTGTTAGCCACAAGTCCCCTGATCATGAACCATTAGTCACCGCGAGTGAACGTAGATATCGTGAATAGTACTATGGGGATTAACGAACCCCGTTTCGGTTATAGAGAAATAACCGGGGCGCACCATATCGAATATCTTTAGGTAATTGGCTATTACCTCCTTTGGGGCATATTTTTCGTACACTGGTAATTCGGTGTATGCAGTTGAGTCTTGGTTTCATGAGCTTAGCGCATAATAATCTGTGATATTTTTCTTATGATATTGTTAGTTTACAATGATCATGATCTTATACTTGTGTTCAACTTATTTTAAACCTATGGACTTCACTCAACATTTTTGTTGACCTTTTTAAGCATGTTATCTCAGGTAATCAGTGAAGATTATGACCAAGGTGCGGAACGGGGCATGGCAAGGCTTATTTGGTGGTGTAAAACATAAAAGTTATCATTTCTTTCAAACTCATGATCTTTCTTTTGGGGAAAAACACTTGATCTATTTACAATATTTTGTAACAAACAATGAGTTTTCGATGAATGATAACTATTTTAATAAAACGTCTCTTTCGAGTCGTTTTCTATAATTATTGACTATGATCCCCATTCAAGTAACACCCGAATTAGTCTTCCGCTGTCATTAAGATTTTCGGGGGTGTTACAGATTGGCATCAGAGCCAAGGTTATAGAGAACCAAAGAGTTTTTCAAAAGCATTTGGACTATAACCGCACTTTTAAAACGGGACTATTTTACACCACTGCCTTACGCCCTTCCGTGACCACTCTATGCATTAGGATTGATGCATCACTAGATCATAAGTAAATGACATTCATTTTAAGTTAGGCATGGAGATTTGCTTAGCTAACTAAAATAATTATATTATTTGGCATTTACTTACATTAATTTATGGGTTGTTACAGTACCATGTCTGCATCCCACCCAGTTGTTCTGTCCTCAGACACCGAGATGGATGATACCATGTCCTCTACGACTGTCACTATGCCAGCTCATCCCAGTCCTGTCATACCAGCTGCTGTTTCGGACGAAACTGAACCTTTCGAGGAAGGTGAGGTTGCCCGAACTCCTACTGCTCCAGCTATGACTGCTCATCCTCAAGAGTACAATGCTTTTGCTTCCATGACCCTAGATCAGTACTATGAGTCGCAACAATGGCTACCTGCTTCAGATGTTGCTGTGGATGATGAATCATCCAAATCATCAGAAAGCACTGACTCTGCTTCATCAGATTCTTCTGGATCATCTGCCCAAGCTATCCGTCGACGCCGACGTAGGATTCGTGTTCTTAAGCCTAATGAACCTGAGCCGTTTGGAGTACCTTATAGACTGCATCCTAATGGTAAGACCTTCAAACGCACTGCTAGGAAGCGTGTGCGACCCATCACTATGACTCATGTGATGCCACCAGCTCAGTCACCACCTGCTCAGTCATCACCAGTTTCATCTGCTGTTCCACCTACTGCTACTTCACCACCACTGCCACTTACTGTGTTCTACCAACAGACTACTACTGTTCCTGTTTCATCACCACCTACAGCATCACCTCCTTTGGACACTTTTAGTGAGCCAATTTTACCGCTCTGCATCAAGTGCTATCCACCATCACTATCTGATCCTGAAAAGCCTACTCAAGTGGACAACGAGGCCGGGCCAAGGAAGAAATCCGGTGCTAGGAGATGGTCATTCTTGATACCTTTACTTCGACGTTGGAGAGAAGACGAGGGAGCGCCTAGTTCATTTGAGCTTGGAGAAAGCTCGACTACTGCACCAGCTCCAGTTATACCTGTTACCGGTGAACCGGTACACCACACTATTCCTTTGTTGGCTACAAGACTTATCAGGCACGAAGATCAACTGAATGAGCTCATGGCACATTATGATGAGATTCCACTAGTGAGGATAGAGAGCTTGGAGGAAGAAGTTGAGAACCTCGTGGTAGGTCGCTACTCCATAGAGATTGTGTTTGATATGATGAGTACTCAGATTGTGGAGGCAAGAGAGGCCGTTAACCAATTGACTCGGAGATTGGAGACTACTATTCGTGATGCTAGCACTTTGAGAGAGACTGCTTTGGGTCGAGAGAGAGTCCTACATCACGAGCTTGCATCTGCTCATGCTCACACTGCTATTCTGGAGGAGAGGATTGATGACCTCGAGGCGAGAGATCGAGCCCGTGAGCAGCAGATTCGAGACTTGACAGCTATGGTTGAGGAGATTCGTCGTCGGGATGGCGCATCGGGAGATGCGTAGATCCTAGTCATCTTTATCTTAGTATGTATCATAAAGCCGCCATATGAGGCATTAAGGCTTGTATCTTTTTTTGGTTTGTAACCTTGGAACAAGTATTATGATGATGTAACTTATGGTTGTGAACAAACTATGTAACGATGTATTCCATGGTTGTATTTCTATTATTCTAATGTTATGTTATTATTCCTCGGTGATGTACGCCGAACCAATCCTTATGTCCTTATATATATTATGATTTGTTGAGAAAAATCATATTCAAATCATATCATAAATTTAAAGTGGTAATCTGGACTATTATGAAATGAATAATATGAAATCAATTTTATCATCGATCGATAATTTCTTAATCTTGGTATTTAGTCTTGAAAATTTTAGAAAAATGGTCAAGAAGAAAGCTACTTCATCCACCATCACTCCCGCAGCTATTCAGAAAATGGTCGCTGAAAGTGTTAGCGCGGCTATAGCTCAACATGTTGCTGATACTGCTAGAGCCGAAGCTGAACGCATTGAAGCTGAACGAATTGCCCAAGAGGCGCGTGAAGCTGAAATTGCAAGGCAAGCTGAAATTGCAAGAGAAGCTGAGAACGCCCGAATTGCTCGAGAGGCTGAAGCTGAGCGTGTCGCTCAAGCAGCACGTGAGGCTGAAGCTGCTCGCATTGCTGAAGAGAATCGTGTCGCAGAAGCTGCACGTCTTCTTGAAATGGCAAACTCAAATGCAACTAACACTCCAACAAATCAAAGTGAGTCCACTTTAACTCGCAAGTGTAATTACAAAGAGTTCATGAACTGCAAGCCGACATTCTTCAAGGGCACTGAAGGTGCTATTGGTTTACTTCATTGGTTTGAGAGGACCGAGACTGTATTTCTGCTAAGTGACTGCACAAATGATTGCAAAGTCAAGTTTGCGACTGGAACTTTGTTAGAAGATGCGTTATCTTGGTGGAAAGGCCATGCTCAACCAATTGGAATGGAAGAAGCTTGTAAGATTTCATGGTCAGATCTGAAACAACTGCTAATGAAACAGTATTGCCCGAGGACTGAGATCAAGAAACTCGAAGATGAGTATTACCACTTGGCTGCTAAAGGTAATGATCTCAAGACATACTTCAAGAGATTCCACGAGCTGAGAGCTTTATGTCCTCATCTGTTTCCCACCAATGAAAAACTTTTGGAAGCTATGATCGGAGGTTTACCTCGAAGCATCGAAGGAGATGTCATCGCTTCGAAGCCAAAAACTGTTGAAGAAGTTGTCATTGTATCCCACCGCCTTATGGAACCAATACTAAAGCTTGCAAATGCACAAGGCTCAAGTGACAACAAAAGAAAGTTTGATGATCGGAAAACCTCAAATTCCAACCACTATCGATCCAACAACAACAATCGGAACAACAACAATCAATATCACCACAACAGAAATCAACACCACAATCGGCAAAACCGAAGGCAAGAAGCCGCAAGGGCTTATGCTGCACCCACTGCTGGAAAAGGGTATGTAGGACCACATCCCCAGTGTAACCGATGTTTGATGCACCATTCTGGACCTTGTACTGTGAAGTGCGATAAGTGCAACAAGGTAGGTCATCAAGGTAAACATTGTAGAAACCCTGGAAGAGGCAACACTGTGACACACATGAACTGCTATGGATGTGGAGAACCTGGACATTTCAAAAGTCAATGCCCAAAGTTAAATGTCGTTCAAACAAACAATGCACGTGCAAGAGTGTACATGCTAGGAGATGGAGATGCACCGTTGAACCCTGACACTGTGACGGGTACGTATTCTCTTAACAATCATTCTGCAAAAATCTTGTTTGATTCTGGAGCCGATAAGAGTTTTGTATCTACTACTTTTGCACCATTACTTAAAATATCCCCAATCGCCTTAGATACAACTTATGAGATAGAACTTGCCGATGGGAAAATAATAGGAACCAACACCATAATCCGTAATTGTCCTATTCTATTACAAGATCATTCGTTCCTCATAGATCTTTTGCCAATCAAACTTGGAAGTTTCGATGTCGTAATTGGCATGGATTGGTTGTCCAAACACCGTGCTAGGATTGTTTGTGACGAGAAAACCGTTCATATCCCGATCAACGGTGAAACCTTAGTCATCCAAGGAGATCAAAGTAGAAAGTACTTAAGTATCATATCCTGTGCAAAGTCAATAAAGTACATGGAAAAAGGATGTTATGCCTTCTTAGCTCAGGTAACGGAAAAGAAGTCGGAAGAGAAACGACTAGAGGATGTACCTGTAATCAAGGAATTTTCTGAGGTATTTCCAGAAGATTTGTCTGGACTTCCACCTGCTCGACAAGTCGAATTTCAAATCGATCTTATTCTTGGAGCTACTCCTGTAGCACGAGCACCGTACCGTTTAGCACCCTCAGAAATGCAAGAGTTATCCAAACAACGAGAAGAGCTATCCGAGAAAGGATTCATTAGACCAAGTTCCTCACCCTGGGGAGCTCCGGTATTATTCGTTAAGAAGAAAGATGGATCATTCCGGATGTGTATCGATTATAGAGAATTGAACAAGCTCACAATCAAAAACCGCTATCCCTTACCAAGAATCGATGATCTGTTTGATCAATTACAAGGCTCGAGTGTATACTCGAAGATTGATTTAAGATCTGGATATCATCAGTTACGGGTAAGAGAAGAAGATATACCCAAGACCGCATTTAGAACGCGATATGGCCATTATGAATTCCAAGTAATGCCATTCGGTTTAACTAATGCACCTGCTGTATTTATGGACCTCATGAATAGAGTCTGGATAAATTCGTCATTGTGTTCATCGACGATATTCTTATATACTCTCGTAATAAAGAAGAACATGCGGAACATTTGAAGACTGTCCTGAAGTTACTCAAGGATGAAAAATTGTACGCAAAGTTTTCCAAGTGTGATTTTTGGATTGAGACAGTCCAATTTCTTGGTCATGTGATTGACAGTGAAGGAATCCATGTGGATCCCGCAAAGATTGAATCTGTTAAAAATTGGCCAGTACCCACTAATCCCACTGAAATTCGTCAATTCTTAGGACTTGCTGGTTATTATCGAAGATTCATCGAAGGTTTCTCGAAAATAGCTAAACCATTGACCGAGTTAACCCAGAAAACGAAGAAATTCGAATGGGGAGACGATCAAGAATCAGCTTTTCAACTCCTAAAGAACAAGCTTTGCGAAGCACCTGTCTTGGCACTACCGGAAGGAGCCGAAGATTTTGTAGTATATTGTGATGCTTCACACATGGGTTTAGGCGCTGTTCTCATGCAAAGGAACAAAGTGATTGCTTATGCGTCACGACAACTCAAAACTCATGAGAAGAATTATACTACTCACGATCTAGAACTTGGCGCCGTGGTATTTGCACTCAAATTATGGAGACATTATCTGTATGGAACCAAGTGTATAGTGTACACTGATCATAAAAGTCTTCAACACATCTTAGATCAAAAAGAATTGAATATGCGTCAACGTCGCTGGCTCGAATTGCTTAGTGATTATGACTGCGAGATCCGTTATCATCCTGGAAAGGCAAACGTTGTTGCCGATGCTTTGAGCAGAAAAGATCGCCCTAAGCCACTTAGAGTGAGATCATTGGGAATGGTAATCAATTCACCCCTACCATCGAAAATTATTGAAGCTCAAATCGAAGCCCTTAAAGAAGAAAATAGGCCGAATGAGAAGATTTATGGCATGCCGGAGAATGAGAATGGATTTGTGAAGAGATCGGACGGAACGCTATGTTTCAAAAATCGAAGTTGGATTCCACTCTTTGGAGGTATCCGAGAACTCATCATGCATGAATCACATAAATCAAAGTATTCCATACATCCTGGTCCCAACAAGATGTATCAAGATCTAAAGCTTTTGTACTGGTGGCCTAATATGAAGGCTGATATCGCTATATACGCCAGAAAATGTTTGACATGCTTGAAAGTTAAAGCTGAACATCAAAAGCCATCTGGATTGCTAACTCAACCAGAACTTCCCGTGTGGAAATGGGAAAGAATCACAATGGACTTTATCACGAAGTTGCCAAAAACTTCTAATGGTTTCGACACCATTTGGGTTATTGTAGACCGACTTACAAAGTCCGCTCATTTCTTGCCAATCAAGGAGAACGACGAGATGATTACACTCGCTAGACTGTACATCAAAGAGATTGTTTCTCGTCACGGTGTACCAATCTCAATCATATCTGATCGTGATAGCCGATTCACCTCAAGATTTTGGCAAACGCTTCAAAAAGCCATGGGTACCAACTTAGATATGAGTACCGCGTACCATCCTCAAACAGATGGACAAAGTGAAAGAACGATCCAAACTCTGGAAGACATGCTAAGAGCATGTGTGATTGATTTCGGAAAAGGATGGGATAAGCACTTGCCTCTGGCTGAATTCTCTTACAACAATAGTTATCACGCCAGCATTAAAGCTGCTCCTTTTGAAGCACTCTATGGAAGAAAATGCCGATCGCCAGTTTGCTGGGCGGAAGTTGGAGAAGTACAACTTACAGGCCCCGAAATTGTCCAAGAGACAACTGAAAAGATAATGCAAATTCGGCAAAGATTGCAAACAGCTCGAGATAGACAAAAGAGCTACGCAGATGTTCGAAGAAAACCAATGGAATTCCAAGTCGGAGACCGTGTAATGCTCAAAGTATCACCCTGGAAAGGGATGGTCAGATTTGGAAAACGAGGAAAGCTCAAACCTCGATACGTCGGGCCATTCAAAATTCTTCAAAGAATTGGTCCAGTGGCATATAAACTTGATCTTCCCGAAGAACTTAGCCGAGTACATGACACGTTTCATGTCTCAAATCTTAAAAAGTGTCTTTCGGATGAAACTCTAGTCGTACCACTCAAGGACATCCAGCTCAATGACAAACTTAGTTTTGTCGAAGAACCAGTCGAGATCATGGACAGAGAAGTTAAGAGGCTTAAGCAAAGCCGCATTCCTATCGTTAAAGTTCGATGGAATCATAAGAAACGAGGTGCAGAGTTCACCTGGGAGCGCGAGGATGTAATGCGTTCCAAGTATCCCCACCTGTTCATCTAGATCACCCATGACAGCCTCTGCGAGTTTAACCGCGGGACGCGGTTCTCTTAAGGGGTAGGTACTGTAAGCTCCCGGAAAATTTCAATGTACTTAACGTTTTAATCAAGAATTGATCACGATCTATTTCGTCATGAAATTTTCTAAACATCACCTTTGCATATCATTTGGCATATGCATGATCAACGCAGCTCGAGCATTCATAAATATACCGTTGTGATCTAAATAAATTTCCCCAAGATCTTGATAACCTTAAAATACGTAACGAATACGTAAAAATTTGTAAAAATTACGAATCTAATTATAATAAAAATATATAATATTCGTATTGGGCCTCGGAACTCATTGGACTTTTCACCACTCGAACCCGACACATAAATGGGCCTCACGACCGGGCCAAGCCCACGCTATATCTTTATTTGGGCCGCGTCCAACTCACCTAGCCCAACACCATATCCATTTATTTTGGGCCTTTGCCGGATTGTATCTCTAGCCCAACACCCATTTCTTTTTCATTTCTTTTGGGCCTCGCCTAGCAAGATCAAACCCAAGCCCAAGTTACATTTAAAAGAAGTTAGTAAATGTTTTCTTTTGTGTTCCTTTCTGTTGTAACCGAACAAGCAAAACAAGTGGGAACCAAACTAGAAACCAAAGACATAAAACAAATAAACAAGTCACCCTATTTGAAGCACATGTTGCGTGTGATTTGAGGATAAGAGACCAACACAACACTTTGACCACTCTAGCAAATATAAAATACCTAAGCTAAACTAAACCCACTTTGACTCAACCAAGACTTTATAAACCATGGGTCTTTCACCACTACCACTCTCGACAGGGACACAAAATGAAACTCACAAACATTTCTTTTGACCTTGAACCCATGCGTGTAGATATGAACAAAAGGAGACAAGCCACCCTAACCAATAAAATAACACCCTAAGTTACTATATAATACTACCATAACCCATTTTGACAAACTTCACTTCCTTAACCAATGGATATTGTGTTTCAAATGATTTGACTAGGCATTACATGCCTTAAATCTTGCTGCCAAGACCCCCACGCCATAAACAAGAACTAAAAACCCATTCTTGAAATCTAGGAGAGATCATGCATAAAATATTGTTTAGACCATACTTAGTCTTAGCTATATAATTCAACCCTTTCTCACCTCCTAGTCTCACATTTACAACTCTCCCAACTCACAAACAAACCTTCTATTACTCTTTTGATTACTCTGTCGAGATAGGAGAAGGGGAAAAGCAAGGTTCAAGCTCCATAAGTTAGAAACTTATTACGGTTAAGTTTGATTCGGGTTCTTTTAAAAACAAGTCTTTGGTTTGAATAGACGAAGAAGTCATTATAGTTACCCTCTCATCTCGAAGCTCATACGTTTTCTTCCCCACCACCTTGGTGTCGTAAGTTTCTTAACCCATCTCAATACGTAAAGATAATTGTATTTTACTAAACATGCTTATCTCATTTCATGACATGTCTCGTTAAAATGAAATACATATCGAAACTCCTTAACTAGGAAACTTAACATCATAACTTGAAATGAACTTTCGTGCCATGTTTACTTGATTATGAGTCATGTTTCGGTTAAGTAAAACTTGTTTTTGTCACTTGAAAACCATGGCACAAATGCATGACTAGCTTAAGAAGAAGAAGAAATGGAAACAACTAAAAGAAACCATGCAAGTCACGTTCACAGTAGCCTAAATGCAAGAATTGTTAACGCAGGAACTATACAATATATAGCATATTACGCAGAGTTAAAACACAAAAACGAGCCTAGCTCAATTGGTTTAGTGCGCGTGTGTTTAGGCTTGAGGTCCCGAGTTCGAAACCCCCCCTATGGCACTTTTTCCTTCTTTTTATTTTATAACTTTCACAACTTGACACAATACTCCCCTCATCTTCAATCAAGTGCTTATATGAAGCATAGTGCTAAAAATGTAAAAAAATCCGACTTTTGAAAATAGTTTTGCAAAAACAGTTTTACCGAGGGACTAAAGGTGTCAAAACTGAAAACTTTAAGCCTATAACATTTTGAGTACAAAGTGTCATTTTCTAAAAGTATAGGGACTAAACTTGTACTTTTTGTAACCCGAGGGTAAAAAAAGTGTAAATTCGGGAAAAGTTTAACAAAACTTATGATTTCATTATAGCCTCGTAAAAATAAGTATTTTGACCACATGAGCGTAATATTTTCAATAACAATGAATTTAATATATATATATGTAAATGTAAATATATATATGTATATGTAAATATATATATTTTTAGAAAATAATTAAGTATATACATATTTCGATAAAATACTCGGGGAATCTAAATACGTTAAAATACTCAACAAATCTATTAAGATCACAACGGGGGAACATTTCACTTATGCGTAAGTGAGGATCACTAGTTAAGGCAATGTAGCATGAAAATTAACTTAAAACGTTAATCACGATCGCACACTATTGGATTGGACAATCCAATGATCTATTGAATAAGAATATTCAATGCTCTATTATTTTGGTCGCGAACCAAAATGCTCATTACTGAGATTCGCCATCTCATCATTTTAGGTTTCGAGTTGGAACCTCCGCTACATTGTGCTTGATCTATTTTTGTGCGTGTGCATTATCATCAAGGTGAGTTCATAGCCTCGCTTTTACTTTATTTTCATAAACCCCGCGAGGGAGATACATGCTCTAAACTAGAACACAAGGGTTTTTCATAAATGCTTGATCTTTTTGATTATTGGTACTGCCTAAGTTGTTAGCCACAAGTCCCCTGATCATGAACCATTAGTCACCGCGAGTGAACGTAGATATCGTGAATAGTACTATGGGGATCAACGAACCCCGTTTCGGTTATAGAGAAATAACCGGGGCGCACCATATCGAATATCTTTAGGTAATTGGCTATTACCTCCTTTGGGGCATATTTTTCGTACACTGGTAATTCGGTGTATGCAGTTGAGTCTTGGTTTCATGAGCTTAGCGCATAATAATCTGTGATATTTTTCTTATGATATTGTTAGTTTACAATGATCATGATCTTATACTTGTGTTCAACTTATTTTAAACCTATGGACTTCACTCAACATTTTTGTTGACCTTTTTAAGCATGTTATCTCAGGTAATCAGTGAAGATTATGACCAAGGTGCGGAACGGGGCATGGCAAGGCTTATTTGGTGGTGTAAAACATAAAAGTTATCATTTCTTTCAAACTCATGATCTTTCTTTTGGGGAAAAACACTTGATCTATTTACAATATTTTGTAACAAACAATGAGTTTTCGATGAATGATAACTATTTTAATAAAACGTCTCTTTCGAGTCGTTTTCTATAATTATTGACTATGATCCCCATTCAAGTAACACCCGAATTAGTCTTCCGCTGTCATTAAGATTTTCGGGGGTGTTACACCTAGCCATAGTACTGTTAGAGCACCAGCGATGAGAAGCTCTAGGGGCAGTAGGCGCAGTTATTATAGGAGCCCTATAGGTGGGCGCAGGGACAGGTCACCGTTGGGTGATCGTGTAAGGAGCCTATCCAGAAGTGTTTCACCTGACCATTGGGTGTGCGAACGACAAAAACCATATGTGTTTTTTGGTTATGTTTAGTAAACATTATAAAATGACTATCAGAGTCTGATCTCAGCACCCCTTTATAAGTTTGTTACAATGCAGCTGAAATTGATTATTTTGACCAAAAGAAAGTTCTGAAGCAGAATCTGTTTCCCCGAATATCATAATTATCATAGATAATTTTTTTTAAATGAATATTATCCAAAAGCCCCATTTAATGTAAAAATTGATTAAGAAATTAGACGTACCTATTCATCTATTTTATGTGTATAACTCATGTAAATTTTGTGTGTAGGTATTCAAGCTACAGGCGTAGCAGCCCTCTGATAGATAGAAGTCCATCAAGGTATGCTAAAACAGCTGAACCTTATATCTCAAAATAAAGAAGTCGTCACAAGTTTCGTTCAACATTCCATTTCCAGCCACGCATTTACTTTTATATTATTATTTTATTTTATTATGTTACGTACAATATTTGTTTAAGATTAACAACTTTATGTATAGAGCATCTGAAAATAAATATAAAAAATTTGCACATCAGAATGTATGATTAGGGCACCTGAATGTATGATTAGGCAATAGGAAATCAACATTATAACGAATAATTATTGCATCTGTATGTATGTATGTTTAAGGCATCAGCAACCGTTTTTGCATCATCTGAGTATATGATCAGGGCATTTGAAATCAATAATACAACATCTGTTACCTTATTTTGTTGTATGCTTATGTGTTCTATAATAAATATAGCATCAGGTTTAAAAAAATTAAGGCATACCTTCATATGTTACAAAATTAGTGCATGAAAATGATTAGTTAGAGCACTAGGTTGTCATTAATGCATCTATATTTGTAAAAAAAATGCATCAAGATAGCTGATATAGCATTACACATCTCAAATAAACAATACGGAATTTGTTAAAAAGTCATTAGGTAGTCTGGTAGGATAGTGTCATAGTTAGTCAAATGATCCGTAGTTTGTTATAAAAAAGTGCATTAGGTAGTCGGATTGGATAGTGTAATGTTTAGTGCATCGGTGGTTATAGTTTGGCCTCCATTTGTATTATTAGTGCATCATTAGAACTAATTGGGCATCTGTTTGTAAGTTTAGTACATCGATGATTAGTTTAGTGCATCGTTGGACATAGTAAGGCATCAATGTGTATGTAGTGTATCTGTTTGAAGGAAATATATGCGTTCTTCAAGACGTTTCCATTCCAATAGTTTTTTAGGATTTCCCCTTTAGACCCAAATTGACCCGTTTACTCATTTTGACCCAACAGATCACAAGTTTACAAGCATTTTGTTTATACCTTTTGTATCTTTTCATGCACTGTCTGATGATAGTAATGAAAAACTGATAAACCTCAAGGGGAAACAACGAGAGCTACTTAAAAACGTGTTTGCTACACCAATACCTGTATATTTCTCATCTCTAATTGTACACTAGAATTTCCTTACGTAACTTGATGTTATGCTTGCTAGGACTTGTATTAGGAGGGGAAAATTCGGTGCAAATTGTGTCCCTTTGTACCCATTTACAAGTAAACTTCCATTGACTAGTAGTTGTAGATTATATAGTTGTTGAGGACATGCATCTGCTATTTTAATAAAACACAAAGTTTAATGTTCATAGGAAATGTACATCCAGTTTCAGTTTATATGGTATGGTTAGATTTAGCTCGACTAATAATCATCAGCTAATGCTTTTTACTTTTATAATTTCCAGTTTTAGTGGAAGCCACGTTGTGCTGGCATTGCAAGAAGCTACATAAGCTTATCTGGTGGGACTTTTATAGGACACCAATTTGTGTGCAATTCACACCAAGCATGTGACCATCATGCCCAATGACATTCAACTTGCAGAGGCGTATCCATGGTGAGTATGATTAGTGAATCATTGGACACATTAAAGGCATCAATGTGCATGTTTAGTGCATCCATTTAATTTTGGACTTATTAAGGCATCTGCTTTCATGTTTAGTGCATCAAAGGGAAAAGAGTTGATGAAGGCATGTACAAACCTTGATCTTATGGCTGCAATAATTGGAAACATCAAAATCTTTGCAGCTGGTCTCAGTCAACTGAAGCAAAATCAAAAGAAAGTGACAAGTCCTGGTGTATTTAAACTAGCCCTGGTGTATAATATGGTAGGTATACATAACAAAACATTGTTTATGTTTAAGAACTTTAGTCCTTTTGCAGTTTTAGCTTTTTGTATTTTGTTATGAACACTCGGATATTTACGTTGTGTTTTTTATATAGTTTATATATGGAAAGTTTTTATGCTTCTATCGATTCCATGTAAATTCTATTGATTTGGTTTCATTGGTGTATATAATGGTATAATTTAAGTGATATTGAGAATATTGTCTATTGGATTACCTAATTAGTATTGATTTTTTGACAAGTAAAATCACAAAATCAGCTACCAGAAAACATGTTACATCAAATAGTCGCGACTGTTCCTTGTTGCGCTGAAGTTGGAGATTTCTCGTCGAATTAAAAGTTCTAATAGAGATTGCAAATCGGTGATTCGTTATGCCATTTTTTGCTAAATAAACCGCTTCCCAACTTAGAACACGTGACACCACTAAGTCGTTAAAGTGTAACTCAAGTTCAAATGTCACAGACCAGTCAAATTTATATTGAACTTTAGTCATAGACTTTAACAAGAAACAAAAACAACAAAAGAAAGACATTAATACATCTGTTTAAATATTAAACTTATTATATGAGTCAAATAGTCAAAAGGTAATATATACATTAGATCAAGAAGAGAAGCAAGTTGTAGCTACAAAACCCGTGCCTACTGAAAAGGCTGTTGTTGACGCTGCTCTAGAGCCACCTGTCACTGAACCTACAGCTGAGTCTACCGAGACCCCTGCTGCAATCATTGAGGTGTCCCTGAACCTGTAGATAGCAGTGATGTATTTGGTGCTCCCGATGCAAAAGAAAATGATGCTCCAACTGATGTCACTGAAGCGCCACAAGCTGCTACTGAAAAAAGTGAGGATACTACTGAAGAAGAGAAAAAAAAACGAGATTAAAACAGGGTGCATAATTTACTACGGAGTATGACGCATGTTTTGCTAGATTATTAATGAATTGAGCATAATGTTTATGTTGCTTTATTTGAATAACAGCTTGAGATATCACCTAAAGATTATCGATTTCCAACAACAAATCAAAGCAGAAACTGCTTTACCAGATACGTTGAGTACCATCGATGAGCTTTTTAACCTGCACCAATCTCATTACCCTAATAAAAGATTCATTTTTGTTTGTTTTTTGTGATAGTAAATATCTCATTCATGATTTTTTACGTGCTTCTTGCCATTTTATAACTTCTAGATTATCACTATACCATCGGGCAACCGTTTCTCTTGCTTCATTTACCGAAACCTTCAAACAATAAAATATTAGCTAGTAATTCGAATTATATTATATTCTAACAATTGTAAATTTACCTTCCAATCACGTGCAAGACCAATATCAGTTTTCCCATATTGCAATTTCCCCATATGCAATTATAGCATCGCAGCTATGAACAGTTGATACATGACACTATAAAATTAGTGCATCACTGTTATAAAATTTCATTGAGACATTTTATCAAACACGCCTTGTGCAGTTTATAAATACATTCTGCAAGCATTTCTTTTCTCAATTTCGTTTCAAATATCTATTCTCTACAGTCCATCATGTTAATAAACTCTTACAATCAATATATCAATGAACAAACATGATCACTACTGAAGCAAATTTCAATAAACAAAATCTAAACTTATAATAAACGAGAATTCGTAGAAATAAACACTAACAAACACATATATATGGCTTATATTTGAATT
Organism: Chrysanthemum seticuspe; assembly: GCA_019973895.1. Lineage (NCBI taxonomy): Eukaryota > Viridiplantae > Streptophyta > Magnoliopsida > Asterales > Asteraceae > Chrysanthemum > Chrysanthemum seticuspe. The sequence goes on from BPTQ01000008.1 coordinate 101,745,705, forward strand.
TAAATAGCAAAACTGTAATCGAAATTAATTAAACAACTTAACTTGATCTTCAATTTAGGAAATTATGACGAGAGGATCAAGTTTCGATTTAGGAAATTATGACGAGGGGATCAACTGCATTTGATAATAAACCATGTTTAGTGTGTTGATTGAAGGATTTAATCAAACGAGAGAAAGAAGATAGTTGAACAAAATCACAGAGAGTGTGGAGCGTATCTCATCAGAGAAAAAAAAAGAGAGAAACAAATGAAAAGAATTAGGCATTTTATATGGTACGGAAAAAAAGAGTGCGAATTTATGAAACCGTTCCTTGAAGAATGAAGGAAGTAACAAACAGGCCCCTGTAGTTTGGTGAAAAAAAGGGAGGGGAAGGGGGATGATCTAACGGTTGAGATCACTTCTCTCACTTTTCTCTTGAGATCAACTTTTTAAATGATACAATCTCTCTCTCTATATATATATATATATATATATATATATATATACACACACTAGCTACATGTCCGTCTGTTGGGCGGCTAGCTTTAAAAAATCTTTAAGATAAAAAATGCACATTCTCTTGCTTATTTTTAGCAGGAAAGTGAAAGTTATTTCTTAATACTCTAAAAGAAACAAACACAAAAAAATTTGATTAAATCCCTTGGTGTGTCACATAATTAAATACATTAAATTTTTATTCCTTGTAATATTGATGTTTGTACAACTTATCTATACTACTTTATAAAGTGTTTAGGACTTTCTAAATAAAGAAGTCTTAATTTTTAAGACCAAAAACATTTCTGTAATAGAAAATTAATAAGCCATTAGTTAATGTTATTCACCATATAGCTTCCATGACAATTTTCATAAATAAAAAGTAACATCCCTTCAAATATTTATACAGTCCATTAATACAGTCAAATATTTATACAGTCCATTAAGTGTCGACTTGTAACAGCCCAAACCTCAATGGTATATATGCCAACCTAAAAACACAAACACCAATACGAAACACTCTCCTTTTTTTTCCATGCACCAATAAAAAGACACACACAAAATTCGATAAATCTACTCTCATCTTGGTGTTCGGTTACCAACAGTAGAAATAAATAAGATTTGCTTCTTCGATTATGGCAATAGAATGACAACTTTTTTTTGGATATGAAATAGTTTGCATTTTATTGATTATAGTTATTTTAATTAAAAGTTATCATTCATTCGTAAAGTTACTGTTAGAAAAACGTATAAATAAAAAATATTTGCTCGCCATAAAATTATGCACCGGGTACCCGCCGCCGCATTGCGCGGGTACCCTTCTAGTTGAAAATAATTGCTGATTGACGTACTCGTTTGATGGTCCACTTGGAGGCAAGGAACTCACTGTTGTTTAATGCTTTGTAGCCATAAAACAGTAGTAAACATCAATAAGTCCACTCCCACCGATTTGTCTTACAAACTCCAGCAATTAAATTAAAAAGTCCCGTTTATACATTTTGCAATAAATATCAATTGTTTTTAGCTTAATTATATGATTAAATTGGTTTTTCATGAGCAGAAGCAACCATGTACCCTTTCATGAGTAGAAGCAATCTAGTAACCAAAGAGTGTCAATTTCAAAACTTGACATTCTAGCAGCCAAGACATATATCATTATAAAGAATTAGACGTTCAAATTGTTACAATATATATCATATGTATTGAATGTGTCTCCGATCTTAATAGCTTTCACAATAACATTTTCGTTTTCATGTATAACTTATAAATGATTAGTATTCATACCAAGACTATCTAAACTTACCTATGATTCCCAAATAAGAAACATCCACATATGATTACATTAATCTAACGACGCTACAATTCACCCCTCCAAAAGCATCAACACCTACTGCCAATTAATAGCATCAATCGTTAGTATTAGTTTTGACCCACTTTAAAAAATTGATCAATTGTGACATTCAGGTACTTTTGTTCACCACTCAAATGAGTTGTTTATAACCTTATATAAGTTCATGTTTTTCTTAAAATTTAAAAATGTTAAAATTATAATATACGGTTTCAAGTTATAAAAAGCCAAATAAAAATCGGAGCGGAATATTAGAAAACCATGAAAATTGATGTAAGCCCAGGTAAAAATAAAAATCTAAATGAACTTTGTTTACACTACCCAATGTAGCCATGATCACTATACTGGAACAAAAGTTGCTCAATAAATACAAAACACTTAATTAAAGTATAGTGCCAAAGAAGAGGAGATTAACTCACCCGATAAGACGATGTATTCAACTATGCTTAGAAAGAGTTATAGTTACTTAAACAACCTTGTGGCCACCTGCAACAGAAAAACTTGACTCATTGTGTTAAACACGGGATTTTTAGTATAAAAGTTACATACAACATAAACCAAGTTAGATTAAAGTACAACACATTCTATTAAAGCCTTTCTTTAGGTAAACCTTTTTTTCCAATCCAAGAGTCTCACAAAATAATCTTGGCTCCTTGTAAAAATCCTTTACTAACTTCCCGCATCATCATACAAACAAACGGACACATTACAATAGGTCATTTTATGTTTTATCGATCGAGAACTACCAGTTCATTATAGGTATTACAATGAAACTTGAAACACTGACACAAAACCTCGGCCTAAAATAAAATGATAGTGACTTTTGTAAAGTTAACCTTTAAAAGCAGTCATGTAAACCTTGGCCTAAAACAAAATGATAGTTACTTTTGTAAATGATAGTCCATTACAAAAATAGGTGGTTTAAGGCTTAAAAAAAAATACTTCAAGTGACTTTTGCTTCGTTTGTCCCGCTCGATTACTTTGACCCGTTTTAGTTGAGTTGTCTTTTAAGTTTCTCATGCCCCCAATCAAACCAAGTAGAAGTAATGATTAAAATTTTACACCATATAATATAAAGAAATAACATCATGAAGGTTTTAGAATCATAATAACAAAAGTTCATCCCATTTGCACCAATTATATCCTACATCAAACAACTAAATTCTGTTAACAATTACAAATCTGTCTATATTCAAGCTCAAAGCTATGGACACCTGAATTCAGGGTTGGAGCTAGAAAATTTTGCTCGAGGGGTCACATTTTAATAATTTTTAGAAACAACACTACAAATTGGTTCTTAGATAAATTATGATAAAAAATGGCATATCCAAAAACATGATAGAATAAGGAGGTACTTATCCACTTAAAAATAAGGAGGTACTAATCTACTTATGTTTATGTATTTATTTGAAAGTAAAATATATAAAATATCATTTTGCTCAAAACACGAAACTCATTATCTGCATATAAATACACATATAAGAAATCAAGAAGCACTTCTAAACACCTTATTAGTCATATGTATATAAGCACTTGAATAAGCAAGTTGGCCCATGCATATCTATACTAAATAAAAGAACCTGCTAAATTTTTTTTTGTAATGGTAGGTAAATATTACATGGATGCAAAGTAAAGGCCTGCATACGTTCCTTATATCATCTGAGGTGCTTAATTTTGGTAGAAGTCATCTGCTGATTATCCCGTTCAAATAGTACAAAAAGGGTACCTTGTGTGTATGACATAACGAAAAAGAAAGATATAACTTGCAAAACTACATGACGGAAATTGGTCGAAGTAATCAGTTCCGATTTGACTGAACTTGCTTGGCATTAGGAAGAAGTCCTTCATTAGGCGGCTCATTTGAATCCTGGTTTAGAAAAAATATATTGTTTACCCTAATTCAAGGAAGACGTCCTACATTTGAATCCTGATTTGACTGAACTTACTTATTTCATGATCGGGAAGTCACTATTTACCCTAATTCAAGGTTTGAGTGCATAGTTTCGGAAATCACGCTTACATTGAAGTCAATTATTTGAAGATCATTGAAGATCCCTCATATTTTCCTTATGTTCATCTCAAGTGGGGGGATAATTTATCATTGTACTATCCTTAAAAAAAATAAAAATAAAAAAGTTCTTATTGATAAAAGTGCAAAATGATAGCACTATGTTATGTGATTATAAGATATTAGCATCGAGGAGGCCACCTCGATCACATTTGAAGATTGGAGTTGGTCAAGGTACCAACATTTCGAGGAGCAATAAATGTATTCATCATGACGTCCTCTATTGGTGCATTCCCCTGACACATCATGATCCGGTTTCTGTATCTTGAAGTTGAACTTTGGATAAACAGTGGGCGGTGACGACTTGGTTTTGAGCTAAGGCTATTTTTTTTTTCTTTTTTTTTTCTTTTCTTTTTCACCAATTAAATTATCCCATGTATTACCTTACCTTTTTTGTCATGAAGCGTGTCTAGGTGATGAAGCGAGCAATCCTTGGTATCTTGGCCATGGATTTGGTCATGTATCATTGATTTTGTCCACTTTGCCGTGGCACGTTAGTAATGACACATCACCCTAAACCTTTGAAAGGTTATAACCCAACATTGCCTTTTGAAGATTGGCTTGACCTTAGTTCTAGTGGTGGAGATGTGTGTAATTGTCAAGCCTATGATAGAATACCTACAATGTCTATGCAACTGAGTGATCACCCTGAAATTAAACACTTAGATTAGGATGAGTGTGAGAGTGTTTCGTCCCTGTTTCGTGAGGTGTTCGGCTCTAAAAAATTATTCTAGCATTGGAGCTTTTAACTGCATATTCCTCGATTTACTCAAGGAATGTATTAATTTTCTTATAATCTAAGAGTCTACTTGAGGGAAAATAGAGTTTAAGTAGGAGGATATTTAATAACATCAAATAATCCTGATATTCTAAGTGTTAATTTACCCATTTATTGACATATTATGCTTAAATTGTGATTAGAATCGTCCTTATTCCTTATTATTTCGTTTCAAAAGTAATTTACTATGAATAAGCGGTATTTGGACAATTCTGGGCTCAAGTTCGGATCATTCTTACATTCCCAAAGACTACAGCGTAACTAAGTGATGAAGTTACGCCGTAATTATATTTACGAAGACTACGACGTAACAAGCTAATGGAGTTACGCCCGTAATGAGACTACGCCATAACAATCAGATTATGATACAGCGTAATTGACATTTTATGAAGACTACGGCGTAACCATCAGCTCAGGTTACACCGTAACCCTGGATTGACATCAGTAACTCTACTTATGAAGAACTACGTCATAACTATTTCATAGCGTTACGCCGTAGCTCAAATTAGGTTTTCATGCCTATAAATACTTGACGATTTCTGCATTTGAAGATCATCTCCCCTTTCCCAAACCTTTCTAGGGTTTGGGGAAAGCAACCACAAAAGAAGAATTATGGCTTAAGAGCATGAAGAACAAAGTTCTCGTCTACAATTTCCTTTGTATTCGAGTTTGAATTCTTTTATGTTTTTCTAGAAATCATACTATGGATTCATGTTATTAACTCAAGTTTATATTTATGTTATTTATCCTCTTTATCTCTCTTTATAGACATCCACTTAGTCTTATCATAAATCGCTAGTTTTGGTAATATTATAAGCTTGTTAGTATCTAGAGGGTTGGGAGAATTGGCCGACTGACCTTAACTCACTATGTTGCGAGGTATGGAAGGAATTGCACATAGTACAAACCATCCTTTGTGTTCGAATTGACCATATGATCACATATCAAGCGGAGTTATTTAAGAAGCTAGGGGAAATCTAAGTTCCTACCGGCCGGGTTTCCATAGACTAGGTCTAGTAGATTTGGTTCTTAATGACTGCTATTAGATCACTGAATGATCCAAGGTAACCTGATCATCTTGGTGAGGGGTCTAAAAATCATAGGCTAAGACGAATTGACCAAAGGATTATGGAGAAATATTCCCACTATATTGAGCCTAAATAATGAAAATCAAAACATGTCTATAATCTTGGTTAAGCTTCACTCTTCTATTACCTTGTCCTAAATTCTACTCTTATGTAATTAGGATAATTCTATCCATTTTATCATACCATTATCAACTTATCTTGTTTATTTCTTAGTATCTTGGTTCTTTCAAGGTCACAGCTCTCTTGGGACGACACTCGGATTTACCTAAGGCTTTACTTTATCTGATCGGGTTCTCTGCCCGTTAGCATGTGTTTGTCCTAGTATATCTCAGTTTTATAAATATTAAAGGCAGAATGAAATAGCACATCAGTTGTATACTAATTCAATAAATCTTGTAAATGTTGAGAAAAATGACACCGGACTAAAGCAAATCCGCAACTAAAATATGAAATATAATAAAAGATGGCACACAGATATAACGTGGAAAACCCCAATAGGGTAAAAACCATGGGCAAGGAAAGATACGTTTTACTATGAGAAAACTAAAAGTTACACCTTCTTCCTAATTACAAGGATAAACACCAATAGTTATATCTCTTGTATTAGGAGATATTACAAACTCTCTAATTCTACTCACAAATACTAACAGGAGAAAGATCACTATGTGAAAAGAAAGAAATTAGAATGGGACACTGAATGAAAGATCAGCTTTTTGGCGCCTCTGCTGGAAAGCAGTTAGTGAAAGATCTAAGGTATGAATTTATAATTTTGACCTATGTTAAGAGACGTGAATACTCTCCAGTTCCTTATAAGGTATGTATCTCACTCTCTCGTATTGCAATTTTCTGATATATCTTTAAATATTTTCTTTGAAGCTATTAGTTACGGCGTAACTTTTATTAAAGTTACGGCGTAACCTTTATATAATAGTAAAAAATTTTAATAATTAAAAATTAATTACGGCGTAACCCTAAATTTGAATTACGCCGTAACTTTTGGATGGTATAAAATCTCAGCTACGGCTGAACTATTATATTTTTACCAAGCCTTTTAACTGTGATCACTACAGTGAAAAGTTTCCTAAAAATTTTCATTATCTTGTTCATCTCTTTCAATTGCTAAAATGGCTAGTAAGATCCCTCTTTACCCTTTTGATTCTCTTTCAATTATTTTTCAATTAGGGTTTATATTTTCAATTTGGGTATCTTGCTTCTATTGTGTTAATTGTTGCTATTGACGTGTTTAATTTATGATTTAGACTAATCTTTCATGTTTTGTTTAATCTTGTTAAAACCTTATTGGTTGTTAGGGTCGGTTTGATTAATTTAAAATAAGGATTTTTGGATAAGCGGAAATATAATGGTCTAGGCGCATTATAGCATCACTACATAAATAAACATTATGGTTCTATTTACCTTGGGTAAATTTTGGTGGTTACGGCGTAGTCTATTGCTGGTCGTAACCATGGTTCTGTTCTGAGAAATAGGGAAAGTTACAGCGTAATCAAGGGATTAGATTACGCCGTAGTTGTATTCTGTGAACAGATTAAGGCGTAACCAATAGTTTAGCATTACGCCGTAATGCCCGTTACAGCGTAATTATTCCTTGAGTTACGCCGTAACTACATATCAGTCTGCAATATTTAATATGGTTTTTTCTTTCAGGAAACAACAATGACACCCCTGCCCAATGGGTGCGATTCATGACTTATGGTGTTGAAGGAAGAAAAACATGTCAGGCCGATTATGAGAAATTGGCTAAAAAGAAATTGACACTCATGAAACTCTCGATTTCACCGAGTTCGAATCAGTCAACAACGGGGTAGCATGTATGACTCTAAAATCTTTTTGCAATGTGAAGTACACTGGAGACACAGGTTCATTCACTTGCTCTACTTGGTGAAGCTTTTTAAAATCAAATAGCCTGTCATAACATAATATGTTAGAGAGTTCTTGGCGTCTGTTGAATTTAGTGATGATGTTACCGACATCGATGTACTCTCGCCCTATTTTCAACTCGGAGGAGTGAGAATGGAATTGACTTTAAGACAGTTTATGCTCCGGATGGGTTTGTATAGAGATAGAGATTTTGGCAATATTATGTGGGATGAATTTTATGGCTAATGCTGGAGGTTTAGGCCAGATGGATACAACCCAATCACTTACTTCAATAGCATATCTTCCACTCTGAGTTACAACTCAAGGCATCCCCCTCATATACATTGATCAGAAGTCCCATTCGCCATTTGGTTCATAGGCTCATTGCATGCTCGATCAAAGGAAGGCACTCGGCAAGGGAGAAGATGACAATGGATGATTTGTATTTGCTACATGGAATGGATGGAGGGAACTTGATCGATGTGTCTTGGTATTTGGCCAAATTCATGTATTCCGGAGCAAAAGGATTCACTACAAAGAGCATGATTCAAGGGGCTCATTTAATTGGTAAGCTTACGAAGAGTTTCGGGTTGATGACTCCTCAAGCTTTATCATTGGTTACTTGGGTAGGGATACTAGCTTGATCGGGTCAAACAAGCTAGTCAAGTACGAGATTTGTCGCTTGAATGGTTTGTGAAGCCGGTGGTAGTGGTGCAGGTGGTAGCCAAATGGGTTCCGAGGATGAGGCCCCAAGGGTTTGAGCTAGGGCCACCATAAACGTTGGGGATAGATTGCAAAGGATTGATGGACGACTCGGTCATATGGAAAGCCACTTCAATGAGGAGATTGATAGCTTGACTACAGGTTTGTATGGGTTAAGCATCCAATTTGATGGCTTTTCAGGTACATTGAACTAGGTGCAAGAGCTCCAACAAGACTTCTTCAATTGGAGCGCAGACAGGACGAGCCAGATGCTTCAAGAGATGCACCTCAACCATCCCCGCTGGCATGGAGCTCTGTATGTATACCAACCAGATATTCCGAACATTGGAGTCCAACATGGTGTAGCCTTCATGAATCCTCAGCCAACTCCTGGAAGCACCACGAGTACCTCGTTTAACCCATCCCATAACTAATCCATGAAGCATGATCTCGACAGGAACGATTGACTCCCTTGTCTCTTGAACAATTTCAAAACTTTCTAAAGAATACTATCATGTCTGTAATAATTTAACTCCTAGGATAATTACTATTATGGTGATGATCTAAGTACCAATAGGTACAAAATTTCCATTAGTTTTTGTGTAGGGTCTGTTCTGGAAAGATAGTTACGGCGTAACTGGTTCATAGAGTTACGTCGTAACTCTTCACTAAGAAGGTTTAAGTTGTGAGGCCACTTAAGTTACGACGTAGTCATCCCCTTTAGTTATGCCGTAGTACTCTTCTGACCTTTAGTGAGACCTCCTTGGCAAGTATTTGAGAGGGGAGTTTCTTTCTTTCTCAGTTCTTTTTCATTTCTATTTTCTTTTCTTTTTTATTTTTTTACAAAAAGGACCTTGTACACTTCAAATGGGGGGATAGGAATAGAAATGAAATGTGTGTTTACTTAACCTACTTGCCCTAAATTTCTAGTTGGTTTGAAAAAATTAAGCTCTTTTGAAAAAGTTGGACATGTTTTTAACCAAACTAGAATTTTATGAAGCCGAGCACACAATACCCTTTAATGTCATTAGTGAGATTTATCCTTTCAGTTTCTCCTATTTTACCCAAATCTAACAAAAATTGACTATGCCGATAGTATTGTGGACTTTAGACATGGCTCTTACAGCACTTCGAGACCATAGACGAGTAGTGTATCAAGTTAGCTTGATTCATTTGGAAGAGGCAATTCGAAGAGGCAAATGTTTTAGGATTAAACCCAATAGCCCTTACGTGTTCATTTGTGCGAGTTTATCGACTAGTCACATTGACTTTTCGACCTCCGTGATAATCTCTTTTTATTTCACTCATCATTAGTGCAAGATACCCCTAGTTACACCCATTTGAGCCTATCCTTTCATTTCTTAACCCATATTCATTTTTGTTACACCTTATCCTACCGTATAGTCTTATTTTATGATCGGGAAGTCATTGTTTACCCTAGTTCAAGGTTTGAGTAAAAAGTTTCGGAAATTACGCTTACATTGAAGTCAATTATTTGAAGATCATTGAAGATCCCCATTCTCCTTATGTTCATCTCAAGTGGGGGGATAATTTATCATTGTACTATCCTAAAAAAAAGGTTCTTATTGATAAAACAGCAAAATGATAGCACTATGTTATGTGATTATGAGATATTAGCATCGAGGAGGCCACCTCGATCACATTTGAAGATTGGAGTTGGTCAAGGTACCAATGTTTCGAGGAGCAAGAAATGTATTCATCATGATGTCCTCTAATGGTGCATTCCCCTGACACATCATGATCCGGTTTTTGTATCTTGAAGTTGAACTTTGGATAAACGGTGGGCGGTGACGACTTGGTTTTGAGCTAAGACTATTTGTTTTCTTTTTTCTTTTTCACCCATTAAATTATCCCATGTCTTACCTTACCCTTTTTGTCATGAAGCGTGTCTAGGTGATGAAGCAAGCAATCCTTGGTATCTTGGCCATGGATTTGGTCATGTATCATTGATTTTGTCCACTTTGCCGTGACTCGTTAGTAATGACGCATCACCCTAAACCTTTGAAATGTTATAACCCAACATTGCCTTTTGAAGATTGTCTTGACCTTATCTCTAGTGGTGGAGATGTGTGTAATTGCCAAGCCTATGATAGAATACTTACAATGTCTATGCATTTGAGTGATCACCCCGAAACTAAACACTTAGATTAGGATGAGTGTGAGAGTGTTTCGTCCCCGTTTCGTGAGATGTTCGGCTCTAAAAAGTTATTCTAGCATGGGAGCTTTTAACTGCATGTTCCTCGATTTACTCAAGGAATGTATTATTTTTCTTATAATCTAAGAGTCTACTTGAGGGCAAGTAGAGTTTAAGTGGGGGGTTATTTGATAACATCAAATAATCCTGATATTCTAAGTGTTAATTTCCCCCTTTATTGACATATTATGCTTAAATTGTGATTAGAATCATCCTTATTCCTTCTTATTTCGTTTCAGGAGTAATTTACTATAAAAAAGCGGTATTTGGACAATTCTGGTCTCAAGTTTGGATCATTCTTAAATTCAAAAAAACTACAGCGTAACTAAGTGATGAAGTTACGCCGTAATTATATTTACGAAGACTACGACGTAACATGCTAATGGAGTTACGTCGTAATGACACTACGTCATAACAATTAGATTATGATACGGCGTAATTGACATTTTATGAAGACTACGACATAACCATCAACTCAGGTAACCCTGGATTGACATCAGTATTTCTGCTTATGAAGAACTATGGCGTAACTATTTCATAGCGTTACGCCGTAGCTCAAATTAGGTTTTCATGCTTATAAATACTTGACGATTTCTGCATTTTAAGATCATCTCCCATTTCCCAAACCTTTCCAGGGTTTGGGGAAAGCAACCACAAAAGAAGAATTATGGCTTAGGAGCATGAAGAACGAAGTTCTCGTCTATGATTTCCTTTGTATTCGAGTTTGAATTCTTTTATGTTTTTCTAGAAATCATACTATGGATTCATGTTATTAACTCAAGTTTATATTTAAGTTATTTATCCTCTTTATGTCTTTTTATAGACATCTACTTAGTATTATCATAAATCGCTAGTTTCGGTAATATTATAAGCTTGTTAGTATCTAGAGGGTTGGGAGAATCGACCAACTGACCTCAACTCACTATGTTGCAAGGTATGGAAGAAATTGGTCATAGTACAAACCATCCTTTGTGTGCGAATTGACCAAATGATCACCTATCAAGCGGAGTTATTTAAGAAGCTAGGGGAAATCAAAGTTCCTACCGGTCGGGTTTCCATAGACTAGGTCTAGTAGATTTGGTTCTTAATGACTGCTATTAGATTACTGAATGATCCAAGGTGACCTGATCATCTTGGTGAGGGGTCTAAGAATCATAGGCTAAGATGAATTGACCAAAAGAGTCTGGCGAAAGTTACCCACTATATTGAGCCTAAATAATGAGAATCAAAACATGTCTATAATCTTGGTTAAGCTTCACTCTTCGATTACCTTATCCTAAAGTCTACTCATGTGTAATTAGGATAATTCTATCCATTTTATCATACCATTATCAACTTATCTTGTTTATTTCTTAGTATCTTGGTTCTTTCATGGTCTCAACTCTTTTGGGACGACACTCGGATTTACCTAAGGCTTTACTTCATTTGATCGAGTTCTCTTCCCTGTTAGCATATGTTTATCCTAGTATATCTCACTTTTATAAATATTAAAGGCAGGATGAAATAGCACATCAGTTGCATATTAATTCAATAAATCTTGTAAATGTTGAGAAAAATGACACCGGACTGAAGCAAATCCGCAACTAAAATATGAAATATAATAAAAGATGGCACACGGATATAATGTGGAAAACCTCAATAGGGTAAAAACCACGGGTAAGGAAAGATACTTTTTACTATGAGAAAACTAAGAGTTATACCTTCTTCCTGATTACAAGGATAAACACCAATAGTTATATCTATTACAAACTCTCTAATTCTACTCACAAATACTAACAGGAGAAAGATCACTATGTGAAAAGAAAGAACTTAGAATGGGACACTGATGAACTAACATTTGTTGCCTTATATAGGCGTTTGGTACATGTGATAGGCTGCAAGTGTTTTTCCTAAGTTTCTAACTATCTTTATTCATTCAATTCACCTGTCACCATCCATTTTCCAACTTGTCCAAGAGATAAGATTCTCATATCTCTTATTGTATCTTTCCTTTAACAATCTCTCTCTTGAAGATTAGATTGAGGCTCGATCAATCTTCACACCGTTATCCTTCCTTGCACTTCCATGTTGCTTATGTTTCTGCGAGGCCGCATGAGGATCAGCACCATATAAACTTGTCACAGTTGATTGCTTTCATCAGATAATCGGCCACGTTATCATCAGTATGGATTTTTTGCATATCCAATGTTCCTTCTTCCACTTTCTTACGAACGAAGTGATACTGAACTCGTATATGCTTGGTCTTTGAATGAAATGTTGGATTCCTTGCAAGATACAAGGCACTCTAGTTGTCACAAAATAGAGTAATTTTCTCTTGTTCGTGTCCGAGTTCTTCCAACAACATCTTCAACCATACTGCTTCTTTGTTGGCTTGAGCAGTTGCAACATATTCTGCTTCTGTTGTTGACATGGCCACAACTGACTGCAGTCTTGAAACCCAACTTACTGTTCCGCCAGAAACTGTAAACACATACCCGGTGGTTGATTTACTTCCATCAAGATCACCTGCATAATCAAAATCAACATATCCCTTGACAGTTAGGTCAGATTCCCCAAAACATAATGCAACATCTGAGGTTCCTTTAACATATCTAAGGATCCTTTTCACAGCTTCCCAATGCTCTCTACCAAGTTTCGCCATGTACCGACTCATTACTCCCACTGCATGTGCAATTTATGATTTTGTACAAATCATCACGAACATTAAACTTCCTACTGCTGATGCATACGGTACTCGAGACATCTCCATCCTCTCTTCTTCACTGCTAGGACTCATCTTGGAGGATAAATTGACATTAGCAGGAAACGGGGTTGATATTGGCTTACAATATTGCATATTGAAGCTTTGCAAGATTTTCTTCACGTAAATTTTTTGAGAAAGCTAAGTTTTCCTACTAACTCTATCTCGGTGAATTTGCATCCCTAGAATCTTGTTCGCGGGTCCAAGGTCTTTCATCTTAAATTCCCTAGCGAGTTGTGCCTTCAGTTTACTGATACGATGTTTGTTGGGGTCTGCAACCAACATGTTTCAACATATAACAGCAAGATGACAAAATTATTGTCTCCAAACCTCTTGTAATATGCACAAGGGTCTACCTCTAGTCTGTTATATCCAAGGCCAATGATAAAAGAATCATATCTCTTGTACCAACACCACGGCGACTGCTTTAAACCGTACAGAGATTTGTTTAACCTGCAAACCAAGTTCTCTTTCCTTTTTGTTTAAAACCTTCTGGTTGGAGCATGCAAATTTCTTTCTCAATATTTCCATGAAGAAATGCAGTTTTCACATCTAGCTCCTCTAGATGTAAATCACATGTAGCACACATTGCCATAACCACTCGAACAGTTGTCATTCGAACCATAGGGGGAAATATTTCGTTGAATTCGACTCCCTCTTTCTGAGCATATCCGTTGACTACCAATATTGCACGATACCTCTCCATCTGGTCATCACCATTCCTCTTGATCTTGTACACCCATTTGTTTCCAATGGGTTTTCTACCTGCTGGTAGTGGCATCAGTTCCCACGTTTTATTTTTATGAAAAAAAGCTTCAATTTCTTATTGCATTGCTGCCATCCAGAATGATGCATCTGAATTATTCAGTGCTTCTTAAAGAGATGATGGCTCTCCTTCCTCTATAAGATGACAGTATGCAAAGTTGCCCTCCATAACATAATCCGAGTGCCACACCAGACGTTTTCTTTCACGATTAAGAGTATGAGTCATTGGAGCTTGAGACTCGGTTGTCTCATTCACCTCGTGTTGTGGTACCGCTTCAGAAGAATCACTTGACTGAAATTGCTTTTCCATCTGTATTGATGTAGTTTCTCTTGTAGTGCTATCACCTTCTTCATTATCTTGAATTTTGTCTTCCACAAAGACAACATCTCTGCTGACGATTACTTTGTGGGCAGTGGGGTCCTACAAGCAATACCCCTTTACTCCGTCAGCGTATCCCAAGAACAAACATTTTCTGGATTTCGAATCCAGCTTTGTAGTTTCTTGAGAATTGTACATAACGTACACATGACTTCCAAATATACAAATGTCTGAATAGTTGACTGGATTTCCCGTCCACATCTCCATCGGTGTCTTCAACTCAACTGCAGTTGAAGGTGAACAATTTATCACATAACATGTGGTATTGACTGCTTCTGCCCAGAACTATTTTTACAAGCTTGCAGTTGCCAACATTGCTTTTGCTCTTTCTAACAAGGTTTTGTTCATCCGCTCCGCCACTCCATTCTGTTGAGGAGTGTATGCCGTTGTGAACTGCCTTTTTGATTCCTTCTTGCTTGCAAAAAGTATCAAATTCATCACCAGTGTATTCGCTTCCATTATATGTCATCAAACACTTGATCTTCATTCCAGAATCAAGCTCAACTCACGCTTTGTAAACTTTGAAAACTTCAAACACATCATACTTCTTCTTAATTGGGGACACCTAACATCTTCTAGAATAGTTATCAATGAAGGATACAAAATACTTTGCTCCTCCTAGGGATAGAACCGGTGTCTGCCATACATCATAGTGAACCAATTCTAGTACGGAGACACTTCTAGAATTTGATGTCTTGAATTTTAGGCGATGTTGCTTGCTGATAACACAATGCTCACAGAAAGGTAAAGAAACCTTTGTGGGGCGAGGAATTAACTTCCTTTCAACAAGAATCTTCATTCCTTGTTCTGACATATGTCCAAACTTTTGATGCCATGTTACTGCAACTCTATGACTTGGACTATGTGAAGCAACATATGCTTCCCCCTTCTCCATTATCTCTCCCTTCAGTTGGTATAAGTTCGCAGCCACCTTTTCACCTTTCATAAGTACAAGCGCGCTTTTTATAACTTTCATGATCTTGTTTTGTATTTCAACCTTACAACCAAGATCATCCATTTGTCCTAGAGACAATAGATTCTTTCTCAAGCCCTCCTCGTGTCGCACATCCCGAATAGTACGAACTATACCATCATGCACCTTCAGCATAATATTTCCAATTCCAACGATCTTTAGTTCATGATCATTGCAACTGTACACAGATCCACCTCCAGAGATTGGTTTATATTGATGAAACCATTCTCTTCTTGCGGTCATATGAAAAGTAGCTCCCGTATCAAACAACCATAGATCTGCAAATCTTTTTCTGCCTTCATTTGCAACTGCTGCTTCACAACACAAAGTATTACCATCTTCTGAAGTGCTAGCTAAATTTCCCTCAGTATTAGAGGTATTTAAACCCCGACAATCTTTCTTAAAGTGACCCGGCTTGCCACATTTGTAGCATTTAAAATTCTTCTTCCTTCCTGTTTTAGATTTACCATGATTGTGACTCCCACTAGAGCTAGGTTCCATTGACTTCCCTCTCGTCACCACAAAAGCCTCCACCTGTCTTGAACTGGTCTGTATGTCCTCCCTGTTGTACGCCTGTTTTCTTCTTCCAAAATAGTGGCTGCAACATCATCGAAGACTAGATAATCCGAAAGAACATTACTGGTTAAGTTGATTATGAGTTGGTCATATGAGTCAGGTAAACTTTGAAGTAGAACTTTAGCACGTTCTTGTGGCTTTATTTTACAACTCAAAGACGTGAGCTGAGAAAATAGAGTATTCAGGTTATTAACGTGCTCAGTCACTGAAGTAGATTCTGTCATTCGACAAGCATAAAGTTTCCTTTTAAGAAATATTTTATTGTGGAGCGATCTTGCCTTGTACAGTCTAACAAGATGATCCCAAGTATCCTTTGCAGTCTTCTTCTCCTCTATGCTTGACAAAAATCCATCTGCTAGCGCCAGATGAAGATTTGCAATAGCTTTTCCGTCAATCTCGTCCCATTTACTGTCATCCGTGACCTCAGCTGGCCTTTCGTCAATGGCCGCTAAACATATATCCTTTCTAAGGACAGCCTTTCTAAGGATAGCCTTCATCTTTAATTTACAAAGGTTGTAACATTAGGCTTAGGGTAGGGAAGTAAAGGGTTTTGTTGAATATGGGATATTTAGTGGTGGCAAGTCAATAATCTTATGTTACAACCATGTAAAACGTGGCGTTGCTAAGCCAAGACTTGACTCACTAACACTAGATAACTTGAAACAAAACACAAACATGAACTTAAAATCATAAACATAAAGATAGATGTAGGATGGTAGCCCGTATGTTTTTTTTTTTTTTTTTTTTTTTTTTCATTTTTTTTCACCAACTTTTTTTTTCATACCTTTTTACTCTACCATTCTCTACGATAACATCAAAATAAAGGGATTTATAGGAGCATCCCTACACTTGAGTTTTTATTTAACTAACACTAATTGACCCGATCTGAAAAGATAAAAATACTTGTAGTATTTAATTACGTAGATAAAGGGAATTTGAATTTATCGTTCTTTCCCGTTACTCCATAAATATTACTTTAACCCATGAGTCCCAATCGTCCCAAGACTGTATACAAATGATATGACTCGACTTAGCAACCATGCAAGTAACTAGATAATTGAACTAAGGGTTTAGTAGTGATAACAATAATGCACTAAAGATGAGTGCATACAAGGTAGGCTAAGGCGATTTGGGTGTAACATTTGGGGGGTGGATTGTAAACAATGCTCTTCATTGATATTCCGGAAAACCGAAACATCACGAGAACCGCGAAAAGGATAGGCTCTGAGGGGTTAACTAGGGGTATCGTGTACTAAAGATGAGTACATCGCAAGGGTGTGGGGAAAATTACTCAACCGATGTGGAAGAAGTAATTAAATTACAGGTTTCAAACAAGGGTTATCCTAATGTCTCTTATCATATAGTTAATCCTAACTGCATAAGTGTAGTCTCACTAGCGATCTCGTAATGCATCACAAAATAAGTTCTAGAATCTATTATAATACCTGATTCATTTTCAAAAGTATATTTATCACACAAATATCAAAATATCAAGTAAACGCGAGATTCGACAAATCAACCTTTTAGGAAAAAGGTTAACGTGCCAAAACTCATGAATGTGATATATGTGATACCGGGCAAGTGATTACCCGGGTCGTGTCCCAACGAGGTATGAATGGAAGGATTCGTTGAGTTTCGTGATTTGAACTTGAATTGGTTTTAAGAATTTGAATTTTTTGATTACGTATTCTACAAATTAAAGTACAAAAATGTAAATAAAGCACGTAAATAAAGTAAATGACTAAATTATCAACTACTAAACATAAGAAATGCTAAAAAGAAGTTAAATTAAGTCCTAACGTGCTAAAACTATAAAAAAACATGAAAAACTGGTAACGCACCGAGATCTAAAAGTGAAAATTTTGCAATTTAAGACCTACGGGTGCAAAAACAATTTTCCTACATTCTAAACGACTAAAAATTGTTTTAGAAAAAATCCATGTATTTTTTCGACTTTTATTTTATTTATTACGAATTAAAAACTAATTTAAACTAATTAATTAATTAAAAATACTAAACTAATTTATAAAAATCTGCAAAAATTACAAAATACTACAAACTACACTGAGTTAAAGAAAAATAAAAAAAAGGCTACACTGCTTAAGGAAATAAGCAGTTAAAAAAAAGATATAAGTTAATAAGCAAACTTTGGAATTGATACTTAAAGCATTAATTGTGCAAACATTAACTGAGAAAAGACCCAAGGGCATTTGGTAAGGCGTGTGTGTGGTGACCTGGGTGGCAGAGTTCAAATCCTAGCATTGCACTTTTTTGTGATTATTTTTTTTCAACTTTTTTCTTTTGCAACTTAAAAAGGGTATCAAAATAGAGAATTTTTGTGAAGACTTTTTTAACAAAACCTTAAGAATAAGCAGTAGGGATTGCTTATTCACCTCAGTTGCACACATAAGCAAACTAAACACCCTCTTATGACAAATTTGCGGCAAATAAGCAACTAGATAAGCAGTTTAAACATGGAGCAGGCAATTATGAATTGAGCTGAAACAAGCAAATGACAAAGGAACAAAACATCTAAATAGGGGAATAAGTAGTTGGGAGGTAATAAGCTATCCTAATGGGAATTTTAAAACTACAAGGGATATATAAGCAACAAAAGCACTAATAAGCTATAGACTAACTACCCTAATGTAATTTATCTAAAAAGGTTCTACTACACCTAAATAAGCTAAAGGTAACTACTGATAAGCTAAAACATGGGTGACTGCTGTTGCAGTCCTAACACAAACAAGGGGGGCTGTTTTGAGCTTATCTTTTTAGCACTAAATGACCTTCAAAATAAGATGCAAGCTGAAATAGATAAACTTGGTACTACAATAAACCCAAATAAACTCAATGGAGAGTTAAATGAACTTGGGACAGCTTATAAATAAGCTGTGAAAAGGGGACTTGAGGCACTGTGGGCGATGCTATGACAGAAACAGATTTTTTACCTATCAAAACTAGCAAAACTATTTAAATTAGTTGCAAACTTTTAAAAACTGACCAAAAAACTTAAATGAACTTTGACTTATAAAGTCAAAATGGGTAGAGCCTATTTTTAGACCAAAATGAAGCTTAAACTAAACACCCCTTTATGGGGTGAAATTCACTAAAACAGATTTTTGAAACTTAGATTTGACTTTTCTTTTATCAAAACTGAATTACCAACTTATAAGAGTACTTTTTAACAATTTTAGGATTAGCAATAAGCAAATAAGCACTAAGTGCTTATTTGCATGAAAAGCAGAAAAGACAGATGAACAAAAATAAGCTTTTTCAATAACTAAAAAACATTACAAGTGAATAAAAAAGACATAAACTAAAATCCTAGGTGCCTTATACTTTGGCTACAACAAGCTATTTATACTAAAATGAGATTAGGGTCTTCATCCTCTGTTGTGCTTCTTTTGTGAGATAAAATGAGCTTGGATGCTATTTGTGTTTCTTTGAGATCATCTCAGCCCTTCAATTCATCTTGGAACCCTAACTTTTGATCACAGCTGCTAATTGGGTCTTCATCTTCACATCCAATGGGGATACAAGGGATTGCCAAGATGGAATGCACCATGTGAAGTAGTGGCTTATCCTTGTACAGTTTACAATGATGAGAGTGACAGGAAAGTGAGTGGCTTTTTTTGGCGGGCAAAGGGTGAATTTGGTTTATGGGTTTTTGTGTTTGTTCTGGGCTGGGATAAAAGAGAAAGGTGAAGGGTCAAATGGGGAAGGTTCAAAGGAGATGGGGGATTCAATGGTGGAAGAGGTCATGGGTTAATTGGAGGGGGTTCATTAGGGGATAATGGAAAGGGTTTAGTAAAAGGTTAAAAGTGTTAAAGGTTTAAACTGTATTTTCTGTTTTTGTAAATGTTTTTTTTTTTGAAAGGTAAAAAATGATTTTTACAAAAATTTGACTTTTATGAAAAAATAATTGGTTTTAAATAAAAATTAGGTTTAGATGGGTAAAATGGGAATTTTGGTTTGTGTGAAGGGTAAAATGGTAATTTGGGTTTCGGGTTAGGTTTTTAGTTTGTTTTCCCAAGCTCACTCCCAAAACGTGTCCCGGGTCTTGGTTTGACCAAGGATCGCAAAAAATCACTCCCGGCTACGTCTTCACTGCACTTTTCCGGTCCGAGCTCATTTTCGTCCGTTTTTGCCCTGTTTTCAATCCTTTTGTACCTGCAAGACATAAAACACACTCCGAGGACATTTGTAGCATATTTTGAGCATATTTGGGTGTTTTTGGTCGTTTTTGTGGTCTTAGGTGGGTAAAAACGATGAGTGAATAAGCACTCATCACTACCGGTACACTCACTAAGCATCAAAGATGAATGCTTTTATTCCTAAAGATCTAGGGGCGAACCTCATAATTTTGGGGTGGAATTTGAGTGGTATACGGTTTTTGTGCTAGTCGTATAATTCCTATCCATGAGACGCTTTATTATTCCTAAAGATCTAGGGGCGAACCTCTTATAAGTGTGCTAAAATTGCCCTAACAAATATTTCTCATAGTTTATTACACAAATTACCAAGGACAAGACAAATAATCAAGTGAGTGAATAGTTTCTAAGTTCCCGTTTTATTCTCCCTCCCTACACTTAAACTGAACATTGTCCCCAATGTTCCCCGGCAGTATCAAAGTTATGATAAAGGAAGGTAAGTTAAAAGAGAAAGAAACAAGTACTCCCCTTATTAGCTCGATAGGATATGTGTGAAGTTGCGGTTAAATCCTCCTCCAAGAAGAATAAATAAGTAGTAAGCTTCTTCCAAGATGTGTTTTTTCTTCTTATCTAATATAACCTGCACACTTATAAGAAAACAAACGAAACCTTCGTGTAAAATCAGCGGTAAAACTATATATGGCACACAACTAAACTAGAAAGCAAGTAAGATATAATGCTTGTGGAATGGATGTTTGCAGTTTTTCTGGAAAATTAAGAATTGGGAATTTCTAAAAATTACAAGTTACACAGAAAATGAAACTGACATTTTGTTTCTACATTGCCTGACGTCGTCAGGTGTTAATCCTGACGCTGTCAGGTTGTCCTGACAAAAAGTAGTCTGATGCGCTTTTCTGGAAAAATTATGGAAAAATTACCTCATTAAAACCTGGAAAAATTTATACAAAACATCCATTATGACTCGATACAAGCATTTGACTCTAACAAACATACAAATATATACAATTTCAATTATTGATAATCTCATGTTCATGTTCTTTGTGATCTTCCCTACACCTATCTTTTTGTAAAATACATTTATATGCAATTAAGACGATGTTAAAAACAAAATAAAGCATTTTCACAAAGTCTAACATGAGAATAAACAACAATGAAAAAGATATATAAACACACAAACAAAATTAAAAACAAAACAAGCAAACAATTAAGCATGGGTTGCCTCCCGCGAAGCGCTTTTCTTTATTTATGAGTCTTGTTGCTAGACTCAAAGTCGTGCCCCTACGTGACTTCCCTAACATCATGTTTTTCACTTACTAGGTCACTATCATAGGTTCTTACACATCGTATGTTCACTCTGGACTCCTTTCCATTGCAATCGAGTAACACAATGGTTCCGTCTCTTTTTGCCCCTTTCACCGTATAAGGGCCGCACCATTTTTGCTTACCTTTCCTTTAAGTGCTTTTAATGTTGAATTATATAAGAGCACGTTGTCTCCTTCCACAAACTCTTTAGGGCTCTTAACTTCTTGGTCACGCCCTTTAGTATCACCTTTTTCATGACGGTTTTCGCGAAGTTTTTCCGTGGTGTAGTTATGCCCTATTATTTGTTTATCTCGTTTCCATTTCCCTAATTCAATCTCCTTATCCTTGTACTCCCTAATCTTTTCTTCCCATTCAATGATTTTTCTCTTAACTGCGCTATTGGGAACTCGCGAATCATGATCCTCTCTTTTCTTTTCCTTAAACTTCAAAGGATGTCTCAGAGCTATAGTGTAGAAAACTAGAAGGGGGGATTGAATAGTTTTACCGATTAAAACTTTGTTTTAAAATATTTAGATTGACTTATGTCAATCTATTTAGATGTGTATGTTGGATATTGATAGATATATATATATGTAAAGATACAATGCAAAGTTAAGGAGTAAGAAACACAAAAACCACGACACGAATGTTTATAGTGGTTCGGCTACAAGGACACCTTCCTTGCCCTACTACACTCCCCGAGTCACCTACTCGATAGTTCATTAGCACTACACGACACAACTCCTTATGGAGGAGAAGCCTTCACAACGTCGCCTACTCTTTTTCCGGTACAAGGCTAGACATCGGGTTCTTCCACTAGGTAGAACCACACCTATCACAACGTCGCCTACACTTTATCCGGTACAAGGCTAGATACCGAGTTCCATTACAAAGGAGGAACTACTACCCAACACTACACAACACCTATCCCAAAGGAGACCCACTCCTTATTACAACATCATTAGGGATATCAATATCCTTGGACACAACCTATCTCTATTTGTACATCGATACACCATATCGATTGTACACCATTGGCATCTTTCACTAATGCCTTTGACATGATCTTTTGGCACCTTTCACTAAAGCCTTTGACTTGACCCTTTTGGCATCCTTCACTAATGCCTTCGTCTTGACCGTTTTTGGCATCCTTTACTAATGCCTTTGACACAACACTTCTAGAGAGAAGGAAAGAACTATCAACAAGAGAACTTCAGTAGTCTTGATGATGACGAAGCATGGCAACTCATGGACTTGAGCTTGCTCGACTTTAAGAGGTGGTGATCTCGCCTTTAAGAGGAACCTAGAGAATCACACAAAAACAAACACAAACTACATAGAAAGATCCTTTGGATATGAGGTTAGTGAGTTTACAATACTAGAAGAAAGTATGTGTGGGAGTGGAAACCTACAATGAAGAAATGGCTCACTATTTATAGACAAAAACATGCTACTGTTCCACGGATCCCTTGTTGGAGGGATCTGTCTAGTGTATTATGAGGGATCCGTGAGACGCTCCTCATTACCCATGGGTTATGGGTCATGGGTCATGGGTTATGGGTCATGGGTCCTAGACTTAGGACCATGGGTATCCAAGTAGATACAATGTATCTAGAATATGCAATGCATCTAGTCAATGGGTTATGGGTTAGCTCCATGGGTCATGGATAATACCCATTATGACTTATGCATGAAGTCATGCAATGGGTCATGGGTTATGGATTATCCTTCATGGGTATGGTTCATGGACTTTAGGTTTTACCCAACTACATTCAATGTATTAAGTCAATGGGTTAAATACTTAAACTTCTACCCATTCTATTACCCATTATAATACATACTAAGTATGTATATATCTACCCAATATGTAAACACTAGTTATTATACATATGCATTATTATAACATGAAAAACACTATTACTTGTTTAGTGATTTATATGAAAATGTAAGTGTGTTTATAAACTATTGGCTCAAACCAATTACGTATTTTATTTTTTTTGTTAAAATGATTTTACGTTTGTTATTGACAAAACATTAGAAGATCGTAAAATATAAATAAACGTTTTTACGGCTTATTTGTATTAACATATAGGTATCCTAACTTTGCTTTTTCCGCTTTTAAATACCATAACATCCTCACCGCATTTGATTGTTGCCTTGGCGGTGGCTAAGAAAGGTGTTCCAAGAATGAGGGGCATGTGTTCATCTTCTTCAATATCTACAATTCCAAAATCCACCGGATAGATGCTACTTGCAACCTCAATTAATACATTCTCCGCTATTCCTAAGGGTAAACATATGAATTATTGGCTAGGGAAAGTCTAAAGTTAGTCTTGGTTGGTTCTCCTTAGTTAAATTATTGTAGATTGATAACGACATTATGCTTACATCGGACCCCTGGTCAGCTAAGGCTTTTATATCTTCTAAGTCATCAATGCTACATGGTATTATGAAGTTCCCATAAATCTCATGTTTCTTAGCTACTGGTTTCTTAAAAATTGCTTCGTACAAAGGCCCTATATGCATAATGTCATATTCTTCCTCCTTTATTTCACCTAAGAAGGTCTTCCTAAGAGCATCATTATACCTAATATTGTTTACTTGGTTAACAATGGTTTTCCTATTGATCTCATGCTTAAGGTAGTGCCCTACGGTTTTAGGTTTATCTAATTCCTTAGCCTTATCTTCATCCTTACAGCTTGAGCTATTCTCGTTAGTCTCAATATCCTTTTCCTCAACTACCCCATCCTTATCACGAACAATGGAAATGGCGTTAATGAACATAGTGGGGGCAACACGGTCATCATTCCTCACTAGCACTTTCTCGGAACCTTCAGCCATTTTTGCCTGCATTTATTCCCTTTGTCTATAAACTTCTTCCTCAAATTTAGCTAATCTTTCCGAGTGAGCCGCCATATATTCTCTCATTTGTATTCTGAACCTCAGTGAGAGTGGCATTGGTGAGGTGGAATGGAAGCGTCTTAGGGAATCGGGGTTTCTTTCGCGGCTAGGTGATTCAAAGAGGGGTGCCGGGCTATTGGTTGATTCAGCGAAATTAACCGTTGATCAATGGATTGGTCCAGGCACTTTCTTTTGCCTTTCAATTAGATAGTCGATATTTTTTTCTAGAGCACAAAGTTGTTTTTCGGTGATGCGAGAAGACCTACAAGGTACTGATATAGTATTTACCGTGCTTTTAGGAGTTTCATAAGATTCACTCCAATCTTCGTAGCTTTGACCGGCGAGCTCTTTGTAGGATCGTAATATTTATGTTGTTGATGATTCGGGTGGTCTTGGATGATGGAAATACATGTTTGCCATAGTTTAGAGAGAGAAAGAATGAGAGGGTGGTCTACTTAGAGACTTGCATTGTAAATTATCAAATGTTAGATTGAGAAGCACCACCCCTTCCATGGGTGGAAGGGGTATTTATAGTTACAAATACACGACCTCCTGACGGCCTGTGGATCAGGTATACAGTGGTTAAAGACCCGTCCTTCCTCCATGGTGTTACACTAAACTATTCTACGCTACTAATTAACTAATTAACTACAAAACAACGTAAATAACTACAAGTCTGCGAGCTAATATATGCTAGACCATAATTGGGGTGACCGACACTTTAACATGGAATTTACAATTCCTAACAATCTCCCCCTAAGGGAGGTCACCCCATGAAATACATTTTTCATCCTAGCATTCTTTCTTTGTCTTTAGTTCTCGAGCTCGTAGACTTCAATTCTTCAACTTCCGCATCTTTGTGCATTAGTAGCGATTCTTCAAAGTCCGCATTGATTTGTACTTTTAGTGGAGGTCTTTGAACTGATCCACATCTTGATGATCTTTGAGCTTTCATTGAGATCATCAGCCACAGTAAATCTCTGGATCACCCTTTATTGTGTAGCCATCATGTGATGTTGTGACTTTTGGACCGACATGCTCACACTTTCAGGATCATGACATATTTCCATCAGAGTGGCGGAAGCTTTACTGGTTCATGATATTTGCAGCAGCGTAGCAGAGACATAGTATAAAATATCAGAGCCAGGTTATGTAGATATGCACAAGTCATGATTTTTTCAATTAAGTGTGGATGCTGTGAGCATGCGGCTTTGGATTGACTTCTCAATTCTGATCAGCTGCAACCGTCCAAATGTACCTGCAAACAACAGTTAGCATTAAAACACACGAAAGTGTCTTTGATCACTTTCGTTGAATTGAGGTACACGGCTCACGGTTCCCCGTTGATCAGTACAAGTATTGCATGTGATCAGGTAGGATTCCTAAGAATCTCCTTGACAGGGTTTCGCAGCTGCTCTAGCTGTTCTCAAACCTGAACGTCTCAAAGAAGACAACATGGAGTGAGTGAACCAGCGAATTGAGATTCACTGATTGATGAAAAATTGATTTGAAAACAATCGCATATTTCTTAGAAGAAAGAGCTTTGCAATACGAAGAAGGTTTTATGAGAAAGATCAATTTTCAATCAAAAATACTTTTTGTATTTGAAACGAGTACACATTCGATGTGCTAGAGAAAAGAAGAGATTCGCACATCGAACGGTTTTTCCAAAAGTATTTTTTCAATCAGAGATACTTTTTGTGTTTGAAAATATGAATACACATTCGACGTGCTAGAGAAAAGAAGGTTTGCACATCGAATGGTTTTTCCAAAAGTATTCGTCAATTCCAATCCTGGACCAAAGTTGATTCATGATTGAATCGCCCCATCGTTTCTATCCAGTTGTCACAAGCTTGATCTTACGAGAAGATCTCACATGTCACCCACCAAGAGCTTGTTTGATGTTGGCTCTAGAAGGATTTCCATCTTCATCGTGAATATTTACATATCACTCGGATGTTCTGGCAATACCACAAGGATAATGCGTAGGACTCTAAATATATACTTACTTTCCACATTGTGTGAAACAGCAAGTCTTCATTAATTTTGTGTCCTAATGAGATATTGTGGATGATCTCTTGGCTCTAGACTCAATTGTGCACATTTGGTTCCTATGCCGGAGACTAGGGAGAGGGTCTCCTTCTTCAATATCAACAATCTCTAAGAGAACGTCCATAGATTATGTAGGTTCCCCGTGAGAATGAAACAATCCCTTTTAAGAGGAACTTGAGTAGCTTGGGAAGTTTAGTGTAGTGCATCACTGGGTCCATGATGTCTTGTCTTCAATACCAGTGTTACCTTAGTAAACACCAGTAGCATATGTATTGAACCCGGTTTCTGCCCTAAGGTTGAATTATTGGAAGGCTATTTCATTTCACCCTTTTTCACATTCATTTCTTTTTCATTCTTCAACCCCTTCAGTGCTTACCGAGACTTCATAACTAGAACCTTGTTGGGTTTATTCCAGTACTAGCTCAGTCTCAGTCCGCACTCTTCCCATATTCTCATTTTTCTCATTTTTTTATCATACATAAGGACTCTACACTATCTAGTAGATTGTCCCTGGGTAGATCCCTCCAGCTCTGGCGGGATCGTGGGAACAAATACCTAACCTAACCATCCTTATAACACCATGCATAAAGTAAATTGGTCGATCTTTTGTTATTGTTCTTTCCTTCTCGAAACCAATTGAAAAATCATTTGGAAAATCAATCAAGGTACTTGTGATATAATATCAAAGCATTTTGTACCTTAATTGTTTTGATCTTTTAGAAATGCTCCCCCTCAACATGTGCATATGATTTTATAAATTTTTTAGCACATGGAGGCAAGAGTTCTTTTGAAATAAATTCTTGATCACAATTTCTATGGAAAAAGCCATTTGATTTTCTTTGGTAAATTCTCCCCCTCAATATGTGCATAGGATATTTGAAATCATTTTATCACATAGAGGAAAGGGTTCTTTTGAAGCACATTTACGATCACACAAGCCATTAAGAAACCATTCGCTCCCCCTCAATATGTGCATCAATATATGAAAGAGTTTAGCACATATTAGAGAGAGCCAGCACATTGAATCAAAAGATCACCTTTTATCAAATTTCATATTAAATCACAAATTCTCCCCCGATCAAAAATATCAAACCCTTTGAGATTTTAGATCCCAAGTGATTTAATGAGGTTTAGAAAACATGGTAGAAAATGCGCCTGGTTTAAATACTCTTCTGGTTTTTGGTTAAATGCTCCTCCTCAACATGTGCATTGTATATTTGAAATCGTTTGGCACATGGAGGCAGGAGTGCCTTTAAAGGACTAAAACCAATTCCATTTAAACATATTTGAGATTTAAATCACGATCTCTCCCCCGATCAAAAATTTCAAACCATTTGAGATTTGTGATCCCAAAATATTTAAATCATTTAGAAAATTTTGGGGAAAGACGTGACAAGATTTAATTCTGAAAAATGACAGATAAGGACCATTTTAAGACATTAAAGATTGTTAGTGTCAGGTATGATTGTTTTAAAAGATCTTTTAGCTAAAATAAAACAATTTCACAATCAAACAAGAACAGAAAAAATTTCATTTTGAAAGATCATTGAGTTTTAAAGAAAATCATACCATGACATAACATTAAATCTTTAGATCACCACTTTTTGTTGTACAAAACGGACTTGATATGAAGAAATATCGTTTGAAAATATATTATTATAAATCACTCTCCCCCTCAATCGATGACCGTAGTCGTTGATTGAGTGACTTAAGTTTTGATAAAATGAAGTCCGGTGATTTCCAAGATTAAGTCCAATTTATTTTCAAAACCATATTTTTCCATTTTCAAGACAATGTTTTCAAAAATTGTTTAAATATGGTATCATCACAATTATCATGCACAAAGATACGTTAGGTGGTTGAGTTGCTTCTGTTGTTGCTGTAGGGTTGGAAGAAAACCGTCTGCTGATGCAGTGAGACTTCTTACGTTGCATTTTTTTCATGCCAACTCAGGTCAAATTAAGCTCCATTTCTTCATTTGATGATGAAGAAAAACCATCTGCTGATGCAGTGTGACCTCTTGCGTTGCATTTTTTCATGCCAACTTTCCATAGAAGTCAAATTAAGCTCCGTTTCTTCATTTGTCAACCCAAGATATAGTTACCCTTTCCATTCGGAATCCAATCATCATATTATGTGGGATCCGGATCGGGAACATTCTTATACCAATATACCTGCATACGTTAGTGGACATACATACAGATATATGGTGGTCGACAACACCCAAACAACAATCGACTAATAAAAGTCAATTCAATATGTCAATCAGATCATATAAAGCATGGGATTATGTGTTCATCAAACTCTAATCATCTAAACCTAACAATCATATCCTAGGCACCTAGTCCTTCAACGTAGGTTAGCATCATTTTTCAGTTAAGCATTTAGGATAATTAAGAAAGCCCGTTAGATGATATAGATTTGAAAACATTCTCCCCCTCAACCAATGACTCTTTCTATGAAAAGTTTAAAAGCGCTGAAGTCATTGATTGAGTTTTCAATTTTTTCGAAAACTTTGAATCTGATTGATTTACAAGCAACTCATTTTCCACCAATTTAGTTAAAACAAATATTTTTCTGAAGAATTATAGAAGGAAAAATATTTGAGTCGGAACAGCACTCCTTTGACATACTTTCCTCAAATTGTTTTTAGGATAAGTGCACGAAATATTTGAAAATTGGTTTAGCGCAACACTTTCCTTTTTTAAAGAGCGGGTTGCTATATGAAATAATAGCAAGCCATAGTTTAAGCTCGGGTCACAGTCTGAAATAACTGCAAGCCATTTTTGAAGCGCGGGTTACAGTCTGAAATAACTGTAAGCTATATTAAGAGACATGTTTTGGAAAAAAAGAATATTTACACCTCCTGCTCGAACTTCATCTATGGTCCCGTGCCATTATTAAATGACATTTCTAAGACTGCAGATGTTATCGATACCAAAAGACATGTCATGAGAAAACATATTTGTGGTATTTTCTGATTTTTCAAATTTTTATGGATTTTTGTTGATTTTATAATTTTCTATTTTGTTTTTCTGGTTTTATATTTTTGTATTTTGTTTTTCTGATAAATATTTACAAAGATAGAGTAGATGATATAGTTTAAGAAGATGATGATACGAGTACCGAGATAAGGATATCGAACAGCCCCGTTGTAGAAGATAGAAATCGTCATCTCTTAAACATCCACCACCAAAGCTTCCGAGGCTCTTGAATTGAGAGAAATTGAACCATCTGAAAGTGAGACTTTGGCAGCTTCCCCCCAAACCGAAAATCCTTTAGATGAGCAGATTCGAAGCTCTATTTCAAGCTTGCCTTAGCCAGGTGCACAGAGAAGCACACCATTATCATAAATCCCGCTGCTCCTTTTAAGAACGAAAATCGAGATTCTTCGTTCGGGGTTATATCATCCAATAGAACAGCAACGTATCATCCCACTCTTTAAATTTCTTCTCAAATATCATTAACACTGAAGTCTGAAGCAATCCATACCAAAAAGTTGTCAAGAAACCACTTCCCCCGAGTAGTTGAATTGATGCAGCCAGTCTCTTAGACTAGAGCTCAAGAACCCGAATACACATACCCGAATACAAAGAAACTTATACCATCGAAGTAGCAGATTAAGTCCAATAGCCAAAGAATAACCCCGATGTATACTTTTCTCTCCCCCTGAAGAAAGTTTATGAAGCTCAAGAACCCCGAAGTACCCGAATGCCCAAAGAGAGAAAAACCAATAACATTGAAGAAGCAGGCCGAATCACTGATTATCTCTGCGGGTGACAATCTCTGCGGATGTCAACACCGGAATAAGTGATTATATCTCTGAATCACTGATTAAGCCCTCAAGTAAAACAGCTGAGCATCCCCTGTTAGGTCACCATATTAGTAACACAAGCATCAATATAAGAAAGAGATAAGAGATCGGATGAACAATCACAAAAACACACACGATATGATAATAAGGAAGAGTTATGCGTAGGAGTGAAATGTGAATTGAACAACCAACCCTCAAGTGAGGGTTATACAAGAGTATTTATAGGGCAAGGAGCTAGGGCAACACATCTAGACTCCTTCCCTTCTTATGGGCTTGGGCCAAGGCTTATGGGCCTTCTACATAAGCCTTAGCTTAATAACTAACATAAAGGCCATATTAAGCTAACTATTACATATGAATCACTAACACTTGAAATATAGTTTAGGAGTGATTCCAAAAATCTCCCCCTAAGTGTTATTGATGAATGATAGAGTGATAAACGATGTAGGTGCTGATGTAATAGTAGCTTTGACGTCTTCTGACATTCTTCTTTCTTGTGAGAAGAAGTGTCTTGATTCAAACAATCTCCCCAGTGTAGAGAAATTGTTTCCTTTGAAGAGTTCTGCTTTGACGTCATCTTTTTCTTTGTTCTTTAGTTCTTTGTTCTTTGTGGTGAAAGTGATAGTATGTTGTTGTTGTCTGCATCAGGTCTGCTTCGTTGCTCCAGTGTCTCCACGTCTTTCTACAACATGCTCATACGCTCTTTAACGTTGGATTACAGTACTGATGAAGTTCTCTTAGTCTTTAAACTTTGTAGATTCTTTGACTTGACGAAGAATTATTATGACTTTTGTGTTGCCTTTTGAGAGAACTTGCATTAGTGATGATGTTGGTATAAGCATGTGAAGAATATGCACGATCAGTCCGCTTCAGAGCTTCCATAAGAAGAAAACATACACACGGTTAGTAATAAGCGGATATCGGCACTTACAAGTTTGAATTTCGAGGGTGTTAACAGCATAGTGTGAAAACACGTCTCTAATTCTCACAAAGGCCGTTCCTGAACTGGAGTCCCATAAGTGAGATAACACGATGTACCGAAGTATACCTATAGTTCAGATGAGCCGCTGAGGTATACCGAAGCATCACCTCACGACTGTAGACCATTTGAGACACACTAAGCGTAATCCACGGGGAGTTACCGAAGTGACATGCTGTCAGGGCTGTTTGATGTTGACCCTGGCAGGAGTTTCCATTCAATCACTGAGGATCACATATGTGAACCTCTCATAAATGTTCTCGACAGATTGCTAAGATCTGTGAAGGACACGATAATATATCACTTGCGTTCTTTTTGTTGAACGACAAGCGATGAATTGTCAAGTGTACCTAAGAGATCTTTTAATGAATCTCGTGGCTCTAGACTCAATAGTGCACTTTGGTTTTCCTGAGCGGAGACTAGGGAGAGGGTCTCCTTTTTCAATACCAGCAATCTCTAGGAGAAAGCCGATAGTTTACGTAGGGTTCCCTGTGAGAATGAAACAAGCTTCTGTTGGGAGAAACTTGAGTGGCTAAGAAGGTTTAGTGCATGCGTCACTGGGTCCATGACGACTTTTATCTTCAATACCGGTGTCATCTAGTGACGACCAGTAGCATATGAATTGAACCCGGTGTCTGCCCTAAGTTGAATAATCTGGAGGGCTATTTCTTTTCACCCTTTTCTTTGCTTTTCTTTTTAATTCTTCAACTCCTTCTTTCTCCGATTCTCATTTTCTCCTTTTTATAATCATACCTAAGGACTTCTAAGTACTAACTATTTGTGATGTCCTTGGGTAGATCCCTCCGGCTCTGGCGGATCATAGGACGGTTATTCCTAACCTTAGTCACCTTATAACTCCATGACTAACCTATGTTGCCATAAAACCATTTTCTTGAAAATCTCTCAAAGTGGTTATGATTGAAAAACATTTTGTACTACTGTAAGAGTTTGATCATTTGCATAAATACTCCCCCTCCACACGTGCTTAAGTGTTTAGACAGAAATCTGCACGGTGAGAGAAGAGTGCACACTTTTGAATTGATCGACTCAAGATAGACAATTCCCCGAGGGAAACGGTTATGTTGCAGTGTTAAAGAGTTACATTGTCAGCTTTTAGGTGACAACTAGCTCTAATAACTACCTTGAAGGTGTGGACAAACCTCGAAAGGTTGTCAAACCAGTCAAAGTTCATGTCTATCAAGAGCTTCTCGAATAGGTACAATTTACTTGGATAAGTCTTTGGAAGACAAATCTTTTCAATGTGTGACTGTTCAGATCCCGTCAATTCATGGGTTAAGTCTTTTCACACGACGATTCAATAGCAAATCAACATATTTCTTATCACAATAATTTTCTCCCCCTAAAAAATGGCATATAAATGTTATTTTTGATAACGGTTTGATATAAAATATGACCATTTCGAGTTTTGTGGGAAGATTATCATGAAGAACAATTTGTGAAAAAAATTTTAGCAAATACTCCCCCTCAACAAGTAATACTAACTTTTGAGGTTTTGAAAACGTAAGGGGAAGTACTTGTTCTTTTGAGCAAAACCTTTAAAAATGAAAGGTTTGATAGATTTTACTCAAAAGTAAGAAGCTTTCGCTCCTTTTATAAGGATTGTGGCACTGAAGCGTACCACAGGGTCCTTTCATTACAAGAACGGGTTGTACACTGATATGTGTGCACAAGCCATTGTCATTAAATAATCACACATCCAAATTAGTATGAAATTGAAATAGTTTAAGGGGTACCAGGTAGTCCAGCAATATCTCCAGGAATGCGAACAGGGCGTTGATAGCCTGTGAGAGTAATCCTGGGACGACCACCTACAAATCTTTCCAGGGTTCTGAACTGGTCCCTTCTGACAACCTTTCATCGATCCGAGTGATGTTCCTCTTAACATCCCATTTTTTCTGAGAATTCGATCGCTTCTTCGACCCGATGCCTTCATGTATCTCCTTTAACCGATAAGCTAACCCATCCCTGACCTTCTTCAGTGTGTGATCCCCAAACTTATGAAGATCTCTACACGTCATCAAGCAGTTGCGTTGTAGTTCACTACGGTAAACTACTCTGAATGGTTTGCTGACGAGAGTGTATTGTGGAAGATGGTTGATGTCAGGAAGTTCTAGCTGAGGTCTGGTGAAGTTGAAACGAGTCTGATATAATTCAACAGCAAGTTGTAAATCTTCTACACGTTCCTGGATCACTATGCTTCTGATGAAGATGAGCAGGGACTTGATGTATTCACATTGAATTTCAGTCGAGAATTGTCTCATTCTTCCCTGTACCTTGGCAAGATACAGATCTTCAATGTCGTTGAGAGACAGGTTCTGAAAGTCCGCTTCACAGAGTTCATAGTCCCTTTCGTCTTATCTTTTGACCACGACAGTCTTGAGGAAGGTGTAATCCCATTTAGACGAAAGAGTGACATGCTTAACAGCAACGATCCCTTTATCACTATATACTTCATGTTGAGACTTTCGAACCTGGCAGCTTTTGTAGTAGATTCGTCGGCGTTCCGGCCAATGGTGAATCTCGTACATTGCATCAATGTCATACCTTTCCACGCTGTCGAAAAACATGTGGGTAGCCTTTTCTTCGATGGCTATGCAGTTGGAGTATATGGCTGCCGGGAACGGAAGTGTAAGTGATCTAGCGTATTTCTTTGAATCATTGCTACCGTGTAGAAGAAATTCCAAATCATTGTTGAAGAAGTAGCGGAATGGAATGTTAGGTTGATCTGGTTGACCAATCGTTGGTAGAGGTTTAGACCAATCGGTGTAGTATGGAGCCTTATCTCTTCTGGTGTAGTCGATGTTTGCTTCAGGGTTGAGCCAATCAATGTTGTCAGACATGGCTCGTGCTATGTTGTCAAGGTGATACTCAACTTCAATAGCACTTTCCGAGCTGTCTTTGAGTAGTTGAAAGGCTTCATTCTTAATTCGTTTCAACTCTGATTTCGTCATCTTCTTCACTCGGAACTTTTCTTGCAGTAGCTTAGCATGCTCCAATGTACGACCTTCTACCATATCTTGATCATCAGTTAGAGCGGGAGTAGCATCAACAAGTATCAAAAACTAGTCATATTCAGTGTCATCTTCGTCTAGCCATGATACGACGTCAGCCTTGGGCGTCTTCTTCTTCTTTTTCTTTGGCCTAGATGAGGATTCTGGTTTCTTTGATGAAGCGGGAGAGGTGGGTTGTTGTTGGGGCTCAAGGACTTCCTCATCGTCACCACCAGTGTATTCGAAGTGATCACCGGTTTTCTCTGTCTGGGGTGGTAACTCAGAGTCCTGAGGTTTGTTAGTGGAAGAGTGTGGAGGAGATTGTCTTGTTGTTGGAGTCCGTAGGGGTGGTGGTGGCACAGAGGAGGGTTCTCCAGACTTCTTTGGACGTTTAGGTGCAGAGTCCTTGTCCGTATCATCGTCATCTCTTGGTCGTTTAGGTTGATCTGCTGATTCCTTGCATGATGATCTGAGTTGATAATCTAGTAGACCTTCAAAAAATTTAGCTTCATCCGAAGTAAAAGTTGCAGATCGTTTTTGACATTTGCATCACCAGTTTAGCAATTAACTCAGTTTCAGAAGGATCAGATTCTTTGGCCATTATATGTTTAACCAATGCGACGATGTTTGGAGTAAGTTGTTTGGAGAATATTTCTCTAGTCACACCAGGGACAGTGTCGAGAAGAAACTTGTGAGTGTATTCTCTTGCCATCTTCTCCATTTCCTTTTGGAAATCTCCTTTGATAAACTTCTGGATTTGTTCCCTTTCTGTCAACAACTCGTTTATCCAGTCTTGAAGAAATTTGATTTTGTCAGCGAGTTGATTTAGCTTTTTGTTGGTTACATCCTTCTTCCGTACTTGCTTGACAGCTTTAACAATTCTTGTCTTTTCCTGAGATATCCAAGAGTCTGTTGGCTTCTTTACAGATTTGGATGTGGATTTGGTTGTTCCTTTGGATGGTGGGGGTGAAGAGTGAGAAGATGAATCTGATGATGAGGAGTCGTGAGGTGATTCAGGGTCCTTAGGAGGTTCAAAAATGTTCTCCTTAGAGCGAGTAGGACTGGCAAGAAGATAATCATCATACTTCACATCGTCATCTTGTCCAGATTTAGCCTTTACTTCAGCCTGAATCCGGACCTCTTCATCAGCTTTGGCTTGAGCTGCAACCTCTTCATCGGCTTTTTCTTTCTCAGACTTTTCTTTTTCAGGTTCCCCAAAGTCATAATGAATAGAATCCTCCAGGCGCTTTTGTTGTTGCTCAAGAGTGGTGGCACCAGTTCCCTTATCGGGTTGATTAACCGCATCAGGAATTGGTGTAGATTGGACATCACCACTTGAACCTCCGGGGCCACGCATTTGTTGATGTTCAAACTCTTTTGCCAAGTGTTGGAGTCTAATGATTTTGAACTTCTTCCTGTAATCAGTATCCAATGGCTCTTCATCTGAGCTTTCATCTTCATGCTCAAGTACTGGAGTCTTCCCTTTGCCTTGGTCAGCTTTTGGACTGGGAGGTTTAGCTACTGTTGGAGTGACATCGGTTGCAGTTTCAGAGTAGGTGACCTCCTCGTCTGATTCGGTTTCATCAGAGCTTTCATCTACTAGCTTTCTTTGCGGTTGAGACTTTGGAATGGGAATATGAACAGCTTCCTTAGAGGGAATTGTCCTTTTGAGTGGAGGTTTCCTCTTTGGGAACTTTCATTGACTCTCAGTGCTTGTAACACTTCCTGCACTGCCTCTTCTGGTTTTCCTTGAAGGTGTACCAGCGGACTTTTCATCGAGAAAACCTACTTTGCCTTCTTCAACTGCTACCAGATATCGTTTGTACGAGTACAGTTGTTTGATATCATCGGTTATAAGGTGATCTGGCAGCACTGCACCTTGTTTCTTTGTTGTAGAGTCCTTAAATCTGACTGAGAGTATGGGCTCATACAACATGGAGTGTTTTTTGGGGTCATCGAGTCTTAAGGGAATATCAGGATTATACCCTAGAGCTCGTTGGATCAACAATTTGGTATATCTGACATACGGGATTTTGGTTCCAAGCTTTTTAAGGAATGATATCATGTCGTCCCATATCAGAGCTTCAACTTCAATGTGTTTATTGTTGACTAAAGCCCAAAAGATCTGCAGTTCCATGAGCTTGGGATGCTCATAGCCACTGTTACGTCCAGAAACAGATTTGGTGATTATGATGTAGAGAGCTCTCCATGGCTGAGGAATATTCTTAAGATCCACGTATGAATGCTTAGTGATTACTCCTGTAGCTTCGTCATAACCAATGTCGATCATGAATTGCAGAACAGTCTCTTCAGTTGGTGCGGCATTGTATTCAGTAGGTTCGATGACAGGGATGAGAAGAATAGCCCTTAAGTCTGCAGGTGTGATGGTGACTTGTTTGTCATTGAGCGTCACTGTCACAGCATTTTGTCCTTTGATCTTTTGCATTGTATTCCAGAACTGGTGAATATAGATCTCAGGTACTGAAGTAGAATTGGTGAGCATGTTTTGATAGGGATGATTCTTCAGAATATCCACAGAAATTAATCAAGAGGATTCCGAGCAGGTGATAGTATCAAAATCAACACGAAGGTTGTTCTTTCCTATCTTCATCGGATAGCCATTAGGGAAGATATCAGCAATGGTGAGAACATTTGGTGCTTCCACATTCTGCATTTGAGCGTCCATGTCGTGATCTGAAAGATATTTAGCCAAAAGAACCAACATATCGAAAGACATTATGTTAGTCAACAGATGGTTTTATTGTCTAATTATTGAATGTGATATGTCGATGATTGTTACGAGTCCAATGTCACTTTTTTGTCTAATAGTCCAATGACGTCGTGATAAGTTTCGTGAGTTGGTTAACTTTAGGTTTTAAAGTCCATGTTTTCACTTATTTTTCACAACATATTAAACGTTTATGTATGCTTAGGCTTGCCTGCTTTTTCTCGCAGTACTTTTGTTTTTGGTGCTTTTTTTTGCTCTGCGTTGCTTTTGCCTTGTTCTTTGTTGACTTTTTGGTCTGCATGTGTCCCTTTGTGTTTTGTTTCTTTGTTTTTGTCTGTGTTCTCTTATGTGACCTCTTACTTGTTTGCCTGTTTTTGTCTTATTTCTGCAGGTGCTTGTTGTTGTCCGTCTTCCGCTTTCTTTTCTCTTTTTTCTCACCTGCACACCCGCACTAGCCGGAGGTCTCGTTGGAAGCAGTCTCTCTACTCCCAGGTTTATCCTGGGGTAGGGGTAGGATCTGTCTACATTTTTACCTCCCCCATACCCCGCTCCGGCGGGATTGGGTTCGTTGTTGTTGTTGTGTGTTGTTGTATTAAACGTTTAAGATTATTAGTGACATTATTGGTTTCGTGGCGTTATGATTTATTTATTTACAAGTTTGTATACGTAACAATTCATAATTAGGGTTAAACTAGGCTTAGGCGTAGAAATGGCAAGCTTATGCGTAAACAGGAGTGATTATACGCGTAAACGTAAGCTTATGCGTAGGTTCTTGTCTTACGCGTAAGAAATATTATACGTAGGAAAAGAGTGCCTTATGCGTAAAGATTATGCGTAAGCGTATATGGAACCTTAAGCGTAAGGCTTACTCGTAAGAGTCAACCTTATGCGTAGAGGTCACTGTTTACGCATAACCTTCACAGGATACGTGTAGTCCCTTATGTAGAACCTTACGCGTAAGATTTTTCTTACGCATAACATGCTACGCGTAAGGTGATCCTTATGCGTAGATGGCAAATACCCTTGATTCTGAATTTTTAGGCGTAAAAAACCTGAAATAATTGCATCATAGCACCAATATTAACACATACATTCAGTTATTTTCAGAATATATCATGAATACTCATCAAACAGTTATGCGTAGGAAGTCTTAAACGTAACCCTAAACCCTAGGAATTACGACTAAGAATTCTAGCCATAGGAAATGCACAAAACTTGTTCTGGTAATTCTAAGAAGCCAAGTGAGTTGTTATGTCCAAGTTTTAACATCAAACTTTTAACGAATAAAAAATACCCAAATATCAAGAACATAAACCCTAATTTCTAATTAACTAGAAATTAGTGTTTCTGGGTTGATTCTAAACATGGATATGATCAATTCATCATGAATACAACATCACACAACAATCTTTTTAACCAAAAACGTTCACATTTGAAAACCCCCAAACTGACGCATGAACCCTAATATTC
The DNA here is from genome assembly GCA_019973895.1 of Chrysanthemum seticuspe. Classification (NCBI taxonomy): domain Eukaryota; kingdom Viridiplantae; phylum Streptophyta; class Magnoliopsida; order Asterales; family Asteraceae; genus Chrysanthemum; species Chrysanthemum seticuspe. The sequence continues at coordinate 101,784,121 of BPTQ01000008.1, forward strand.
AAAATCAAACAATTCATATTTATGGGTGAGTATTGATGATAAAAATGGAATCATAGTGATTAAATAAACGTTTTGACATAACCATTTTAACCAAAAACACTCAAACTCGATTACGTGTTCATACGCTTACGCGTAGAACACAAAAATCAATCAATCTCACGTTTTAACCGTTGGATTTATTAAAGATTTAAAACCATTGTTTGTAAACACTTGAAGATTGTAAAACCACTTACAAATTGATGATCAAGAACTCGGATTTGAACGTTGATTATTATGCGTAGGATGTAGTTAGGTTTGGGTAATAAATGTGAATAAATGAGTTAGGTGGAGAGTTTTGTTAAAAAAACATTTTGACATTTTGACACTTTCAGTCCCTCCACCTTTGCCATTTACATCCAATGCCTTTAACTTCCATTTTAGTTACCAAACGAATGATATTTTTAGGAAAGAAATTTGACAACACTCCCCCTCGACTTAAGAAATAATGAAGGTTTATAAATTTTAGTCCGAGGAGTGTCAGTAAACCAGAAATGTGACCACCATTATTAGAGAAACAACCGGGATAAAAATAACATGCAAGTACAAGGTTTTATGAAACTGAAAAATATTTGTTTTCTCCCCCTCAACACTTGATCGAAAAAATAATGAATTTTGAAAGATTTGAGTGTTGACGGAAGAATTGTACTTGGCATGTTAAAAGAAATATAGATAGAAGAATATTTTTGTAGTTTTATCTGATTTTATAATTTTGTATTTTGTTTTTGAAAAATATTTACAAAAGAGGTTTTGGTGTTTGATTGGTTTTTAAGAATGTTTTAAGAGTTCATCCAGTTCCTCTTGAGTCAAACACCGCATACCAATCCGGTGGACCAACTCATTAAACCTAGCAGGAGCTAAGGCTTTGGTGAGAAGATCTGCCAATTGGTATTTTGTACCCACAAAGTATAATTCAACAATACCCTGTTCCACGTGGTCCTTGATGAAATGATATCGAAGATCGATGTGCTTTGATTTCGAATGTTGTACTGAGTTGCACGAGATCGAAATGGCACTCCGATTGTCGCAGTACATCGGGATTTTGTCAAACACGTAACCATAGTCTTTGAGTTGTGTTCTCATCCAAATGACTTGAGCACAACACGCCGACATGGCTACATATTCTGCTTCTGTTGAGGAGAGCGATGTAAAATCATGCTTCTTCGATTGCCATGACACCAGTTTATCACCAAGAAATTGTAGTGATCCTGAAGTACTTTTCCGTGAATCTAAGCATCCTGCGTGATCAGCGTCTGAAAAATCTATTAGTTCAAAACCAGAATCCTTCGGATACCAGATCCCCAAATTAATGGTTCCCTTGATGTATCGGAGGATTCTTTTAGCCTCTGAGAGGTGGGTTTCAGTTGGTCTTGACTGATAACGGGAGCAAAGATATACGGCAAACACAGTATCAGGCCTGCTAGCTGTTAGATACATGAGAGACCCAATAATACTACGGTATTTGGTAGGGTCCACCAATTTTCCATGTAAATCAGCATCTAGCTTCTTGGTATGAGCCATTGGTGTGGCATAGGTGTCACAGTTTTGCATTCCAAATTTGTTTAACAATTCAAGGGCATATTTGGACTGACTCAAGAAAATACCACGGGGTGATTGATGAACTTGCATTCCTAGAAAGAATGTGAGTTCACCCATATTTGACATTTCAAAATGTTTTGTCATTAATTTTGCAAAAGCATTTGAGTATTTTAAATGTGTTGACCCAAAAATGATGTCATCCACATAGATTTGAACGATTAAGATGTGAGCCCCGTGATATTGTATGAAAAGTGTAGGATCGACCGAACCTTTGGTGAATTTATTGGCAATGAGGAAGGATGATAACTTATCGTACCACGCCCGAGGAGCTTGTTTGAGACCATACAGAGCTTTGTTCAGTTTGTAGACATGGATCGGGAACTCGGGATCAACGAATCCTTCTGGCTGGCTGACATAAATCGTTTCTTTCAGTTGCCCATTCAGAAAAGCAGTTTTGACGTCCATCTGAAAGACCGTTATATTCATATGAGCCGCGAACGCGAGAAAGATCCGAACAGCCTCAAGACGAGCAACCGGAGCGAATGATTCTTCAAAGTCAATACCCTCTTCCTGTCTATAACCCTTAGCCACCAGACGTGACTTATTTCTGATTATGTTCCCTTCAGCATCCAATTTGTTCTTCCAAATCCATTTGAGACCAATGACGTAGACCCCTGTTGGTCTTTCAACCAATTCCCATACTTCAAGACGTTTGAATTGGTTGAGTTCTTCTTGCATGTATTCAATCCAGTTGTCTTTTGTCATTGCGTCTTTAATGTTTTTAGGCTCAGATTGGCAGACAGTGAGTGCATAAATACAATGTTCACCATCTGTGTGAAGACGTTGTCTTGTAACGACTGGTTGATTCGGGTTGCCAATAATGTTCTCAAGAGGATGGTCTTTTGTCCAACGATGTGTAGAGGGTTGATGTTGGTATACATTGTGCAGATATTGAGGATTCAAATGGTTTGTTGATGATTCCGCGACATCAGGTGCAGCAGTTTCATTGGCAAACGGGTTAAAGAACACATTTGGATCAAAATCTGCAGGTGGGGGTACTTCATTAAGAACATCAGCAGCTGGTTCAACGTCGTTGGAAGCAGTTTGTTCAACTGTTGTTGTAGAGTCAACTGGTGGTGCTTCTTCAACAGTAGTTGTGGTAGCAGGTGTATCAGGTATAAGAGTATGATCAGGTTGAGCAGCGGAAACAACGGATACACCTGGAGCACGTTCATCAATGTCATCACTAAACAGCGGAGCAAATAGCTTTTCCATTTGTTGACGAGTAATCTGGGGGCTTAGTTCAGCTGATGATGGGGTTTGAGGGAAGTTTAAACGGTTGTGACCAGGTTCTAAGCTGTTATGCTCAGAAGCCATTTCAGTAAGTTCATCAAAATTAGCATGAATTGTTTCCATAACCTGCTTTGTACGACGATTCCAGATCCGGAAACCCTTAGAATTTTCACAATATCCTATAAAGACTCCAATGTCAGCTTTGGCTTTGAGCTTTCCAAAGTCATCACGATCATTATTCGGGTAGCAAAGGGATCCAAATACATGAAAGTGTTTGAGATTCGGTTTATGGTTGTGGATAAGCTCAAAAGGTGTTTTGTTGTGGCGTTTAGTAATCATTGAACGATTTTGAGTATAGCATGCAGTTGTTACATCTTCTGCCCATAAGTAATCTGGAAGTTTAGCATTGATTAACATTGTTCTTGCAGCTTCCACTAACGTGCGGTTTCGTCTTTCAACAACTATGTTTTGTTCTGGTGTACGTGCAATAGATGTCAAATGCTCAATTCCCACTTTCTCATAAAATTCTCGAAGAGTATGGTTTACAAATTCAGTTCCTTTGTCTGTTCTGATTTGGCGGACGGTGTTCCGGAGCTGAACTTAAATTTTTGTGAGAAAGGTGATGATCATCTGTGGATCTTGATCTTTACTTCGAAGAAAGTAGACCCAAGTCCATCGTGAGATGTCATCGACAATTACCAAGATGTAGCGTTTGCCATTAATCGTTTGCACGCGCATCAGGCCACACAAATCCATGTGAAGAAGATGAAGCACATGTTGAGAGCTGTGTTCCACCTTTGAAGGAAAATGAGCACGAGTGTTTTCCCTTGTTCACAAGCTGAGCATAGGTGATCTTTGGAATATCGGAATCTCGGGAGACCTTCAACAAGTTTGTGTCGAGCAAGGTTGGTGATGGTTTGAAAGTTTAAATGTGAGAGACGACGGTGCCATAGCCAGGATTTTGTTGATGTTGCCTTTGAAAGTAGATAGATGGGTGATGACGAAGAACTCACGTTTAATATCAACCAGAACTCCAAACTTCTATCCAAACATAGTGTTGCCACAATTGATCAAAAATCTGAAAGAATCAATGCAACACTCTCAAATTTCACGGTTAAGAGGAGTCACCAAAAACGTGATGAGCTAAAAGCTATGAAAATCAACCATGGTTCAAACAAATGGTTTGAAAGTTGTACCAAGGAAGTCAAGAGTATTCTTGATGATGATGATCTAGAATCGGAGACTTTATCGGAAGTAGTGGAAATTGCTAGCTCTAAGAGCACACCATTTGTCCCACCTCCGGAATCAGTTTATCGTATCGAGTTTGTTAACTTTGTGGATGAAACCAAACTCTCTTCAGTTTCATCTTTGGATGATGATGTTTGTGATCCAATGGGAGACATTCTTCCCATTGAAGAATTGCTCAAAAATGACCCATCATCTCCGAGTCTTATCGTTTCCGACTTTTCCATTCCTTCTCCGGATGAGGAAGATGACAACTTTTGGAATGAAGTCGATGCCTTTCTTAGTGATGAGTCGATTCCAACAGGAATTGATAATACTTACTTTGATTCGGAGGGGGACATCCTTTTTCTGGAAAATCTGTTGATTGAAGAACCATTTCCAACCCTCCCTCCCGGACATCTTATTGACAATCACCATACAAGCTTCAAGTTTAAGCTTAAAAATGTCAAAAATGGTGATTTGCTTCTTACTGATGAGGAATGGACATGCATTGTGATGCACATCTTTATTCCATTCTTCACGGATGGCGTGGTTGCTCGTTCCCTTTTCTCTTTCGGGAATGAGGACACCATCTTTGACCCCGGTATTATCCTTTATAGTTTCTACTATTAAAAATACCGGTTGTATCTCGTCGGAGTGGAACTTTCTGATGTTCATATGTGTATTAACACTGTGAATGAAAGTCCGATCGAGATTGGTTTTCCACGTTACTTTCCCCAAGAACCATTGAATGCGGGGATCGAGTCAAGCTAGTGACTCGGGAATCAAAAACAGTAGCACACACCACATGGGTTTTCACCCGTGAGTATCACCCTAGTGTGGGGGAGTTGCCCCACGCTGTTGTATATAAGTACTCTCTAAAAAAAATGTGTATATATCAAAAATAAAATAATGGCCGTAGTATTTCCCTTTTATATTCTATGTTTCGGCATAACCGCCGGTACTTTGAATATTGAGGGCAATATTCATTTCTAAGTGTGGGGGGAAATTCTCACGAATTTTATCATGTAATTATCCCACCCAATTCCCCCGTTTTTGGCCAATTTTTTTTTTTTTTTTTTGGAGTAAGTGTTTTGCACTTACTCAGCAAATGGTAATCAGTCCGCCATGTCTAACCCACATAAGGATTGGCTAATCCAGGAGCAAACGGCTCTTGGTAAAGATATATCAAATCCGTTGACGGCTTGCAATTTGCCCAAAATTGTATGGTGTTCAGCTCCCCATATCTTTAATTAGTGAAGAGTTGGCTAGCCCGCAAGTTTATAGCTTGTGGTAAAGGCAGTTGGAAATCCATAATTGGTAATCGACTCACCAAAGATAATATTGATAATTTATCTAAGAGTTGGCTAGTCCAGAAGCAAACGGCTTCTGGTAAAGACAAATCAAATCCATTTACAGCTTATGATTTGCTCAAAACCATTTGGTTATCATTGTACCAAGGTTCTTACTTGAACTAAAACAATTGGCTACTCCAGAAGTAATGGCTTTTGGTAAAGAGATGAAATCCATTAATTTTTCTCAAAACATTGCTAGGGACTAGCAATATCTTAGTGTGGGGGATTGTTGAGTGTCTAAATACTCATCATTTTTGTACCATTTAAACTGCAAAAACATCTGAAAACACTCAAAAATGTATCAAAATGATAAAAATATCACAAATAAGTGTTTTATGTGTTTTAAATGCAAAAATATCAAAAACTGGTGAAAAACGTATCAAGTTTGCATAATTGGCAGTTTTAGTCCCCCAAGTTTCAAAAGTTGTCAAATTTAGTCCCTGGTAAATCAAAATAAAGAAAAATATCATTTAAGGTCCATGGGATTCACAAGTTGTCAAAATAATCCCTTCAAAGTTTAAAAATTGCAAAATTACAACTTTGGTCCCTCAAGTTTGAAAAATGTCAAAAATAGTCCTTGGATATTTAAAAAAGTGAAAATTATCAAATATTATCCTTGTACTATTAAAGTTTGTCAAGTTTGGTCCTTTTGATAACTTTGGAGAAATTACAGGTTCAGTCCCTCACTTTTCAGAAATTACACAAATGGTCTTTGTCATAAAGCTACAACCAAATGGCCCCTTTTGTATTTTAAACCCAGCCAAACCAATAGAACCCCAGTCAAATAAACCCTTGACCCCCCAAATGAACCCCCTGCCTATTATTAAAACGGGTCAAATGGTCAAATCGCGCCAAAAATACCAGAACCACTGTTCATCCCCTTCACCTTGCCTGCATTCCAAAACCAGGGTGGTTTTCTTCCACCTTGCCTGTTTCCACCTTTCCACCTCACCTCACCACTTGTATACCCACTCCCTTCCACCTCTACAACCTCCCAAATTGCATTAATCACAAAAACCTGCTCATGACTTTTTTGGCGCCAAAAATCCAAATGGACGAATATGATGATTTTGACCAATCCAATGGTTGGAATGAGGTGGGATATGTTCAGAGATGTCGACAAAGCTGAAAAAGATCATTATAAAGGGAAAGAGGAGCAATGTGAAGAATATCTAGTTTAATTTAGTTAAATGTATGTCGTTTTAATTATTTTCAAATTTCCAGTGTAATTCTAAGCTTTCAAGTACTTTTTTAAGTCATCTCAGTGTATTTATAATCTTTATCAATAAGTAATTTCAAGTTTTAAGCTTCAATTTTAGTTTATGCATTTTCAAGTTTAAAAATCTCATGAATGTTTGAATGTTGTTAAGCAGTTGTTGTTAAGGACTCATAAGATCACATAAGCTCCTAGATAGCTTATTAAAGCTATTAGAAACATTTAAAAGTCAGTTTAGTATAAAAAAGAAAAAAATACCAAAAATACAAATAAATTAGTGAAAAATAAAAAGTCCATGGAAATGAAGGTCAAAGCTGGAGCAGGGTAAATACAGGATTGCCCTTGGGTTTAGAGCTTCTTGGGAAGCTATAGGTTGTATCCTTGGCTTTTGGTTCTCAGCTATCACTTGGAATCCAATTTGTAAGCCATTTCTTTGAAATTTACATTTCCTAGTATTAGTAATTAAAACTTGTTAATTCTAGTTTAATCCTGTTTAAATATAGTCAATATCAGTTAATAGATAGATTTCTTGGTTTAAAAGTTTGTTTTAGTACTCAAAGCTTCAAAACAGCCTTATTAAGGGGTGTTTGGATTTGTGAGTGTTACCTGTGTTTGAGATTGTTAGTGCTATTGTTCTTAGTTGTTTTATGTAACATTGGTACCTAATATCTCAGTGCAACAATAAAAACTAGCACTAACTTGTTACATAGTCAAATTGATCTTTGAATCTTATTTGCTACCTCACTGTTAGAAATATAGATTGAATAATCATTCATACTGTTTTGAAAGTTGTTTATCTAGCCTAATTTAATCTCATAATAGCTTAATATAATATATTTAGTAACTCAGGATCATTAGAATCTCAAATAAGTCAAACTGCACATTTTATTAAAAAGTCAAAATTTAACTTAGACAGTTTTTGAATAAAATGGATAATTTTATATAGGATTCAATATTAAGATTTAGCTTATACTCTTTTGGGATATTAAAGTTTAGCTGCTCATCTTAATTAGAAAAATATTAGCTTATATCTACTTAGCTTATAAACTGCTTATTTTCAATCTTGTTTTAAGTCCTTTTTCAAAATCATGCTCTGTGCACAGTTGAGATAGCCCAATTCACAAGCTCTCACAGAGCTTATTAGTGAGGCTTAGCTTGTGTACCTTAGTTTTTTGAGTAGCTCACCTAGCCATTTCAAGGTTCCAGTGTTTAGTTTTCAATTTCTATCTTATTTGATTAGACTGTTTGTTGCTTTTAGTTTTGTCCAAATCATTTAGTACACTAAATCATACAGTGTTTTCAAGTTTTTTCATAAGCTCATCAAAAGCTCTCTAGTGGACACCACAGTGAGAACTTTAGCTTTTTAGGAAGCTCAGTTGGTCAACTTGTTTATTCCAGTCTTTGTTTTAATTTCTTAGCTTATTTCAGTGCTTAAATATAAGCTTTAAGGTGCCTAGAAAACCACAAAGTGTCTTGTGAATCAGTTTAACTTGTGCTTATTTGAAGCTTATTATTTAGTGCTTATTTCTAGTTAATTGTGCTTTTTCAGTTGTTGGATTAGCTTGTTAAACAGTTGTTTAGCTTATTTCATTCACCTTTTGCTTATTGAGTAGCTCATAAGTCATTTGGCTCATCATTGTGCTTATTCCATTTCTTTTGTTAACTGTTGAGATAAATAAGCTTAATCTGAGCTTATTAGTTGTTTTTGTAAAAAGTTCTAGTTTAAAAAGTTGCTTATTATCATTAGCTTAACTAGTTTGTAAAAGAAAAATCCAAAAATAAAATAGTTTGCAAAAAGTCATTGCTGGGATTCGAACCCTGGCCACCCAGCTCACCACACACACACAATACCATCTGCCCTTGGGTCTTTGACCGGTATTACTTTGCACAATTTAATACATAACCCTCTTTTCCTCTTTTAGCTTATACGTATTAATTAGCTTATTTACAGCTTATTTAAATAAGCTTTTACCTCTTTTGTATTTTTCTTAGCTTTGTATTAGTATAAAGTATTTTACAAAAAAGTTTCAGAATTTTCTAAATAGTTTTAGTATTTTTAAACATTTAATTAGTTTAAAATAGTATTTAATTCATAATAAAAAATATAAAAGTAAAAAAAAAATATAAATCTTTTTTCTAAAATTTTCTTTTGTCATATAGTAAGTAAAAAAATTATTTTTACACTCGTAAGACTTTTATTTTACAAATTTTACGTTTTATCTTGCGCACTCGCGTAATTTTTATATATAACGCACGTTTTCATTTTAAGTCACGTTTTTAGATAATTTAAGTTTAAGTTTTAATTAAAATAGTTTATTTAAGTTATTTTGTTTTATAAATCAAGAAAAAACATCATTTTAAAAATAGTGATAGCATTTATTTAATATAATTTAGCTTTTAATTTTCTTTAATTTGCATTTAAGCCCCTGTAATTTACAAAACTTTTTCTTTAGGTATAAATATTCCAAAATCCTTACTGATCACTATCCTTAGTGATTATTCGACATCTGAATTTGTTCAAACACCATTAAGTCTCCGTGGGACTTAACGACCCGGGAATCCACTATATTCTCAAGATCTTAATTGCATTGGTTTTAGACAGTTTTAATTTTATTACGGTTGACCATTCACAAGTGGTTAGCTTGTGTGATAAACTTGACTGTCTGAAGCGAATCAATGGGAGATGAAGCAACCATGTCTTGCATTGAGATTGTGTATAGACTAGAATTGCGAGAGCCAGACATTAGATCGTTTCCTTGTAGATCACGAATAAAACAAGTTTTCTCCCGAAAAGCAACTTCCAAATCTCCATCACAGAATTGACCGACTGAAAAGAGATTGTGACCGAGGCCTTCCACATAATAAACCCTGCTAATTTCGATATTGCCATTGATATAATCCCCGTAGCCCATGATAGCTGCGAAGTGATCATTCCCGAATCTGACAGTGCCAATGAACTTTGCAATAAAGTTTGACAACAGTTTAAGATTGCCTGTCATGTGTCGGGAACATCCGCTATCAACAATCCAAAGGATGATCTGTATCACCTGCATTACACACAGACGACACAGATGGAATAGAAGTAGATGTGGAACCCGAAGTGTTAGAGGGTTCCGAAGCAGCTATAGTAGAAATACACACATCAATGACTTTAGGCATCCATTTAAATCCTAGTGTATTATGTATCCATTTCTGCCATCTCCAACTAGTCTTAGCTTTAATCTTAGTGAATGGACTAGGTGGTACTACATTCCTTGGAGGTGATACTGGAACTACAGGGACATCAATGCGTTTCTTAGAATCTAAGGAGGGCGGTTTACCAAGCACAGACTTAGAAGCATTAGTGGGCCTAGAGGTATTCCGATTCTTAGGATTCCTTAAACGAGACAAGATAGCTCTAGCAACACATTTGTCATGACAATCAGAAAGCATACTTTTACGACAAATAACACAAGAAGCATCAGACTGATTATCAAAAGTACTTAAAGGTTTAGCATTCATTACAACACTTTTTCCATTACATTTTTCAGACGCAATATCTAAAGTGGGTGCAACTTGAGTCTTATTCAAAGTCCTAGGGTGTTCTTCTACTTCAGCATTCTTTATTGATCTTTTCTTAGGTCGCAACTTCGTATTCTTCCTTGTATTGCTCCTAGGCTGTGAAGTGCAGACGTTTGGAAAAGAGGCAACTATTCCTGTTTCAGTAGAGGGAAGCACATTAGTATCTTGTGTTTTGTCAGTAGGCAATCTGGGTTCACGTTTGCTAAGTGTTACAGGTGCAATTTTCTTAATGATGCTAGGCTGAACTTGTTCATACTTTCCTAAAATTTCCCTTAACTTAATGATAGTGTGCACCAAATCTTGATTTTCAGAACGAAGATTTCCAGAAAAATTCATGACTTCTTTAGTGTGTGCAAGATAATGATCAAGTTCGTTTGATGCTTCATTTCGAGTCTGTTTGAGTAAATCAAATATGACACCATATTCTTTTTTAACTTTTGCAAGTTCTTGTTCATATTTTGATATTTGACCTTTCAAAGACACGTTTTGATCATCCAGTTGCTCAATTTTAGGATTAAACGTTTTTTATTTCAACTAGTGGATTTTGTTTTGCAAAGAAAGTTCACGATTTTGACAATCTTTTTGACACCATTGAAGACGACGTTTTAAATTTGAAAGTTCATTTAACAATCGTTCATTTTCAACTTTTAAAGATTCGATCTGATGCACATTATCAGTATTCTCAACAGTATCAACAGAATCAGCAGAGATATGATCAGAGGCATATGCAACAGATTGTAATAAAACAAGATTATTGATATCAGCACAGATAACATCTTCCAAGAGTCGATCAACATCTTTTCTTAACAATTTCTTTTTACGTTTAGTATTTGAAATCGATGATTCTGTTTTCTCGAAAACTGTTTTCATGAGACCGAGTTCCTTGTGAAAATCCCTTTCCCAATATAGTGCACAAGTTTTCAAATTTTTGACATGGGGTAAAAGTCTTTTCTGAAGAATGTCTCTTTGTTCTCGCGCCATTGGCGATTGAAAATGTTCAACTTTTATTTCAGAATGAAATTCAATCTCACGTTCCAAAATTTTGAGGTCAGATAAGAAAGTGTCAAAGTATTTTATGACGCGACAACTTTCGGCATTTGTTTTAACTTCACTAAGTGAAGGTAAAGGACCATTAATTTGTGCACCATTGTGTTTGGGACTAACTTCAGAAACTGGTGTGATAACAAAAGGTTTTTTAGAAGTATCTTGTTGTGTGACAAAAGTTACGGCTTTTGAATAGTTAAATTGTTTGTTATAAACGACATTTTCCATTTTTGACCGACTCTCGTCGTCTGCATCTAATTCCTCCATAAGATTATATTCAACAACAGTCATAATTGAATCATCAATTCTATGTTCTGCACTGTAAACTTCAGGATTTGGTTTGAATGCTCTGTTTGAAAACTTAGGTTTGTAATCAGCAAGAATTGGTCCATATCCATTTGGATTTGGTTTAAAAGTAAACTTTTGAATAGTTGTGATTGACTCACCATGTTTATAAACAACATTTCGAAACTCTTTGATTTTGTGTTGTAAGTCGACAATTTCTTCAAGATAGTTATCTATTCGTTTCGTGGAATGCTGTTTGTACTCAGAGAACTGTTTGTGACAAGTTAACAACTCAGCCTTGGCTTTTTGAGTTTCCAAAGTAAGAGCGTTAAGTTGTTGTTTATGTTCATGTTTCAGTTGTTCTATTTGAGACAACAAAGCATTCTTGGAAGCGGCTAGATCACGTATCTATCATTCTAATGATTTTTCGTTTTGATGAGATTTAGCAAAAGCGACTTCAAAACCTTTTTCACGTTTTTCTTGAGTTTTAAAAAAATTGATTTGTCGAATTAAGCATTCATTATCCCTAATTAACAGTGCATTTTTCTCTTTTAATTTCGTGCAAATTTCCAAACGAGAGTGTTGGTCTTTAGTTAAGGTCAGGAGCTCAATTTCTCTATTAGACAGAAGCTCATCTTGTTCAACGTGAGTCTCATCATGATCATTATTTAGATCCTCAAATATAACCACGGAGTCAACTTGATTATCAATATTAACCAAAAGGTTATCTTGATCGTCAAATATAACTACGGGATCTATTTGATAATCGTCGGAATGAGATGTGGATGGCTCATGTTGAATAATCTGATCCTTGTCGGATGGAGAAATTGGCGGAGATATCAGATCAGGGATGAGTATATTTTGTTCCGGTACCTGAGACAAGCCATCAGTGTCATACACTAGGCCTGTGTCACTCATGTGTAGAGCTTGCATTTGTGCCATCAACATCACTGCTGCATTAGCCTGCAAGTCCTCCATATCATCATCAGGATCTGCATCTGCCATAAAGCTCTGTTCCTTGTTGGTAAGAGTTCCACCAGCTTCATCCTTAAGAGCCAAGAGCAACGCCTCTTTGTGATAAGCACTGCCTCTTGTCCTCGGCTTAGGACATGCATTAGCCAGGTGACCCTTCTCATTGCAGTTATAACAACGAAGACCATTAACCCCATTCTGAGCATTCCCCTGTTCAACCACTTGACCCCTTTGTTGTTGCGGATCACCCATGTTATTCCTTCCAATAGCATTAAACCCTTGACCACCTCCCATCTGACGACCATAACCACGGTTCTGAACTTCAACGCGTCCATTGTTCACAACAGCTTGATTCCTTGTGTTGGATGAGGAACAAATGAGATTGTTGGATTTGTTTGTATACCGACCGAAGGCTTTAGCAATCATAACAAATCCTTGTTGCAATTCATCGAAAGCAGCAGAGTCCTCATCAGCTTCACTGTAAAGTGCTTGAGCATTGTTGTTGTTGTATGGAACCAATTGAGTTTATTGAGGTTGTTGCTGTGACTGATCATATGGTGTGATGGTTGCAGTTGGTTGAGGAGCGGGTTGAGGAGCTGTTTGAGGAGGAAGACTAGTTTGAGCCCACAAAGCAAGTTGTTGATTATCAGGAATTGACTGTGAAGCCGGGAGTCCACGGATAGTCCTTTCTTTGTCAACTTCTTTTTGGTGAGGCTTCAAATAGTCGTACAACAATCCGTATGTAGCATGATGAAGATTCTTAGCTTGACGGAGAAAAATAATATACTTCTCCCATTCCGGACCAAGACTACTTAGGAACTTAGTTTTGACAGCAATTCATGGCATGATGATGTTGTGTTTGTCCAAATCATTAATGATGTCTGAAAAGCGATGATGATATGACTCTAACGTCTCTCCTGGTTCAATCATGAAGTGTTCATAAGCCAAGTAGATTTTGGATTACATGTCTTCCTGATTGACTGCTGTGCCTTCCATTAGAAGATGAATATGTTCCCACATTGCTTTAGCTGTCTTTTGAGCATCAACACTTTGAAGGATCGGATTGGGTAGTCCCAAAAGGATGTATTGCATTGCTAGTTCATCGGCTTCAAAGTGTAAAAGTTCATCACCAGTGAGGTCGGAGATAGTTGCAATGTTGGTGACAGCATCTCTTGGTGGATTGGCATTTGGATCTACGGGTGTAATAACAGTAGGCATCTGAAATGGACCTTCCATAATGACCTTCTTTAAGAACTTTCCATGTGGCTTCTTTAGATCACAAAACCTAAAGAACCTTATCACCCATTGATCATAATTACCGGGAGTGAGCATTGGAGGTCTATCAAGTGAGCCAGCTTCATGAATTGATTGTTGGCTACTTAAGGCTTCACACATCTTGCCAAACATGTTGGTTCCTTCATAGTACTCTTGGATGGATGTTGATTGTAGAAGTTTGTGTAAGGTTGTACTTGAAGACTAGGTGGTGGTTGTAACATTTGTGGTGGTGGAATTGCTCCAAGTTGTGGAGTATGTTGTTGATTAAATTGTTGTTGATAAATTTGTTGTTGATGATTAAATTGTTGATGTTGTGGACTTAGCTGTTGTTGTTGTTGTTGATGATAAGTGTAAGGAAAATAGTTAGAGTATGGTGGTTCTGACATGTTGAAAAACTTGTGTTGTTAAATGGATCTTTGTAGTCGAATGAAACGATGTTGATGAAGTATCCTTAGGCGTAGAAATCACGTAAAGGCAAGGTAACACTTAGGCGTAAAAAATACCAAACTTACGCGTAACAGCAATAGTTACGCGTAGGATTAGCTTACGCGTAAGATAGGAGAAACACTAAGGTTACACGTAAACAGAAAGTTAGGCGTAGAAAAATTAGGCGTAGGATTAGCTTATGCGTAAGACAAGGCTTAGGCGTAAGAATAATCTTATGCGTAAAGAGTTCTACGCGTAAGCTTAAGCTTATGCGTAAAATTAGGGTTTTGCCCAAAAGATCTTTTACACTATCACAGTGTAAAGGATATCCAAAGTCGAAGTGTTTTCAGGCTTATCCAAGCAAGAAAACACTGAGTAAACCACGAAAACTGAAGATCAAACCAAGGATGAGTTACGCGTAAGAATAGGGTTTTCTTACGCGTAGAAATTAGCCAAAACTGATTTCTGCCAACTGATGTTTCCAAACCAGATTTTCGTGATGAAATAGCTTCAATATCACCAAAATAACACAAAAGTGTGAAACTTGATGATCCAAAACTTCTAAACACCTTATGCGTAGATATACACCCACGTATAAAACCAAGCTTAAAAACAATGATCTACGCGTAAAGTTTGAAACTTTTTGCCAAAAACAGATATTTTAACACCTTAAAACATTGAAAGTACAAGAATCTTGGATTGAAAAGTGTAAAAAATGAGTTTTTAAGCGTGACCAAGTTTGGAACCGAATGTTACGCGTAAGACCAAAACTTACTTCAAAAAACAATACCGATTCACCCAACTATTTGGCTACTGATACCACTGTTAGGTCACCATATTAGTAACACAAGCATCAATATAAGAAAGAGATAAAGAGATCGGATGAACAATCACACAAACACACACGATATGATAATAAGGAAGAGTTATGCGTAGGAGTGAAATGTGAATTGAACAACCAACCCTCAAGTGAGGGTTATACAAGAGTATTTATAGGGCAAGGATCTAGGGCAACACATCTAGACTCCTTCCCTTCTTATGGGCTTGGGCCAAGGCTTATGGGCCTTCTACATAAGCCTTAGCTTAATAACTAACATAAAGGCCATATTAAGCTAACTATTACATATGAATCACTAACACTTGAAATATAGTTTAGGAGTGATTCCAACATCCCCAATGTACACAATCTCTCTCCCCTGATGATTGTGATAACATCAAAATCATCACACACTTGTATACCTCTTTCATCTTCAGAAACTAACTCTTCCATCTCTTCCCCCACATAGTTGGAATAAGAACACTAAACGCCATGAGTCAAACCTTGAGTTTCTCTGCGGTAATGACATTTGTCTTCCCGGGATATCTTCAATCACTTAGAAGTATTAAGTTCATCAAGTTTAATCGCGTTTAGATGCTTGTCTCCTTCCCCCTTGCTGGTTTTGACACTTCAGAATCATCAACATATTATAAGCCCAAATACTTGAAATATTTTGAGAAGAACATCATTAGCTCATTTATATCTGTGAGAATCAACTTGCTGAAGAATGTGAGCAAGTCTAATTGGGGATTAAATATGACTTTTCACTCTCCCCCAATTAGTGCTCTCCCCTAAACTGACAATCTGTTTGATAACAGCCCAGATTAAGAAGAAGTCTTTAGATTGTTAAATGCAACTCGTCTTTAGTCTTCTAACATGCAGCAGAAAATGCAGAAAGTGTAGAACAGACTGTAGACTCGACCTTCTTCAAGATTGTCCAGTTGGGGAATAGATAGTTAACATCTTCATCTCACCAAATGCGTTCCAATTACCTTATATGTATCAAATCTCCTTAACTAAAATCTCTCCCAATCAAACAAGAACAGAAAGATGTTCATCAAAGAAATCAGCCCAGCAACTAGAAGCACTTTGTCATTTAATCATATCAGCCCGTGAGAAGATGTCAACCAATGGCTCTTAGAAGAAACTCCATGTAGAAATGACCCGATAAGAAGAAGCTCGGATCTTACATGAGTTAGGAGCCGTATGACCATTTATACTCCAAAGTCAATCAACATGTTGTAAATTCACACTTCTTCTCCCCCTCAAGAATTGCATACGGAGTTGCCATTCTTGATGGAATAAGTGAAAATCATCCAAATGTATTCAATTCACACTTCTCCCCCGCAAAATTAGCACATGATGTCGCCATCGTCATTATAGTTGAGCAAGTGGAATAAGAATACAGTCAATGGTAGCATGGTTCACTTGATGTTAGAAAGCGCATGGAAAAAGCATGAAGCATGTTGATGAGAATGGTCATAAATAAGAAGATTTCTCTTCTTCAGAAGATAATGCGCACTGAAGCGTACACATTTCTTTTCTTTAGAGTACGAGGCATGAAATGTTGTGTTCATACGTCATAATCTCTCTCTTTTCTACCTCTATAGGCAAACTTGTAATCATCCCATTATCATTCAGTAGGCTCTTTGTTGTGACAGCTGATGGAGAACACCCAATATGATAAATTTGACCCTGAAGTAAAACAACCCGAACTCATGACTTAAACTTGCACATATGTAACAAAGAGCGGTGCCGAGACTTCATCCTCCATTGAATCTCTAAGTACTCTATACTCTTCATCCAACCAACCATCAAGTATAAGACGTACATCACCTCTTGAAAATCCACAATTAAATGTGACACTGAGCACTACAACGTAACTCCTTAAAGTGATAGTTATTTTGCGGCGATAAGAGCCCAATTCCCCCAAGTGGAAAAAAGAAAAGGTAAAATACACCCAAAAATAACTAGATTTCCAAGTCTTTGTTTTTGATAATAAGCTCAAACAAGGATCATGAAGAATCTTCATCCAACCATCCCCGATACCTTCAGATACTAAGTACACTCGCCCGTGATAATTCACTTCAACCTCAAATAAATAATACTGAATTAACGTCGTTGTCACATCTTCTGGTTAACTGCTCAAATCTAGCCTTCTTTGACATTTTAAGTGAACTATGATAATGGTTTTCATCCCGACCATGGTTAAAAGCACATAACCCCGTAAAACCTTGTAATAACCAAACTGCCATGAAGACAACCCAAACACACACCCAATTCATGAAGTGCACCCTTTTATCCCTTCTTTGAAGCAGAAACCGTAGCACCAGCATCTGATAAGATCCAGAATTACACTTTCCTTTCTCCAGGATGGTTACATCATTACGGGATTTTACAATTCTATGGTTTAAACCGAGAAATAGTTTCTTTCGCGGGATTTTACAAAACCAAGAATAAACCGTAAGATAGATCCAGAAACGCACTTTACAATTAACAGGATCTTTCCATTGTCATGGGATTTTACAAGTCTATGATTTAAACCGAGAAATAGATTCTTTCGCGGGATTTTACAAAATCAAGACAAAACCATAAACAATGTTAGCTTGAATGTGTTATGACAACTTTGGTTTCAGTGAATATCTGTTTTAGGGGAACATGCAGCGGTTCATCAGCGGTTCATTATCCAACATCAACATTATCATCAACCATCCAATAAACACAATGATAAGCACATCATTCACGCATTCTATCGGCAATTGCAGTGACCATTTGCTGAAGTAAATCTGATATACCAAACTTGAACATGAAGTAGACTTCCCCAGATTTGTTACTTAAGCTTGTACTAATCCTTTATGAAAAAGAACCGGTGTACCCAATGTACAAAACCTCTTGACATACCCTCAACTGCGTGAGACACCGAAGTGATAGTTATGATGTGGGTTAAACGAGAAAGAATCACAACCGTAACTAAATAGCCAAGTCTTTATCACACTCTGTAAATGCCCAAACAGGTTATCTTCGCTGATGAGTAGAAAGAAAGAAGACAAAATAAGTAATTGCGCCCGGAAAAACCTCACTTCAAATCCAAATAAGAAATACCGTACATAAACAACCCTGTAGTTAACCTTGTTTAATCATAAGTTCAAGCCGTGACATAATATTCTATGTGAAAATGTATCACCCAAAGTACCAGTCCTCATAACCAAATCAGATCATCTCAACAAATCTCAATATCAAGTCTCAACCTTTTAGCCAAATGAAATACCAACGTTAGCCATAGACAAATGTATCATTCGTTGAAATTTAATGACCAAACATTGTTTCATTTGTCCACAAAGTCCATCTTAATAATCATTGACCTCCTCAATAAATCATCTCATCATTATCTCATCATCAACAAATAAGTTCGGTTCAGCCACAACACATATACCCGAGACATTAATAATTAATGGGCCTAAGAGTATTACACAAATTTTCAAATAAGAATAAAACCAGTTATCTCACAATAATGTGATTTAGTGATATTAAACCAAAAGGATATGGCCCAATTCGATCATTAACACAAGAGGCCCATCGCATAATGCTAAAAAAAACGAATGGCCCAATTCAGTGTCATAATACCCGATTCATGTAATGACCTAAAACAATGGGTATAAAGCACACTCTTATCACACCTCAACCCTAATCATACTCATATCAAACCCTAAGATATCTCTCTATCTTTTACAGCTGCCTCTCTCACCAAAAACTTCTCAATCCCTAATATCCCTCACTTAACCCTAAAATCATTCTAACAAATCCGTCACTTTACTTTCACAGATCCTCCATCCTAATCTCTAATATCACTTAACCACCTCGCCTCACACCTCCTAATATCCCACAAACGAAACGCCTGCAACAGAAACGTTGTCACATCATACCAACCTATTATTTCAACTTAGAACCAAACGAGTCTCAATCAAACCAAACGACTAACACTCATACAACTCAATTTCAGATTCCATACGTTATGTCTTCCAAGAAAGTGGCTTCAAGATCCTTTCAAATGGGTCTCAGGTAGGCTTAATTTATGTTTTTCGTTAAGTCTGAACCGATTGAAAGAATAAAATTATAACGGATTTGTTATGGTTTTTTCTTTGTATGAATCGGATAGTAACAAGAAACGGTTGGTTTCAATATTGATCAATGATGATATAGTTCAATTAAAAATCTTTGAGAGATTAAAAAGTTGAACGAATCTGAGATAAGCTTTGATTTCATTTTGAGTTTGTTTGAAGTTTGTTGAAGAGTGAATGAGAGGGTATGATGGTTTGAGTTTGGTTCTCGGATATGTGAGTTGATAGACATGGCTCGTGGCTGTGGTATACTTCACCTTTGATTTCCTTAATTTTTTCATTTTCATTCATGTGAATATTGATGGACTGATGATAGGTTAGTAATAATCAGAGGTCGATTAGTCTTGTTGGTATTAATTGGTCTTGTCCATGGTCAACATGTCGCTTTTGACTCAATAGTCAAAACGGTTTAGTTAAGTCGCTTTCTTTTGCTTTGCTTATCATACCCAAGTCGCTATAACAACCATATACCAAGTCGCTACATTATGGACAACTCGCTACCCATATACAATGAATCTAGATAACTTGTAAAGACAAGTCGCCACCAGTATTTGTCACCAGTACATGAAACAAGTCGCTAGGAAGAAAAAGATGACAAACAAGTCGCTAGGTAGATTTTTGACATTTTGCTCCGGCGATTTTTCCGACCATGTTTTCCGACCACCTTCATAATAAACCCAGAAACAAATCATAAAAACTGCTTCTTATGACTCGTTTTGACCAATATTAGACCACCAATAAACTGACCAGATTCATTCATGGATAAAAAAAATGGTACAAAACTATGTAAAAGTGACATAGACATATTTTGAAAAAGTCATATTTGACCAAAAGTTACATTAAGTCTTGTTAAAAACTACATGATACGAAAAATATTATCCGACCAAAAAAAATACCAACACAGTATCAAAAAATACCACACAAATCAACACAACACAATAACCTGGGCTCTGGTACCATTTGTAGGATCGTAATATTTATGTTGTTGATGATTCGGGTGGTCTTGGATGATGGAAATACGTGTTTGCCATAGTTTAGAGAGAGAAATAATGAGAGGGTGTTCTACTTAGAGACTTGCTTTGTAAATTATCAAATGTTAGATTGAGAAGCACCGCCCCTTCCATGGATGGAAGGGGTATTTATAGTTACAAATACACGACCTCCTGACGGCCTGTGGATCAGGTATACAGTGGGTAAAGACCCGTCCTTCCTCCACGGTGTTACACTAAACTATTCTACGCTACCAATTAACTAATTAACTACAAAACAACGTAAATAACTACAAGTCTGCGAGCTAATATATGCTAGACCATAATTGGGGTGACCGACACTTTAACATGGAATTTACAATTCCTAACACTCTTCAATGATATCCCATGATTCTTCCGCATTGAGATTGCTAAGCCTTCCGCCGACTGCTCGTTCAATGGATCGCTTTGTGAGGAAATTGGCATGATCATAAAAGATTTGGACTTGAAGCCAAAGATCAATGCCGTGATGAGGGACTTTATGGAGTAAGTCCTTGAATCGAGTCCACGCCTCGTAGAGAGTTTTGCCTTGACGTTGTTGGAACATTAAGATGTCATTCCCTAGCTTGGTAGTTCTCCCCGGTGGGAAAAATTGGGCGAGGAAACGGGTGGTGAGATCATCCTAACTTGAGATGGATAATGCGGGAAGTCGCTCAAGCCAATTACTAGCTTGGTCCCGTAGAGAGAATTGGAAGAGGGCGCGTGGTCTCCCGTGTGGTACCATCAAGGTCAATGGAGTCAACAATTTTTAGGAAATCTTTGAGATGTTGATTAGGATCTTTGGAATGAAGTCCATTGATGCAGGTTTTACTGACCAGGTTTTAATATTTATAAAGTCTCGTTATACCTATGGTCTACCCTAATGTACTAACGGGCAGTGTACCCGGTCGCGTGTAGTGTAGTAATCGGTAAAGCCGAGGTCGTCCCAAGAGCTATGTGTGTTGGATTATTACTAAGTCTAGGTGTCACAGATTAATAATGGTTTCGATAGGGATTTAATTAATTAAACTACTAAAATAGAATAAAGCAAATAAAAGCAGATAAATGATAAAGGGAAATCAATAGAGGAGAGTGGTGCTAACCTAGTTAATCCTCCTAGCTAGTTATGTCTACGTCTACTTACTTCCAATTACTTCAGGTGGGGTCAAAGTCGAGAGGACAACATTTGGTCAATTCGCCCTAACCTATCAGCGAAGATGCCACCACAGGAGAAGTCAGGTGTCCCCTCATAAGTCATGTTGTTCCTGGTCCCTTAAGCCAAGTCATTAAGTACTGCTACATGCTAGATTTATATTAGTGAATGCTCGGCCGTTAGGAACTTAGACACGCACCACCTAATTCTTAAGTTCATCCAAACGATAGGTGATCAGTTGGTCAAATCGCACAAGTAGAAAGGGTCGTCAGTTGGTCATATCTTACCCTTCCCGTCTCAGTCCGCTCACCTAGGGTCAGTTGGTCATATCTCCTAGGCAATTGGCCTCTACCGCCATTCAAAACTACCGAACCAAGGGTGGCTACCAATAAATTATGCATGCATAAACTTAGAAATAATTGTACGGAAGTAAAGTAAACGCAAACAAAACAATTAAGGAATCATAACTAGGACAGCACCAAGAGGTGCTTAGCCGCTCATATTAATCATGCAAACCAATTCAATATTCAAAGGTACGAAATACATGAATTGAAAGTAAAAGAAATATAAAACACTAATGCTTATCGTAGGGGAGTGATTTCTCCCTTGGAGACAGCTCCGTATACTCCTCTAGACCTGCCTTGAGCTTTTTCCCACGTTCTCTGAGTGTTGTGTGTGAAATGGGATGGTTAGAAATGCTGGAATTTGTGGGGTATTTATAGGCCATATATGGGTTACGGCGTAACCAATATAGGAGTTACGCCGTAACCTTCTATTTCATTGTATTTTGCACTAGATCTGCTGGTTACGGCGTAACCTTATGAGTGGTTACGCCGTAGTCTTCAATAAACTCGGTTACGTCATAGTAGATGCAATAGTTACGGCGTAAGTATCAGCGGCGTGGAACCTTATTTGACCTAATATAGTTACGTCGTAACCTTTGGGAAGAGTTACGCCGTAACCTTCTCATAAGTTGGTTTTTTGAGTCACGCAATAGTTACGGCGTAATGTGAGAGACGAGTTACACCGTAACTTCTTTAAAGTAGCATATTGTGATAAATCTTTAGATATTTCTCCAGTTCCGCGTCTCTTTAGCTCCAATGCTCGTAATTTACCTGAAAGTGGAAAACAATGGAAAACAAGCGTAAATCCATATAATTGATATAAATTACAAGCATTATCGGGGGAAATTGACACTTAATATTCAGGACTATTTGATGTTATCATCCATGGAATACACATCCGTTTTGCACCAACCGGATGGTGTCGGATCACAGGGCCGTAGTTTGAGCTTGAAGTGGGAGCTCAATGGTGTTCCTATAGCCTTGATGGCTCGGTCTAGAGTATTCACCAAGAGTACGGCCTCTTGGAGGGTCATGTGGTGGTTGATTGAGTGGAAATGGTTGATGTGGTGGTGGATCGTTGTTGGGTGGCTTATCACCTTCCATGATGAAAAGTAATTAGGCTACGAACAAAGACAAGAAGAAGGGGGATAGACTACAAGAAAGCTAATGAAAAAGAGAAAAAAACTCACTTGATAGTAATCAAGCGATTAGACCTAAACGAGATAGAAATCTAACTAGCTATTCTATTCCCCGGCAGCGGCGCCAGAAACTTGATAGCG
The DNA here is from genome assembly GCA_019973895.1 of Chrysanthemum seticuspe. Lineage (NCBI taxonomy): Eukaryota > Viridiplantae > Streptophyta > Magnoliopsida > Asterales > Asteraceae > Chrysanthemum > Chrysanthemum seticuspe. Next base: position 101,807,066 of record BPTQ01000008.1, read on the forward strand.
TGGTTTCAGGGTCGAGAAGACTTCCTTTTCTACGAGTAAGTTTTTCAACCCTCTAGACAGTGAACCTAATCGTTGTAGTGTAGTATGTGGTAAGCCCAGGGGATTGATTTTGTTCTCTAGGGGAATAGGAATGCTAGAAAGAGATATATGACGAGAAGGTGGGGTTGAGGGAGATCTTTTTAGTCTTTTTTATGGTTTTTTAGAAAGCAAGGTAAATATCTCGGGGTATAAGAGTGGGGGGTGGTACTTGTACCAATTTCTACTAGTTTTTATAACTACTTATCTAATTAACTAATAAGGATAGATTATGCTAATTTTAGATGTGCTCGTATGATGATTAAAGATGTGTTTACGTAGATGTTCTTACTCCCTAGTAATCTCTTATTGGTCGGTTGAATTGTCACATCCTTTATCTTAATTGGTGCGTTGTATTCCGTTTGGTCGTAGGGTGGTGCCTAATTCCCTAGTTCTATGAATCCAACTCTCCTCTAGACTACCCGGGATCGGCGAGTACACTGGTATCTCCTCCGAATACTCTACTATCCTTAAGCTACAATTCACGCAATAAATACAATGAATGGCCTAAGTGCACTCTTAAGCTTTTTTGCTATTTAGGACGTTCAAGCTCGCAACAATTAAAGAAGAAGCCACTTTTCCTTACTCTAGCGTCTACCAATTATGACAAGAGACACCCTAACAATAATTAACAACTAGGTTTCATAGATCTAAGGAAACACAAGGATAATTTAGTTACTCATGTTAAACAAGCAAGCATACACACATACAATTAACATGGGGTAGACATAATGATAAATTGGATTAACAAACTTATCTTGTGATGTAAAATATGGTATGGGACCCTAGAATACTGTCCAAGTCAGACTACAACTGAATTATGATTTGCTCTCTAAAGTTCTACCTCTTTTAAAACAGAAAAATCGAATTATATATATAGATTTACAAGTGCGACGGCGTCACCTTTTGCTAGTGACGCCGTCAGGTCGCTGTCATTAGGGTTTCGTTTGGGCCAAGTCATCATTGAGACGACGTTGGTTGAGATGTGTGACGCCATCAATCTTTATGAAGGACGTCGTCTGAGCTTGGTTCTTGGGCGTCTGGTGTGGAAAATGAGAGTGACGCCTTCCAGAGTTTAGGCGTGACGCCGTCATGCTTTAGAACCAGAATTTCACCTAAGTCGTCATGTGTATTTTGATCAAAACTTCCATAGAGGGACGACATCGCCCTTTGATTGGGACGCCGTCAGGTCTGCTAGAGTGCCTTTGATCTTGACTTTGCCATTTTCTTCATATTTTTGCTCCTTTTCGTCCAAATATGCTTCATTCCAGCATTTTGCTTCCAAAAGACCTAAAATGTGAAAAGGAACGATTTTAATTAGTAACGGATGTAAAATGTGTTGATTTAGGGCTTAAATGACCCCCTAAAAACGTATGTTTTAAATCCTTATCAGTTGTCAACTATCTCTATTCATTCAATTCACCTGTCACCATCCATTTTCCAACTTATCCAAGAGATAAGATTCTCATATCTCTTATTGTATCTTTACTTTAACAGTAAAGTTAACATAAACGCAATACACATCTAATCACACAAATCGATAATTTTAGTAAAATCTAATATATAATCTATTTAAAAGAATAAATATGGTGAAGAATATGTATTATTTTTGAAAATATGATTAAAAATCAAATTGAAAAAAGTAATTGATCATGCAAATTATAATGATCATTTTAGCCAAACAAACATGTTTTCATTCAGAATCAATGTGATTCAGAGCCTTCAAATCATTCAGAGATTCGACTTATTTAGCACTAAATCACTATGTTTTATCAAACAGCCCATAAGGTGTTGCTTCCTTTTCTTTTTTTAGTTTAGGTGTTGTCGTGATATAGGATCTGGCTTGATATGTTTGACTGATCCCATATAGGATGTGTTTATATATATGTTGTTTCTTTTTGTATTCCGAGATAACATCTTAATCATCGCAAATGACAATTTTAACCCGGTAACATTTTAATATGTTGAACAAACAAATAACAGATTCTAAACAATATCAAGGTAGCAACATGGACAAGAACATATATTAACATAAGTTAAAATTTATAATACGTCAATAAAAAAAGTCGCTACTAATATTATCACATCCAAAATGTCCCTAATAACTTGAATACAACTTTTTCAATCCATTAGCAATTTTGTCACACAAATTAGCCATATATTGCATGCTTTGATGTCCTTAAAATTCTTCTTCATCGTTAAAAATACTCTCTTCATCAAATTCTTGAAATAACAGATCTTCAATTTTACATTTTCGTATGAAATTATGTATGGTGAAACAATCAATCACCACATATCTTTGTACCTCAAATTTATAACTAGCCATTTGCTTTAAAATTAAAAATCTTGCTTTCAAGACATCGTAGGCGTGCTCAATAACATTTCTAAGTTGTATTGTAAGTGATAATAGTGAATGATTTTGATTGATTGATTATCACTAATTACATCGTACACATAAATAACACTAGAAAGAATATTCGAGACTCGGGCTTGAGCATGTTATAACTCTACAATACATTACGGGCTAACACTCCCCCGCAGTTTGAGCGGCAAAATCGCGAAAGCTCGGACTGAAGATTAAAAGCTAATAAACAATAAAGTAAAACTAATAAATAATTGTTGAAGGAGACATTCGACAGCAAGCGGAAGCACATCTTCAAGAAGCAGCAGACATAAACACGCAACAAACCGGATAAACCAAAGTATATTTATCAAATAGAATAAACCAAAGTATCCTTACCAAATGAGATAAACCAAAGTATCCTTTACCAAACAGGATAAACCAAAGTATCCTGACCAAACGGGATAACCCAAAGTATCCCCTACAACTAAAATAAATGGGATAACCCAAAATATCCCCTACAACTAAAACAAATGAAATTACAACTAAAACTCATGCACTAACATCAAAAGAAAAAAAAGAGAAAACGAAAGTTAGGTCTAGAACTTCAACCCCTAAACAAACTTCCAAACAAACGAGGCGAGTTTTTCCCTAGAAAAACATAAAAGATCCATCATTTTTTGGTGAATTGATTTGATTGATTGATAACTGATTACATGGTACAAATATATAGCACACCACATAACATTCTAGACTTGGGCTTGAGCCGGTTACAACATTTAAAAACCATGCGGGCTAACACTCCTCCACAGTCTGAGCAGAAGGACACCGGACACTCAGACTGGTGCAAAATTCTTTAAACAAAGCGGACGACAATACTTTCGTACAACTTTCTGCATACTGTTAACGTAAACGGGGAACCTAAACTTGACCAGTAGCAATTAAGTCTCGAACAAAGTGAATATCGATCTCAATGCGCTTCGTACGCTGATAAGGTTTTGAAAGGTACCTTTTTGAGGGGTCGTTTAAGCCCTTATTTGATCACTTGTGTATCCGTTATTGCTTAATATCGTTCCTTTTCACTTTTTAGGTCTCTATAAGGCAAAATGCTGGAATGGCACTTATTTGGACGAAAAGGCGCGAATATACGAAGAAAATGGCCAAAGTCAGAATCGAGACACTCAAAGCTGCTGAAAACATAAGGTGACGGCGTCAGGTGTTAATTGCGACGCCGTCGGAGGATTTTTGTGATGGGACAGAAGCCAAAACTCCTATTTTCAAGTGACGACGTCAAGTTATAAAAGAGTAGGTCGTCGCAACTCAGACGGCCTAGATGTAATCCAGACGGCGTCAGAAGCTGAAGAGGACGGCGTCACAAGCATAAGGTGACGCCGTCGCAAGTCTAACGTGGCCAAGACGAAACCCTAATGACGGCGACACGACGGCGTCACAAAACATAAGGTGACGCCGTCGCATATGTAATATTATATATAAAATCCGAATTTTTCAGTATTTAGTGTGTAGTCTTTTGGAGTAAAAACCTAAACCGAACCAAGGCTGTCTTGTACAATATTTTAGGGTTCCAAACCCTATCTTACATCAAGATAAGTGTTTTACTTCATTAATACAATTATGTCTTTGATTATTGGTGTGTATGCTTGCCATGTCCGGCTAATTTACTTGTGTGTTTGCTTAGGGAATATGAAACTTAATTATTGAATATTGATTGGTTGTCTCTTATCTTAGTTGATTAATGATCTAGTAATGCGATAGGTCATTCGTTGTGTACTTAATGCTTGATTAAATCTTTGTGAACCTTAGAATATGACTCCTTGAGTAGTTGTAAGCTAAACCATCCAAAGAGTGCCTTAGAGTAAGAGTTTATTATCCCTAGTGGGTTTTGTAGACGAGACCCTTTGGTAAGTTCAAAGAGTTAGGGAGAAACGCATACCCTACAACCTTAGACACACAACGCAACTAGGAATAAGGACGTGACAATTCAACCACCAATAGGAGATAATTAAGGAGTAGTAAAACCTAAGTAAACACATCTTTAAACTATTATACGAGTACACATTAATTAGACATAGACTACATACACCTTAGATTAGATAATTAGATAAGTAGAGTAATCGGTAGAAATACCAACCCCCCAAATTCAAACCCTGAGATTCGTACCTTTCCATTTCATAAAAATATAAAAATACAAAAATAATCTTCCTCAACCCCAACCTTAGCGTAGTAACTTCTCACTAGCATTCCTATTCCCCTAAAGAACGATATCAATACCCGTGGCTTACCCTAATACTACACTACAACGATTAGGTTCACTGCCTAGGGTGTTGAAAAACTTGCTCGATGAAAAGGAAGTTCCTTTGACCCCGAACGACGCGTGTAGCGTTATCATACGCTGATGCTGAACCGGATTACAGGATAAGTAGACAACACTAACATTATCACGGTAGACAAGCGTAGCATAAGATAAAGGTGTGTGTAGCTCACACAGTAAATTTCGTAACCAACAAGTCTTAGGAAACAACATTGGCAACCCCACGGTACTCTGCTTCTGCACTAGAACGAGAAAGCGTGATTCCTGTAATGTATTGTAGAGTTGTAACGGGATGACATGTACGTGTGCAAGCCATGAATATAAACAATATGATAAGAAAAAGTTTATAAACAATATGATAAGAAAAATCATGCAAGCCATGAATCTAAACAAGAAGAGAAGACAACAAGCATGCAGCATTCATACATGACTTGGAACATAAACCACAAATAATACCAAAGTATACTTAAAAAACCTACATTCAATCATCTTACAAACTCCAATAAAAAAAGCACAATTAACTAGTTAAACACATACGCATTAAGCAAATTACCAAACAACCCATGTGAGGTGCTAGTATGTAATTTTCGTGCTTGTTATGACTTTTGCGGGGCTTATATGTGTTGTGGACCGTTTTGAACGAATGCTTCATGACCCCTAACTTATAAATTAATTGGCTAAAAGCACATTTGCTTGAGGACAAGCAAATACCAAGTGTAGGGATATTTGATAAGGTTTTAAAAGGTACCTTTTTGAGGGGTCGTTTAAGCCCTTATTTGATCACTTTTGTATCCGTTATTGCTTAATATCGTTCCTTTTCACTTTTAAGGTCTCTTGAAGGCAAAATGCTGGAATGGCACTTATTTGGATGAAAAGGCGCGAATATACGAAGAAAATGGCCAAAGTCAGAATCGAGACACTCAAAGCTGCTAAAAACATAAGGTGACGGCGTCAGGTGTTAATTGCGACGCCGTCGGAGGATTTTTGTGACGGGACAGAAGCCAAAACTCCTATTTTCAAGTGACGATGTCAAGTTATAAAAGAGTAGGCCGTCGCAACTCAGACGGCCTAGATGTAATCCAGACGGCGTCAGAAGCTGAAGAGGACGGCGTCACAAGCATAAGGTGACGCCGTCTCAAGTCTAACGTGGCCAAGACGAAAACCTAATGACGGCGACACGACGACGTCACAAAACATAAGGTGACGCCGTCGCATATGTAATATTATATATAGAATCCGAATTTTTCAGTATTTAGTGTGTAGTCTTTTGGAGTAAAAACCTAAACTGAACCAAGGTTGTCTTGTACAGTATTTTAGGGTTCCAAACCCTATCTTACACCAAGATAAGTGTTTTACTTCATTAATACAATTATGTCTTTGATTATTTGTGTGTATGCTTGCATGTTCTCCATGTCCGGCTAATTTACTTGTGTGTTTGCTTAGGGAATATGAAACTTAATTATTGAATATTGATTGGTTGTCTGTTATCTTAGTTGATTAATGATCTAGTAATGCGATAGGTCATTCGTTGTGTACTTAATGCTTGATTAAATCTTTGTGAACCTTAGAATATGACTCCTTGAGTAGTTGTAAGCTAAACCATCCAAAGAGTGCCTTAGAGTAAGAGTTTATTATCCCTAGTGGGTTTTGTAGACGATACCCTTTGGTAAGTTCAAAGAGTTAGGGAGAAACGTATACCCTACAACCTTAGACACACAACGCAACTAGGAATAAGGACGTGACAATTCAACCACCAATAGGAGATAATTAAGGAGTAGTAAAACCTAAGTAAACACATCTTTAAACTATCATACGAGCACACATTAATTAGACATAGACTACATACACCTTAGATTAGATAATTAGATAAGTAGAGTAATCGGTAGAAATACCAACCCCCCAAATTCAAACCCCGAGATTCGTACCTTTCTATTTCATAAAAATATAAAAATACAAAAATAATCTTCCTCAACCCCAACCTTAGCGTAGTAACTTCTCACTAGCATTCCTATTCCCCTAGAGAACGATATCAATACCCGTGGCTTACCCTAATACTACACTACAACGATTAGGTTCACTGCCTAGGGTGTTGAAAAACTTGCTCGACGAAAAGGAAGTTCCTTTGACCCCGAACGACGCGTGTAGCGTTATCAAGTTTTTTGCACCACTGCCGGGGAATAGAATAGCTAGTTAGTAGTCCACCTCGTTTAGGTTCTCTTTACTTGATTCCTATCAAGTAAACTTTTTTCTCATTTTTTAGCTTTCTCTTAGTCTATCCCCCTTCTTCGTGACCTTTGTTCGTAACCCCATCACTTTTCGTCATGGAAGGTGATAACCACCCACCATTTATTAACCCACCACCAATTGACCCGCCAAGAGCCCGTACTCTTGGTGAATACTCGAGACCAAGCCACTTAGGCTATAGGAACACCATTGAGCTTCTCGACCAAGCCCAAACTACGGCCCTGCGATCCGACACCATCCGGTTGGTGCAAAACGGATGTGCATTCCATGGACTTCGTTCCGAAGATCCAAATCAGCATCTGAGGGATTTCCTCAAAATTGTCGATTCCATCGACCTTGATGCTACTACTCGAGAGACCACGCGCTTGCGTCTCTTCCAATTCTCTCTACGGGACCAAGCTAGTAATTGGCTTGAGCGACTTCCCGCCGGCTCCATCTCAAGTTGGGATGATCTTACCTCTCGCTTCCTTGCTCAATTTTTCCCACCGGGGAGAACCACTAAGCTTAGGAATGACATCTTGATGTTCTAACAACGTCAAGTTGAAGCTCTCTACGAAGCATGGACTCGATTCAAGGACTTACTTCATAAAGTCCCTCATCACGGCATTGATCTTTGGCTCCAAGTCCAACTTTTCTATGATCATGTCAACTTCCCCACCAAGCGATCCATTGACCAAGCGGCCGGTGGAAAACTTAGTGATCTCACCGTGGAAGAATCATGGGGTATAATAGAGGACCTTGCCCTCTATGACAACGAAAGTTGGGATGACCCCCGTGAGCTGCCAAAACCGTTAAGGCAATCTCCTTGCCTCCCATCGACTCACAACCTTCCAACCGTAGGATGATTGAACTTGAAGATCAAGTAAAATTCCTAATGAGTTCCTACGAAAATCCTAAGTCTTCACACCATTTGAACAAAGTTTCTTCCTCGTGTGAGCCGTTTTGTGATCCTCATAACACGCGCACTAGCACTCGATCCCCCGAACATGCTTCCGTTGACTACGCATCCTCGCGTATTAATGGAACGGGAGGAAGATTCCCTACAATACCCGGACCTAGGAATTTCAATGAAACCCGAGAGGCATGGAAAGGCAAGCCCGACTTTTACTGGGGACAAACCAAGGAATTCACTTCCAATGATTTTTCATAGCCCCCACCTAACCTTCCTAACCAACAAAACATCGAAGGGATGTTGCAAAACCTTGTTGCATCCCAAGAATCCTAAATAGCTAAGCTCTCGGACCGCTTTAACCAACAACAAGCCGAAATGGATAGGAAGATAGACAACCTTTTGAAAGCCATGACTAATAGTGATAGGAAGGTTAATGCTATCTCAACTCCCGAGCCTTCCGGTGTAGAGATTAAGGACCCAAGTAAGCTAGCTAAGCACGTTCAATTCGTCAATACCATCTCCTTAGTTAAACCTAATGGAACAAATGACGAAGAGGACCATACACTTGAGAATAATGAAACGACCGAGGAAGTAGATGAAGTAGACAATGACTATTTCAATAAGTTTCCTACGGAAGAAGAACTATCTCGCCACCCTCACTTAGTGCGTGACCTCCGTCACATGTATGTTAGGAAAAGCCCTCGAATCAAGTTTGGGAACCCTTGGAATCTTAACATACCATGTTTCATAGGACACCTTTTTGTGGCAAAGGCCTACATTGATCGCAAATCCCCAATCAACATAATGACTAGCACCTACTACAATTGGGTAATGAAGAAGCCTATTCCAACTAGGCAAGACCCCGATAATCCTAGGGTTAAGTGTAATTTTCTTGGTAGAGTTAAGGGATTGCCCGTTTATGTAGGTAGTTTCACGTTTTCTACGGACTTCATAATTGTGGATGATATTAGCACGGCCATAGACCCTAGCTTATCCCATGTTATTCTAGGAAAACCTTTCATAGAAAGCACCGGGATGACCTATGATCCCTCGTTAGGAGTAGTGCGATTCAAGGATGAGACCGATGACATAGCTTACCAAATGCCGTTTAAGACTGAGAAGTTTTCATCACTCTCTAATGATGAAAAGGAACTTAAACTGTCGGTCTATTATAGGAATGATGAGGATAGGGAAAAAGGAGTAGATTATGTTATCGCTAAGATTTTCGGATTCTATAAGGATTGCTTGAACTTAGGACCGAAATATAGGACCAAGTGGGGAGAGGACGAACTCTTAGAGAGGTGCATCATAGGGCACTTCTACAACATGGAATCCCCCATTAGAGACCGTCAAGGTGGCGGTAATGAAGTAACGTAGGAGCACGACTACGAGTCTAGCTACAAGACTCTTAAATAAAGAAAAGCGCTTCGTGGGAGGCAACCCATGCTTAATTGTTTGCTTGTTAGTGTCATATATCTTTTATTGATTGTGTATTCTCATGTTTAATTTTGTAAAAATGCTTTATTTTGTTTTTAACCTCGTCTTAATTGCATATAAAGGTATTTTACATAAAGGATAAGTGTAGAGAGGATTACACACGTTTTCAAAAGAAACGTAAACATGAGAATAACAATTCATTAAAAGATATATTTGTGTGTTTGTTCGAGTCAAATGCTTGTATCGAGTCATAATGGATGTTTTGCAGAAACTTTTCCAGATTCTAAAGATGTAAATTTTTCCAGAATTTTTTTTTCAGAAAATCGCAGACCAGTTTTTGTCAGGATAACCTGACAGCGTCAGGAAGGAGTAAAAACAACATATTACTTTTTTCTCGTTTTCTGAGCTACTTAAAAAAATTTGGAATTTTCCAAGTTATAATTTTCCAGAAATTTTGTAAACATCCATTCCACAAGCATTATATCCTAGTTTAAATCGAGTCTTATAAATATTATTACCGCCGATTTTACGCAAAGGTTTCATTTGTTTTCTTCAAGTGTGCAGGTTTAATTTATCAAGAAGAAGTTACATAAGATTGGAAGGAGCTTTTCACGCATAAATTCTTCTTGGAAAGGATTTAACCACTACTTCACACACGGATCCTACCGAGCTAATCATGGGAGTACTAGTTTCTTTCGTTTTTAATTACCTTCCAATTATCATAACTTTGATACTTTCGGGGAACATTGGGGACAATGTTCAGTTTAAGTGTAGGGAGGGAAAATAAAACGGGAACTTTGAAACTATGCTTATCCTTGATTATTTGCTTTGTCCAATTGTATTTGTGTAATAAACCATGAGAAAATGTCGGTTAGGGTAATTTTGGCACCAAATTTAAAATTTTTTATGACATATAGGAGTGGGCCATTAGTCTTAACAAAAGCGTCTCACGGATAGGAAGTTGCATGACTAGCACAAAAACCCTTTACCACCTAAATTCCACCCAAAATGTGAGGATCGCCCTTAGATTAGTAGGAATTAAAGCATTCATCTTCAATGCTTAGAGTGTGAACCGGTAGTATATTAGATTCTAGAACTTGTTTTGTGATGCATTCCGAGATCGCTAGTAAGACTACACTTGTGTAGTTAGGAATAATTAAATGACAAGAGGCATTAGGATAACCCTTGTTTGATACCCGTAATATAATTACTTCTTCCACATCGGTTGAGTAATTCCCCCACACCCTTTGCGTTGTACTCATCTTTAGTACACGATACCCCTAGTTAACCCCTCAGAGCCTATCCTTTTCGCGGTTCTCGTGATGTTTCGGTTTTTCCGGAATATCAATGAAGAGCATTTTTTACACCCCACCCCCAAATATACACCCAAATCGCCTTAGCCTACCTTGTATGCACTCACTTTTAGTGCATTATTGTTATCACCCTAAACCCTTAGTTCAATTATCTAGTTGCTTGCATGAGTTGCTAAGTCGAGTCATATCCTTTGTATACAGTTTTGGGACGATTGGGATTCATGGGAAAAGTTAAAGTTTATGAAATGACGGGAAGGGAACGTTAAATTCAAAATCCCTTTGTTTGCATAATAATGTACCCCAAGTGTTTTGATCTTTTCAATTCAGGTCAAATTAGTGTTAGAGTAATAAAAAACTCAAGTGTAGGGATGTGCCTATAAATCCCTATCATTTTGATGTTACCGTAGAGGATGGTAGAGTAAAAGTGTACGGAAAAAAAATCGAAATAAAAAGAGAAAAAATCGAAAAAAAAATTTTTTTGATGTTACCATCCTACATCTATCCTTTAAATTTATGTTTGTTTATTTCAGTTAGCTAGAGTCTAGAGTGTCGAGTCTTGGCTTAGCAACGCCATTCTTTGTATGCTTGTAACATAAGAGATTTTTGACTTGCCACCACTATATAGCCTATCCCACCAAACCCTTTGTTTCCCTACCGTAAGCCTAACATTACAACCCTTTAAAGACCTCTTTGATAGTCTTTCCTAGGTGCTTACGCCAAAGCGATTGAGGTTTGATCTATTCTCAAGTCTATGGTAATCTATGTACTAGGACCGGTTAATGAGTGTTTATCTTCCATTTCCAATTTGTTATATTTCATATAAACCCGAGAGAGATGTGAGTATCCAAACACCCCATGTGAGGTGCTAGTACGTAATTTCCATGCTTGTTATGACTTTTGCGGGGATTATATGTGTTGTGGACCGTTTTGAACGAATGCTTCATGACCCCTAACTTATAAATTAATTGGCTAAAAGCACATTTGCTTGAGGACAAGCAAATACCAATTGTAGGGATATTTGATAAGGTTTTAAAAGGTACCTTTTTGAGGGGTCGTTTAAGCCCTTATTTGATCACTTTTGTATCCGTTATTGCTTAATATCGTTCCTTTTCACTTTTTAGGTCTCTTGAAGGCAAAATGCTGGAATGGCACTTATTTGGACGAAAAGGCGCGAATATACGAAGAAAATGGCCAAAGTAAGAATCGAGACACTCAAAGCTGCTGAAAACATAAGGTGACGGCGTCAGGTGTTAATTGAGACGCCGTCGGAGATTTTTGTGACGGGACAGAAGCCAAAACTCCTATTTTCAAGTGACGACGTCAAGTTATAAAAGAGTAGGCCGTCGCAACTCAGACGGCCTAGATGTAATCCAGACGGCGTCAGAAGCTGAAGAGGACGGCGTCACAAGCATAAGGTGACGCCGTCGCAAGTCTAACGTGGCCAAGACGAAACCCTAATGACGGCGACACGACGGCGTCACAAAACATAAGGTGACGCCGTCGCATATGTAATATTATATATAAAATCCGAATTTTTCAGTATTTAGTGTGTAGTCTTTTGGAGTGAAAACCTAAACCGAACCAAGGCTGTCTTGTACAGTATTTTAGGGTTCCAAACCCTATCTTACACCAAGATAAGTGTTTTACTTCATTAATACAATTATGTCTTTGATTATTTGTGTGTATGCTTGCATGTTCTCCATGTCCGGCTAATTTACTTGTGTGTTTGCTTAGGGAATATGAAACTTAATTATTGAATATTGATTGGTTGTCTCTTATCTTAGTTGATTAATGATCTAGTAATGCGATAGGTCATTCGTTGTGTACTTAATGCTTGATTAAATCTTTGTGAACCTTAGAATATGACTCCTTGAGTAGTTGTAAGCTAAACCATCCAAAGAGTGCCTTAGGGTAAGAGTTTATTATCCCTAGTGGGTTTTGTAGACGAGACCCTTTGGTAAGTTCAAAGAGTTAGGGAGAAACGCATACCCTGCAACCATAGACACACAACGCAACTAGGAATAAGGACGTGACAATTCAACCACCAATAGGAGATAATTAAGGAGTAGTAAAACCTAAGTAAACACATCTTTAAACTATCATACGAGCACACATTAATTAGACATAGACTACATACACCTTAGATTAGATAATTAGATAAGTAGAGTAATCGGTAGAAATACCAACCCCCCAAATTCAAACCCCGAGATTTGTACCTTTCCATTTCATAAAAATATAAAAATACAAAAATAATCTTCCTCAACCCCAACCTTAGCGTAGTAACTTCTCACTAGCATTCCTATTCCCCTAGAGAACGATACCAATACCCGTGGCTTACCCTAATACTACACTACAACGATTAGGTTCACTGCCTAGGGTGTTGAAAAACTTGCTCGATGAAAAGGAAGTTCCTTTGACCCCCAACGACGCGTGTAGCGTTATCATACGCTGATGCTGAACCGGATTACAGGATAAGTAGACAACACTAACATTATCACGGTAGACAAGCGTAGCATAAGATAAAGGTGTGTGTAGCTCACGCAGTAAATTCCGTAACCAACAAGTCTTAGGAAACAACATTGGCAACCCCACGGTACTCTGCTTCTGCACTAGAACGAGAAAGCGTGATTCCTGTAATGTATTGTAGAGTTGTAACGGGATGACATGTACGTGTGCAAGCCATGAATATAAACAATATGATAAGAAAAAGTTTATAAACAATATGATAAGAAAAATCATGCAAGCCATGAATCTAAACAAGAAGAGAAGACAACAAGCATGCAGCATTCATACATGACTTGGAACATAAACCACAAATAATACCAAAGTATACTTAAAAAACCTACATTCAATCATCTTACAAACTCCAATAAAAAAAAAGCACAAGTAACTAGTTAAACACATACGCATTAAGCAAATTACCAAACAGATCAATTATTTTCTCAATAAGGTTTTATGCAATACTAATTTTTAACATACAAACACTATCAGATGGCAGAAAAACACAAGGAAAGAAACAACAAGGCCCAATGCCAACTTTAAATCCAACACAATTAATCTCCTTCTCAAACCAAGTCAATCCATGCAATCTTCTCAATATCCTCTAAAGCTTAACCACTATATATATATATATATATATATATATATATATATATATATATATATATATATATATATATATATATATATATATATATATATATATATATATATATATATATATATATATATATATATATATATATATATCCTTAATGACCAATTAATCCAAACATTAAGATTGGACATTTACTCTTTACTTTAAAAAATACTACAAATATGATCTATGACCTAATTACCTTAATAAGGTCTTCACCCTTCCATAAGATGCATAGAATGTTAACAGCTGAGACACCAACTGTTCAAGGGTACTTGTGTATTTCTCCATTGCTACATGAAAATACTTGTCGCCATCATAGCCCGTATCAATCACTCTTACAAGGCTGTGATGTTCATTTGACAACAGATGGTAAATGGTGGACAAAAATAGCTTGATGGAGCATTTTACACAACCACTCGCTTCAAAATTACAGGCACATCATCGTATGCTCCGTCATAGAGCTTTGTTTGATCTATTTTCCCTCTTTTTAATTCTTTTATCTATGCTCAACTTAATACTACTACCCGCAAAAAGGTTGAATCCGTACTCTAACATCACATTCGATGAGAATCCTTCGTATTTACCAATACGACATAATCATTTATCACCAAGATCGCGATATGTAAAGTCTGTCTTGTAACTTCGCCAAAAGTGTCAACATCAAACTTTAACACAATGGTAGATCTTTTAGCCTTATTTGGATTACTCTCTTCATAAATGGCGTGGAATTCTGAATCTTCGAAATTTTGAATTGCACCATTTAAGCTACGAACTAGTTCTAGGGTTGTCCAACATGGGTTGGTAGAAGTTGTAGGATCATGATCTCGTAACCAAAGTGATATGCAGTAGTAGGATTATCACAATTACTTTCCTAGATTGAGCTAGGATCCGTCACCTTAGGAATATGTGCCAAACAATTGATCCATCCACTCCTTTGCAATCGACATCAGTTTTTAACCCAAAGATTCTACAGTCATTGCTATCAGCACTCTTTGAAACGTAAATACATAAGTAAATAAGTGCAACATGTTAATTAAAAGACCGTAAATCAAGTAAAACACAAACAAAAACACTAAACACATACAAACACAAACACTAACACTAAACACATAAAAAACACAAACAAAAACACTAAACACAAATAAAACATAAACAAAACACTAAACACAAACAGAAACCCCAAATACAAACAAAAACACTAAACACAAACAAGACAGTGGGAAAAAAAGCATGTGTATTAGGACATAAATTAGCGTATTAAGCCATAAAGTAACTTACATTGGGCAGCATGTGATGGTTCGCCGGTGGTCGCCGCTGATACACGCTTTCTTTTTTATGGTACAGTGGTCACCGGTGATACATGCTTTCTTTTTGCCATAAGGTAATAAGGTGAGGATATGGTTAGGGTTAAGGTTTTGTGTGAAGGTGGTTAGGGTATGGTGATACATGCTAATTTAGTCCTTTATTTTTTACGTAAGGTGATGGTGTGGGATGTGTTGTGGAGGTGGTTAGGATTTTGTGTGAAGGATGGAATGTAATAATATTTAAAGACGGTATGAGTAAGGTGTTGTTTCTTTTCTTTTCTTTTTTTAGTTTAGGTGTTGTCTGGATATAGGATTTGGCTTGATATATTTGATTGGTCCCATATAAGATGTGTTTATATAGCTAATGACAAGCAGTTCAATTATCATAGTTTTCAAGAGCCTGGTTCAAGTTTGGTACTAAACTGTTAGCAAAATTATTAATAAATAATAGCAATCTTAAACCATCTCTTATCCAAGTTTGTGCCTAATTTCTTCTACTGTATTGGGTTACAAATCAAACATAAAAAACAATAAATAAATGCAATTCCACATAAAAACAATCAACATTCGATCCATAAAAAGCATCCTCATAGTATACCCACCACATGATAGAACTTAATAATTGATAATTATAGGAGAGAAGAAGATACCTGAGAAGATTGTCGGCTGGAGTAGGAGACGACGAATGGTGAGATGGTGAGGATGCTGCGAGGAACTGTATTTGTGGAATATGATAGGGATACGATGTTTCAAATAGAAGGAGGTATATTTGTAATGTGGTTTTGGGTCTAAACCTCTGGTTTGGGAGGAGGGTCTTTTTTTACACCCTTTAACTCTTAGACAAGGTTATAAATAGCGTGAGGTGTGGCGTGGCGGCGATGCCAAGCCTCAAGCCTTAAGAGCCTTTGCGAAGCCATGGCGTTTTTCAAGGCGTGACTAAAGCGGCAAAAAAATATTCATAAATTTATGTAATAATATCATATTTCAATATTTCATATACATATCAAGTTTACAAAAGGTAAGTTTACAAAAGGTGAGCTTACAAAAGGTGATATGCATAAGAAATAAAGTGAAAACTGAAAACTAAACTAATCTTGCATCTTCTTCATTTCTTCAAATAAAACCTTCTTCATGTGAGTTGTTGAATTCAAAATCCTCCCCAGCCTCTACTTCTTCTTCATCTGACACAAAATCATCCTCATGGAGTTCTCTATCAACACCAACTGCTTCTCCACCAACCTCGAGACTGCCATCTTCTTCTATTTCATCATCATCACTAATAGCAACAATCTATGACTGCGCCTTACTAGCATCAAGAGAACGCAAAACATCTATGTTCTGATTCTTCACTTTTGCCCACTTATTGATTAGTTTGGCATTAAACTGAACATAAACAAGATCATGTAACCTTTGGCTATCAAGCCGGTTTCTTTTCTTTGTATGTATCTATTAAGAAAATTAAAAATAATATTAGTTTATAACAACATTATTTACATAGTTACATTTTAAGTTTTTTTGGTTTATCACATAATTGCATACCCCCTCACAAGCACTCCAATTTCTTTCACAGCCGGAAGAGCTAGTGGTCAATGAAATGATCTTTATAGCCATTTTTTGCAGAAGTGGTGTTGTATTTCCATAAGTCATCCACCAAGTACCTAGTCAAAATTTCAAAAGGTTAATGATCCTAACCGCTAACAGCACCTAACAACTAATAGCATCTAACAGTAACTAACAACAACTAGCAGCAGGTATATCATAATTCATAAGAAATGTTATTTTCTAATCAAAATGTAAAAAACTGAACAAAATACTTATATACCTGGATCATAAGAACTGTTATTTTCTAAACACCCTTTTGCTGCTAACATTCTTCCAAAATATCCTTATTTTCCTTTGTACTTTGGGAGCTCTATATTCATCACTTGGTCTTGCTTCTCAAAGTCATGATGAAAAAACTTTTCCAGAAATGCGAAAACCGCATTCGAGACCATAACATCGTCTTTTATGCTTTGATGTTTAAGGAAGTAATAAGGATTCAATAGATAAACTGTCAAATGTAACGGACTATCAAGTCGACCTTTTGATCTAGTCTCAATAATATCTATGATAGGGCAATCGTAAGTCTCTACTTTATTGAAAGTTATTTTAATATCCTTCTTTGCTTTTTTAAGCTCTCCATACAAGAAGCCCATTGATGGCTTTTGATCTCCATCAGCTAGTCGAAGAACTTTGACTAACGGAGAAATCACCTTTAAGCATAAGTTCACCCCGTTCCAAAAATACGGGCTCATTACAATTGCATATGCTCCTTTTCCATTCTTAGTTTTCGCCCATTTAGATTTTGTCCATTCATCACTAGTAAACATAAGCCTTAACTTTTCATTTTTCTCCATTAAGCTTTGCAAGGTCAGAAATGATGTAGCAAACCTAGTAACTCCCGGCCTCACGATGTCCTTACACTTTGTAAACTTTCTCATTAGTGCCAACGTCCTATGATGAGCGTAAATGAAAATGGTTAAAGTTTTGGCCTTAGCAATCCATTCTTTAAATTTACCTTCTTTACCAATTGCTTCAAGCATAAGATCGATGGTGTGTGCGGCACAAGAAGTCCAAAATATGTTAGGCCTTTTCGTTACCAATAGTTGGGCGGCAGCCATATTATTAGCAGCATTTTCTGTGATAACTTGCACAACATTTTGTGGCCCAACATCTTCAATGCCTTTGTCAACATAATCAAATATAAACTGCCCTGTATGAGATTGTGTGGAACATTCGACCGAAGAAAGAAAAGTTGTACCTTCCCTGGAGTTCACACAAAAATTCATTTATGCTTCTTCGCTTTCGATATGTCCACCCATCTGTCATAACTGAACTACCATTTTGTGCCTACTCTTCTTCTTGTTTCTTGAGAAGTCCTTTAGTTCGCTCAACTTCTTCCTTGAATAATGGTTCCCTTAATTGATATTGGCTTGGAGGACGGTAACCTCGACCATATTGTCCAACAGCTTCAACAAACTTCTTAAACCCATCATTATCGATTGAGTGAAATGGAATACCTGATTCATATATCCATCGAGCACAATATTGATGTACACTATATGTCCTTTCTTTGTCAATAGCATCTAAAAGATTTTGTTGTTTCACATTAAGAGTTACACCTTCAGGATCTATAGGATTCGCAAACTTGTCCATTGGTCCCAAATTCTTTCGCTTTTGTTTTTTTTGACCCAACGTTGAAAGCAATGTCTTCGTCTTCGATTTCAACCTCTGCCCTCATTTCTTCTTCTTGGATTCTTTTATGTTTCTTTTTCTCTTTTGGCTCCTCAAGTAAAGTGGCACACACAATATTATCTTCCTCGCTTGCCATGTTACAAATGCATACACCTTTTCTTCTTATTCCTGCAACGTGGTACTTTAGCCTAGTAATCCCTCATCTAGATATGAATCCACATAAAGTGCATTTGATTGCATCTTTATTTGTAGCATCACACAAAGTGCCATAATTCCATCCCGGATCCCCTAAATTCCTTTTCAAGACTGAATCTGCGCTAGAATTACCCTCTGTTGTTGTTGTTGGAACCGTACCATCCAAATTATACTCTACACTAGCCATCATGTATATCTTGTTTTGCCATAAAAATAGAAAAGTGAGTGAGTAATATATGTATTTGGCACACTATATATAGCACACTGGTGCATTGCCTAATAAATATATTTACCAGATTAGTAAAAAGGATGTATTCTTAAATACACAATCACTATGTTAAGAACTTAAGATATACTACGTAGTAGTTAATTACAACTATATCAAAGGTCAATAATAACACATCATTCCAAGGCATAAATGATTAAATTCATACACCAAGTGATAGGATGACATTATTTTAACAATAAATAACTAATATTTTTTATGAACAACTACATTGTAGCAGCTTATAATCTGTTTCTACAATATAACTTTTAGATAACTCAATTTTGAAATGGGATCTACCATCTACATGAACCACCAATTTAATTATATTAACAATTGATCAATTTCCATAATTGTTAAGTACTTAGTACTTACCGATGGATGGTGCTAGTTGGACGGTGGACGACTGGACGAGGAGAGCGGTGGTGCCGTAGTTCCAAGTTGCAGGTGTCGTGGTTCAGGTGTTGTTGATGGAACCAAAAAGTAAAAATCGTATCTACCTAATTTTAAGTATGAGTGGTGGTAAATGGTAGATATTCATATGATATACTACTAGTTAGTAAAAATTAAGTTAATAATTAATAGGCTCAAATACAAAATAGCCCAAACACAAAACAACCCAAAAAGTTAAAAAAACCTCTAAACGCTTCTAAAAATGGCGCCACGCTTTGCGCTTTTGCGCGCTATTTCACGCCTTGTTCCGCGCCACGCCTAAAGCCAACGCTAAGGTCTGTTTCGTAACGTAGAGGCCACCCCTCACGCCTAGGCGACGCCTTTGCGGCGCCAAGGCGCGCCTTTTAGAACACTGCTCTTAGACGATCATTTAGAATAAGGGAAAAAAGAAACATGTTAGTTTTGCAGGCACTTATTTCTGGTTCAAAAGGGCCATTAAGCTAAAAATAAACACCCCCTAACACTTAAATATCAACCCCTTTGTCCGTAGCATTTTTGAACTACCATATTAATTTGATGATAACATAATATAAAGAAAAAATCACTCTAGCCAATTGCAAGTAGTACACCCACATGACTTTCTTATAACTACAGACACAAGTTTTTAAGAAACAAAACCACTCCTCACTTTCTCTAAAATAATAAGACTACATCTTCTTCATAACAACTTTCGGCAAGTTCAACCATTTATCCACTTAAATGTTTGATTTTATTTAGTTTCTTCTTTCTTTGTCTCTCTAGTTTTATCCAAGTTGGTTCCCAGATATTTTATAAGGTAGGTCTCAAAATTATTCACT
This sequence comes from Chrysanthemum seticuspe, assembly GCA_019973895.1. Taxonomy (NCBI): domain Eukaryota; kingdom Viridiplantae; phylum Streptophyta; class Magnoliopsida; order Asterales; family Asteraceae; genus Chrysanthemum; species Chrysanthemum seticuspe. Next base: position 101,827,084 of record BPTQ01000008.1, read on the forward strand.
AGATCGCTTCTAAACAAACTTAGTATCCAAGGTGGTTCTCGGGCACCACTCAGTAACGACATAGGTCCGCCCCTGATAAATTGTATGAAGCTTTGTGTGTTTTATTAATTTGTACAATAACATATGTATTTTTTTTCTATAAGTGTTTTAAAAATAAAATTAATTAAAAGAGTTGAATAGTCAACAGATAAATATGTTGATAGATTGTGTTTAATACTTTATGCTTTATTTGTTGTAAACTTGTAATACTTAATTTCAATGTATGAAATATTTTACTCAATAAATACCAAAAAGGTGATTCATACATTTATTCTTCTCGACATTACATTTATATTCTTGTGGCGGTCGCGACGGCGAGTAAAAGGAGGAGTATCAACAAATTGTTCTTCATATTTTTGTGTTGTTCACTTTAAGTTTGGCCGTGCGAGGCTTTTTATAGGTCATCGCCTCTTGAATGAATATTCATGATCTAATTTGGTAACTGTGATATAGTTTGTGGAAATACATATATGTCTAGGATATTTTCATCATATTGTATAATGATAGTGTATCCCCATTTAAGTACTAACCGAATACTAATTTGGTAGAACTCTATATGCAGCTATGGTGAATATAGCATGTGTGCTATCCATCATTATAATTAGATGGTCATATGTGTACGTAAAGATATTTACATATGAGGAACCATGCAAGTTGGATTGCTTTGTAAAGAAACGGATAAACATCAAGCCAAACAAGTGGGTTATCAACTTGGGTAACATACATTGGATCTCTTACTAATTTGATTCTATTAGATATGATCATATATTTGCTCTGACATATTTGATTCTATTAGATATGATTATCTCGTATCGAAGAGCCTATAAAAGGGCATGTATTATAGCGATACAGAGACACCATCTCCATCTCAATCTTCTAATCTATAGCTTAAACACTCTTTTCAAGAGTTTCCAAGCTTTCTTCTTATCAAGATTATTTAAGCATTCTTGTGCATATATATTTGTATGATCAATACTAACTTGATCGTCGGAGGGGGTTCCCCCGGGCTCAGCCCGGGGTCCTCTCTAACGGTGTTTCTTTGTCTTTTCAGCACTGTTACCGAAGACCCGAAGTCAAGGTCAACCCAAGTCAAGCGGACACCTCATCACCTTGACGACCATGCGGATTTTGGTAGCATCACTTGGCGCCATCCGTGGGACCCGAACAAAAAACTAGCTACATGTTCTATCCTACATATCAGTAACGTGTTACTGATTTTCATCTTAAAACCTCTCTACTGAGGTGAGTAGGCATCAGCTTATTAAAGGCGAATAGACATCATCAATCGAAGGTACCTAAGGTCTATCTCAAGTCATTTGAAATATGAAGTATTATCAATTACTCTTTAATCATAACACGTATATCTTATGACTCCTGTTTCAATCGGTTTAATTAATCTCTCCTTAAACCAGATGGTATGGTTATTATAAATATAGAACTGAAAAGATATCTGCTGGACTGCCATCTCGTAACCCTTTAATAACTTGCAGTACTATTATTTAAAACTACTGATATCCCATCTTAAAACCAACTCAAAACTTGGTAAGATGTGTTTACATACATGCAAAACCTGTTATGACTTATTTTAAATTCTGAAAGTAAAAATTCAAGATAGTATAGATCCCAACTCTGTTTGTGATTCAGTCCTTAATTGCAGAAATATCCAAGAACATGCTTCCACATTTTTATAGTGTAAAGTAACTCTTAAATTTTTTTTATAACAGTCCCCGATTGATCCCTTTTACGAGTCATCACAAGTTGTTGGATGAGTTTATTGGATATCTCTTCATACTATACATATTCTTCTTCTATAATTATACATAGAAACAATTACACATGGAGAACTTGAGGATCAACTTGAAGAATCCATCATCAAACACGCAAGTTGGTTCCACATTAACCAACTATATTCATTATTATCTTTTTATAGGTTTCATGATCAATTTATATTTTATATATACTCACTTATAAATATAGTCACCTGATCTCATCCTAGTTAAAACTAGTTTTGGATCTTAAACTTATGGCAGTTCCCATAATATCATAAGCCACCAGTTGTGGTCACTGGTTTAAGCTCTATGCAATACATGCATATTTGCAAAACCAACAGAGTAATGATTATGCCAAGAGATTATATGGCATTTATTGTTATTATGAATGAATTCGCTCTTTGTTGAGCTCAATCCACCCTTTGAATCGGTGAGGATCCATGAGGGAATCATGGTTTGGGTCATTTTCTACAAAGACGATGCACTTAGGACGAACAACATGAGAACTACCGACATCTCATACAATGAATTGGAGAAGCAAAAGTACGTTACAGCGAATTACCACAGCCATCTGGATATCCATTTCTTGTATCCGCTAAGGCGTAAGAAGTCGTGTTTCTCAATCTCTCACCTTATTTGAGTTGGCTAGTTCGGGGCAGCGAGATACACACTTGCAGAAGGGAGAAATTTCAACCATTAATTCACCTTTTCTTTCTAAAATATATGCAATTATGTGCAAATGTATTTGTGCCAGGTACAGTGGTGAAAGCTCGTATGGCATCAGTAAATGTCCAACTGTTGTTCCAATGAACAAGATGTGGACAGGTCAATCAATGCTAAGGCACACCCAAACTTGGAATATGACACAGCTACTCAGACTACCTGGCACGACCTACGTAAAAAGTTGCAGAGTATGCTGAACACATGACACAACCCGTTCATCTCAGTCTTGAATAAACAACAAGAACCAGCGGGCAGAAATCAAGACCTCTGTCTTTGTGAGGTTAATATGAGGTGCTCAAATCTCTTTCAAACACCCCAGCCTAACCCCACTTAAAAAGTGGGGGGTAATCATTTTTGGCTTGGTGATGATCAAATAATCGTAGAGTCTAGCCCGCCACAGAGGTAATCATCTGTCCTTTTAGTTTACTTCATTAATTTCATCAATTTGTGGGCTCAAGGTTATGAGAATGCCATCTTGCTGGGTTTGCATACGATATATACATTTGACCTGATTTATCACATAACCATATATAAATTTATGTGCATATATAACACATCTCAAATATACATGTGTATCACTTGCAAAAGCATGGGGTACAAGTTCATACTACTTTAATATTTACTAAAATAGCTCAGTTGCTAACTTGCTATTAGTCAATGGAATGAAAGTGTTAAAGAAATTAGTATCTTTTACGAGATGGGGCTAACTCTTACAGCAAAAGTACATTATAGAGAAGTAACCCAGCTATACGGACATCCATTTCTTGAAGCTGCTAAGGAGTAACTAGTCACGGTTCTTAATCTTTGACTTATCTTATTCGAGTTGGCTACTTGGAGGTAGCACGACACACCCTCACAGAAGGCAGAAAGTTATACATGTTTACCTTATCTGGTGGTTGTCATGATAAAAATCTTAGAAGAGTACATCATACAAGTGAAATACATTAAAAGAAGACTAAAAAAAATGTTGGCACGGTCATACTCATGGACATATGTGTTTTTAAAAATCAGTCCATTCTATGACGATTCTGGACAGATCCATAGTTTGGGTCATCTTCTGCAAACATGACGGTTCAAATATGACAACTACCCGTGTCTCGAATAAAATATCATGGCAGCAACATGATAGCGGGGCGACATGCCATCTCGGTGTGCTTCTTGCACGTTAATTAACACAACAAGGCAGCAACACTACTCACTGATCATAAGAGGATGCATCATACAACCTTTTATAAAAACAAGGCAGAGATATAACTTGTAAGTCTCATATTTATTTCTGAATTGTTTACAATTATGTACAAGCATGTTTGTGCAAGGTGCAAGAGATGTAATCTCATAAAGCATCACTAGACATTGACACACCAGCGTTGTGCAAGCTGATGCGCTTAATGAAACATGTGGCATAGTCGCACTAAGCTGAATATTTGGCATTGGTCATGGGTGAACAACCCGTATAGTTGCACATATAAGGGTATGGCCCAGGTCACATAAGTCGCCGTTTATTAGTGCAACCACTCGACTACATGGTGAAAAACAATATGAATTCAGTGTGTAGGCGCGACTCTCCGGTGGAATTAATTAGACCCAGAGGTAAGCAAAGTCTTCTCTCGGCTTATAATAAGACTATACATATTTTTCAAAAATCACAAGACAAATACCTTATTCCTACAACAGGTTACAATAAAGTACCATCTCATTTTTAAGGTCTTCAAAATCACAAGACAAATACCTTATTCCTACAAACAGATCTAATCTAGGGAATTATTTGACTTAATGAGTGTGTCTAGTCACTCTCTTAGTTATGACTTTCATGTATATTATCTATATATTGCTAAAAACACAGGGAGTGTTACACATATGCGAGTACCCATGACTATCCATCAGAATCATCTCATGGCATAGCTGGAAGACGGGGGAGACAACCATATTGGTAACGATTTATGCATCACCTTTATATTATGATACTAACATAACCATACAGGACTGTAAGCTATAAAACTTATCAAGAGCCCGAAGGGATCGTTTCTCGCTATTAAAATAGTCATATGACATCCAACATAACCGCTCTCGTTCCATGACATTGATCAACAACCCAAGTTGATGATACCAGTGTGGTGGAGATTCGAGCACACTAATTGTTACCTTATGTGGTAATTACCTCTACTCCAATGTTCATAGTATAATGGTTTCTTGTCCTTATAATTATAGGACTAACAGTTACTATACCAAGAAACAAGCAAAAAGAAACAAGATTGTGTAAATTCTACAAGATAAAGTTGCATTATCATCATAATTCACTTTTATCAGAAAAGTCATCCTACTGAAGCATGAATTCACCAAGAGAATGATAAAACTATCACGCAAAATGGCATGTCAAGACACCCATCACGCATCAGTGAGACAAATTAAATGAATAGACGTGAAAGTTTGATCACGTAGAGTGGCTAGTCCACCAGAATACGTGAGCCTTCATCGCGTAAAGTGGCAAGTCCACTCCAATGATACTATAATCCCGCCATTAAAAGGGATAATAAAAAGCTATAAATAGCTAGACATGTACGTACATAAAAAAGTATCAAAAATCATCCCGCCATCAAAGGGATAATAAGCTATATTGCTTACAAAGCCGCGAAACCCATCGCGCAAAGTGGCACGCCACACTAAAAACGCGAAACCTAATCGCGCAAGAGTGACATGGTCACTTCAATAATTATCCCCCAACATCTAAGGGATGAAAAGTTGTAAGTACCTAATCGTAAAGTTAATATAAAGCTAAGCAAAAAGGTCCGGACCAAAACATCATCCCGCAATCAAAGGGATATAAAGCTATAATTAATTAATGCGCAAAGTAATTAACATAACACTCTAAAAGACGCAAAATTCATTGCGCATATCTGTTTTAAAGTTGTGTCACACTAAATAGTGTGACCCCAACAATAGTATGTGATTAAAACCATAAATAGTGACGTTGAAACTATCACAAACATCGGATAAGATAACATGGTAGCAAAGGTTGTACATAATACAAATCAAACATATGCCATGAAACAGGAATAGAATATAACACGAGAGTTCATACATGTTACATTAACATATATAAACTAGGGGGCTTGATAGTGCATCCCCATTTAAGTACTAACCGAATACTAATTTGGTAGAACTCTATATGCAGCTATGGTGAATATAGCATGTGTGCTATCCATCATTATAATTAGATGGTCATATGTGTACGTAAAGATATTTACATATGAGGAACCATGCAAGTTGGATTGCTTTGTAAAGAAACGGATAAACATCAAGCCAAACAAGTGGGTTATCAACTTGGGTAACATACATTGGATCTCTCACTAATTTGATTCTATTAGATATGATCATATATTTGCTCTGACATATTTGATTCTATTAGATATGATTATCTCGTATCGAAGAGCCTATAAAAGGGCATGTATTATAGCGATACAGAGACACCATCTCCATCTCAATCTTCTAATCTATAGCTTAAACACTCTTTTCAAGAGTTTCCAAGCTTTCTTCTTATCAAGATTATTTAAGCATTCTTGTGCATATATATTTGTATGATCAATACTAACTTGATCGTCGGAGGGGATTCCCCCGGGCTCAGCCCGGGGTCCTCTCTAACGGTGTTTCTTTGTCTTTTCAGCACTGTTACCGAAGACCCGAAGTCAAGGTCAACCCAAGTCAAGCGGACACCTCATCACCTTGACGACCATGCGGATTTTGGTAGCATCATATAAGGTTCTTGATCTTTTAGAATGCCCACACCAATGACCATGAGCGATTTTTTTTCTTTCTGCCATATCAGTTTTTTTTTTCCGACGACCTACATACCACTTTTTACCACTCCAGTGACCACCTTCATCTTTTTCTTCTTTTTTTATTTTTTTTTCAATTTTTTTAACAACAAAATTAAAATTCATTAATAATAAAACACATTACATGATAATTTAAACAATATTAAACATTACAATAACTATTAAAAACTTAAACTAATAATCAAAGTTATGGTGCTCTTTGATTTCTTTTTTCATTTTCAATAGATTATGTTGTTTAAGTTCAGGCAAACTCAGATCGATTCTTGAATCATAAAAGAGGATGTCTTTGTCGTGTTTTCTTTCTTTCGGCTAATGCTCGACGTTGTAGTGATGTAGAATCGACTAACATTCAATACACACACTTATCATGCATAACCTGATTAAGAAATGTGAATGTCAAGTCTATTAAAATGATGAATGAAGCATACATATAGATGGTGTTAGTTGTACCCCTCTAGTAACAGTGACACTTTTTTTACTTGTTTTTTCCGTATAAGACATTATTTATCATATTTTATTTTGTATTTTATGTTTTTTAGTAATTTTCAGTTATCAAACTTTATATTTTCTGCTTCGTATTTTCAATTATGTTATTTTTTATAAATACAAAATTATAAAAAAAATATATATATATTAATACATAAATATAAAAAAGGGCGCCATAATCATTTCCATTATAGGGATTGGATATGAACAACAAATCCCTATTATTTAACTAAATTGTGAGAAATTTGTACAACCTATCGTTAAAACTCAAAGTTAAAAGCAATACGTGTTAACAAAATTTTGAAAACTATACGACCCAAGCTTCTCAACACTCTCGTCGAGCACATGTCGAGAATCAACTATTTCAAAATCATGACCTACTCTAAACCAAACAAAGGACACATATGTGTCGATAACCATTAACCAAGACCGATCAGACACCTAGCTAATTACGACACACCATCTAGTCATGGGTCCATATTTTCACCTCATTTCGGCCCGGTTTCACTAAACCAAATATGAAAATGCGCAAGATCCGGATAGAAAAGCTGCTGATGACAACATCGTCATTGTCATTATCAAACATTTTATATACGGCAACACAAACTTACACTCAAAATAGAAACATTTAATAACAAACGCTTGCTTCTTAACCTCACCTATTACGACAAAATAACAAAAACTCATCCTTAAATAATTATCATCATCGTCATCTAATCTCATAAAATAAAATAAAAATGGAGTATTCATCTTCGGTTATTCCTATGATAAATGAAATAAGAAAATCTGTGAACTCATTTTTGTCGGGATTTGAACCGTTGTTTGTACTTGTTGTTCCTTTTGTAACGTTTTTTGTTGCTAGGATTGTTCAATCTTTTGTTCAAGTTGTACAAGAGAAAGGTGTTAAGTCGACTGTTGTTGGGTTTTTCATGACATGTTTTAAGTATGTTTTCTCACATGTTTCTTTTAAGGTACTATGTTTTTAGAATTGAGTTATTTATGTTTTGATGAGATTTGTTGTTTTTGTTGGAAATGATAGGTTGGTGCCTGGTGTGAAGAAGTATATTGATGCTGAGAAACAAAAGGTATGGTCTATGTTTTTCTTTTAACTTTTTAGATTTTTGTAAAAATCTCGATTTTTCCTATATGCACCCGATACAAAGCCATTTTGTTTATACGCCTTGCTTAGTTCAGTTTTTATTTCTCTTATATTACATTTCTAAGAAAATTGTGCAACCGCTCACTTTTAGTCGTGGTTCTGCCACTGATTAGTTATTGCAACTTTAAGCACGGTTAGTGTTAGTTTTAGATGATATCATTAAGTAGTTGAAGCAAAAATAAGGGGTGTTTGGGATTTGTATATGGCGAATTTAAGGCAATAATCAGATACGTAGTTTTGATAAGCAATAGCAAACACACCAAATTATGATTGTATGATTATTTAGAGGTGATTTAATATGTGAATTCTTAAGTAACCAGAATTTTTCAAACGCTCAAGAAAGTGATATTATGATTATTACAATTAGAAACAGTAGAGTACATCATTATATTTTACAGCCTGTTTTGTCACAACAAATGATTATTTTATCATTTTATGACATATTTACTTTTTAGTAAAAGCAACGCCAAACACCCCTTAGCAAAGTCATTCATTTGATGCAGGGTAACATATGACTTTTGATTTAAAGTTCATACCATTTGAGTGATATATTAGTCATACCTAAGTGGCTAAGTGTACTTTTCGCACATGGACACAATGACTAGCTACTCATGAATTGTGATCATGAAGACAGTGACGCTTCGTTACAATTTGGATCATGATGAATACTTTATGTTATAAACTTTGGTTATTTTTCCTTTCCTCGATTAGCAAAAGGGAAAACGAATAATATTGAAAAGTGAAGGTGTTATTCTATTATGCAGGTTGTTGACAAATTACAATCATCTAGTAAATCGAAAAGGGATGGTTGGAGAACCGAGCTTCCAAAAACAGGATTGGGCGGTGGGGTCATAGACCAAATGAAAGACGAGAAACAAAAGGATCCGGCTTGGCAAGGCAAATGTTCTGGTACAGTGTATGTTCTTCAAATTGTTCCGCAACTCTTCCATTAAACTCTATGATCACAAAATATTTTATCGATTTTTTTTAAGATCACCACATCAGTACACCCTAGTACATACTTTTAAATGTGGCAAAATAGCCAGGTTGGATGATGGTCAAAATGGGCAATTTTGCTACAGGTCAGGTTGGCCCAAAAAATATTTACCAAATTTTGATTTATGATAATTGTCAAATATGAACATATTATTACAGAATTCATGTTCTGACCGAGCATATGGAAAGACAAAACATTTACCACTTATTCCACATTGGTTGGTATCCTATGCTAACATTTATTTCTGCAGGTATATTGGAGGCAATGAATCTGAAGGTCACTTTTCGTTAATAAACGAGGCGTGTTCAATGTTAGTAAGATGCATATTTCTCATTTCTCACTTTCTCTTATATAATTTGGACCATAAAGTTCTCTACTTAATTAACATTACATTTTAGGTTTGCACATACAAACCCGTTACATTTAGATGTCTTTCGAAGTGTTGTGAGATTTGAGGCAGAAGTGGTCGCCATGACAGCCGCTCTATTTGGAAGTAAAGAAAAAGCGTCAGGAGGACAAGTATGTGGAAACATGACTTCAGGAGGAACCGAAAGTATATTATTAGCTGTGAAATCATCACGTGACTACATGAAGGCGAAAAAGAACATCACATGTCCAGAGATGTGAGTTGATCATTTTTCCGTTTTTTTTTTTTTTTTTTTTTTTTTTTTTTTTTTTTTTTTTTTTTTTCAAGTAGAGGTGGGAAAATGGGCGGTTTGGTAAAATGGGTTAGGCCAATCCACAAAGACATTTATGATTTATCTATGTATTCTAATTTTAATTTATAATGTGCTAAATGTGTTAACAAAAACTAGATTATTACAAGAGTAATCAAGCCTTTTCACATAAAACGATTTAGGAGGTTTGATGCATTTGAAGACACTTCGTATGACATTCGACCCTAAATTTGGGTGTGATTACCTTGTTTTAACATTCCTATTCCTAAACTTGGGTGTGATTATGTTTACCTTGTTTCACATAAAACGATTTAGGAGGTTTGATGCATTTGAAGACACTTCGTATGACATTCGACCCGTTTCTTTTTATAATTTATATATGTATTCTAATTTTAATTTATAATGTGCTAAATGTGTTAACAAAAACTAGATTATTACAAGAGTAATCAAGCCTTTTCACATAAAACGATTTAGGAGGTTTGATGCATTTGAAGACACTTCGTATGACATTCGACCCTAAACTTGGGTGTGTTTACCTTGTTTTAACATTCCTATTCCTAAACTTGGGTGTGATTATGTTTACCTTGTTTCACATAAAACGATTTAGGAGGTTTGATGCATTTGAAGACACTTCGTATGACATTCGACCCGTTTCTTTTTATTAGGATAATCCCTGAATCTGCACATTCAGCTTATGACAAGGCTTGCCAATATTTCAAAATCAAGTTGTGGCGTGTTCCTGTGAATAAGGAGTTCCAAGCAGATGTCAAAGCTATCAAGAAATAGATCAATAAAAACACCATAATGGTAAGTACTCTGTGGCTGTTAAAGTTGTCTACTAATTGTCATGTTTCGTTCTCTCATCATTTGATTAAACTTATTCCATTAATCTAACTTACATTACAAATCAGATTGTTGGATCGGCACCTGGTTTTCCACATGGAATCATTGACCCAATCGAGGTAACGAGCCTGACCCTACAGATTTTGTCAACTCATCAACCTTTTAAGTAATTGTACTTGATCTGCGTTGCTTAGCTAGCTGATATACAAGAAATAGATATTACATATATCACCTCAGATATTGGGGCGATTTTGGCATTGTCTCTTGCAAGACACTTTTGGTCAATAATATCGCCTTAAATATCGAGTTACTGAAGACCAAGTACTAATGTTTAAGAAGTTTTCCTCAAAGGTGTCCTGCAAAATTATGATGATTTTGGCATTGTTTCTTGCAGGAGCTCGGTGAATTAGCATTCAGTTACGGGATCTGTTTGCATGTAGACCTTTGTCTTGGGGGTTTCGTGCTGCCTTTTGCACGTAAACTTGGGTGTGATTATGTTTACCTTGTTTTAACATTCCTATCCCACTATGCCTTATGCATCATGCCAAATATATTAACTTTCTTTGTCTTTATTCTTATCGTAGGTATCCTATTCCACCGTTTGACTTTTCTGTCCAAGGAGTGACCTCTATATCAGCAGACGTGCACAAGTATGGGTTGGCCCCCAAAGGGACTAGCATAGTTTTATACAGAAACCATGAAATTCGGAAGGTAACAAGTTTAATAGTTATACAAGTTTATATTGTACGTAAAATTTGAGTTTGAATGCTCATTATCTTTATTGCTTTTCTAATTGTGGCGTATCTGGTGGTGGCCCGGCGTATTGGAAATTGGCTAACTTGTGTATCCTTTCATCTTAAACAGCATCAATTTGTTGCTGGTAAGTTTCTTCCTTCAGAAGCATGTTTCTTCTTAAAATAATCATATTACATGTTGAAATAAATGAATAGAATCTGTTGGTTATCTTGTTTAAATCATAAAAAAGCCCAACGCCGAAAAAGATGCGTGTGAGTTTGTTGTATGAAATGCTTGAGTAGGTGGAAAATTAAGTGGGCTGGGTAACGGTCGACAAATACTTTTTGACCCGTTGGAGGAAAAATATTACCCAAATCGAGACGTTTACGGTTTACTCATAAATGTTTTGAATTTGACGCTTTTGCTTGAGTTCTTATAGTACTTTTTATGTCGATGTTACAGTTACGGAGTGGTCTGGTGGTCTTTACGTATCTCCAACAATAGCCGGTAGCCGACCTGGAGGTCTGATTGCAGGGGCTTGGGCAGCTATGCTTTCTTTAGGACAAGAAGGTGACATATTTTGATCCTAACCTTATAAAAACTACCCCACTTTTTACCACATCTTATACACTATAACAATCATTATTGGTTCGTTTTTTTAATAGGTTACCTTGAGCACACAAGAGATATAATGGAAGCATCAAAGAGGATACAAAACGGGTATTTTGCTTTCTCCAATCTCTTTCAAATTTTTAACATAAAACTTTTTTTTTTCCCCATTATCATAAGAAAGATCATCATAATGGTTTGCAGAGTGAAAGATATCCCAGAGCTGTATATCGTCGGAAGACCAGATATGACAATTGTGGCTTTTGGGTCTAATGTTATCGACATATTTGAAGTGAACGACATGCTGTCTTCTAAAGGATGGCACTTAAATCCATTGCAGAGACCCAACAGGTATACTATAACAGCTGTTATATCTTTTAATGGGTCAAGCGGTTAATATTTTGAATTTTATTGCTTAAAGTCAATGGATTGAGCAGATCAAACTGGTCAAAACTTGCCTAAAATGTTTTAAATGTATATAACTATGTAACGAGTTCACACATTACTTATGAATGAACACAAAACTTTTGTTGGTCGACCAACCTGACATGGCAACAGTAAAAACAAGTACACATTTGACAGTAGCCCGTTTTGACCCGTTATCAAACTCGCTCATCCCATGCATTTTCCAGCAAAACTAGTTTATTTTTGTGAATTGTGAAATAATAATCTTGAAATGACAATTAAAATCTGTTCATTTCTACAGCATCCATATTTGTGTGACCCTTCAACATGTACCTATTGTTGACGACTTCGTGAAAGATCTAAAGGAATCGGTGCAAATTGTAAGTAGCTATTAAAACATAATAATCCCATTTCGCTGTTTATGTAAAAACAAATCTATTTTATGTTGTATTATTGGCAAATTGTAATTACTTTCTTCTTGTTTAGGTAAAGAAAAATCCCGGGCCAGTAGATGGAGGGCTTGCACCAATATATGGTGCAGCTGGGAAGATACCAGATAGAGGTATGGTTAATGAGTTACTGGTGGATTACATGGACAATACATGCTGATAAGATTCTTGGATATTTGGATTTAATTCTTTGGTCATAGCTTTCGAAGGGAAGGACAAGGAAACCTAATTGTGTGTCTATGTTAAGTAAACTGCTGTATACATAGATTGTTGTTATGTTATAATTTTTTTTTAAAAAAAACATCGTTATCCTTGACGAGGGAGCACAAGTAGATTTGTTGAAATTGACAACCTGAAAACAGTGGCGGATCTATAAATTTGTTAAAGCGCGCTTAATGTTAAAACTCTAAATAAATATATATATATATTTTTACATTCTAATGGTGTTCAAAGGCTACACGAGTAGAACGTTGATCCATGAAATAAGCGGGGGTGGGTGGGTGGTGGTGGTGGTAAATTGCTTAGTCTGTATTGTAATTATACATTATTCACGATTTATTTTAGTGTGTGAAAAGTAATAACAGAATTGTCCATGATAAAGTTAGGGGGTGTTTGTTTCGCTTATGGCTTATTTGATTTTAGGCTTATGTATCATAAGCTTACTTTTTGGCTTATATAAGTTTCTTATGTTATAATAAGCTTATATAAACTGAAAAGTTTCAAAATAAGCGACAAAAAATGAGCTTATGAAGCATAAGCCAAAAATCAAGTAAGCCATAAGCAGGAAAAAATGGAAGTTGTCACCTCAACTTAGCATTCCTATAACAACTATACACAAAATTGTTTTTGCCTTAATGCTCCTCCCCTAAGCTTTTTAAACATCTTACCCAAACACCTCCTAATTTTATAAGCCCTATATTTATCCAACCCAATAAGGCATTATAAACGGATGAGCTTTTCATGTCTAGATTACTCAAGGGGGACAAGTTTTTATTTTTTATTTTTTTATTTATCATTATTTTTTTTAATGCTATTTAACCAAGCTATTGCGTATCTAAACTTTCTTTAGCCGCCCTCAAAATGTGTATGTACTATTTAGTAAGGCTTATGTTAATACAAATATCGTCATTAAACGTTATTTATATTTTATGATCTTTACCTAAGTTTTGTTAACGACAAAAGTAAATTTAATTTTTATAAAGCATAAAGCTTGTTAAGATTAATAGATATTAAAACAAGCTTTCCTTAAATAAAATCTTCATCACTCAAGCACTTACATTTTGATTAGTCATATATCAATTAACTTTGATATCCCTCTAAACCATAATGTATGTTAACATTTTTAGATCAAGCATGTTTTAGTTTCTTAAAACAAAACATTACATATATATTTACATTTAACATATTTTTAAAAATAGAAAACAACATATGACATCATGTGGTGCATCATTGAAATCTCTAGAGGATTTCATAAAATATTTTGTGTGGATTTGGACTCTTACATGATCTTTGTTAGATTTGGTTGACTTTGGTAAGATTTTGGTAATCTTGCTGTCAGACCTGGCGGCACCAAAAAGTTATACGGGTGGAACCATTTTTATGGTTCTGTGGTCCGTCGTGACAACAGAAGGTTTTGGCTATAAATAGCAAGTCAACCCAAGTTGTTTTCTCATCCCTTTCTAGCATAATCACACACATTCCTTCTCTCTAACATTTCTAACTCAGTTTCATATCATTATAGTGATCCTCTTTTGTAGCAAAGAAGATCAAGGCATATTCAAGCTTCAACAAATAGTTGGAAGTCTTGTTTGTTTTATTGTTGTATAATCTAGTCTTGTTCATACATCATTGTTGTACCAAACCATCATAAACTTGTGAGTGTGAGTGGTTAGTATTTTAGTCCTTAAAATACATTGTGTATCAAAGAACTCGACATCTAGCTTAGTGCCGGAAATAATGTGTAAGCGAAGTGTAAAGGTTTCTCCGCCGGTGAAAGGAGCTTGTTGACTAGTGAAGTTAAACTCTCGAGTTGGAGACTCGGGGAGTGGAGTAGGGCAAGGAAAAAGAGTCCTTGTAGACCGAACCACTATAAACAACTTGTCGTGGTTTGATTGTTTCTTTTTTTATTTACTCTTTATATATTGTTTGCATACTGCTTGTTATATCTTTGATCAATATCAATTGATCATTACAATAAGTTTCAAAACAAAGATTTTAATCGGTAAACTATTCAACCACCTTCTAGTTTTCCACATCTTAGAACTATAAACATCTTAAGGTGCGTTTGTTTTGTGGTTGTGGGCTGGATTTGGATTTGAAAAGAGAATTCAAATGTTTGGTTGATTTGTAATAAAAATATAAAGGGTTTAGGGCCCGTTTAGTTGCGTTTTGGACTGGGTTTTTATTTGACAAGACGTTATTCGGCCATTTGGTTCAAGATTTCACTTTAGCATTTAAGAATCATATAAGAAAAACTTCTACACTTTCCATTCTTGGATCCAACCATTGGTTTCCTGACATGGGTGAGGTCAGATTAACTTTTTCTCTCTACATACTTTTTCTTTTTATATTATAAAGTAATAAAATTAATTTTTAATACTTTTATTAATTATTTAAATATTATTTTTTAATTTAATTATATTATTTTCTTTTATCTCATTTTTTTTTTCTCTTTTATATCAAATCTAAATCCAAATCCTAAACCAAATTTAAATACAAATTCAAATCTAAATCATAAACCCACCTATATACCAAACGGTCCCTAATAAAAGAAAGTGATGGAGTCACGTTTTGAGAAAAATTGTGGGACCCGTATGTTTGATTATTTTTCTTTCTTTTTTTTTTTTATATTTTAAAATAATACTTTTATTTCTAAATTTATAAAATCTATCAAATAAATGTGGGGTGCATTTGGTTTGTAGATGAGGTTGGATTTGGACTTGAGATTGGCTTGAAAAATATATATATATATATATATATATATATATATAATTTGAAAAAATTAAGTTTATTTTATAAGTAAAAAAAAAAAAAAAAACATTAATATATAATTGAAAACTTAAACAGATAAAATAATAAAAAACATGGTGAAAGAATTTATGAAATAAAAACATTGTACTATTTGATTCCACAAAACCAGTAAAATAGATGAGAAATCAAGGGCCCGTTTGATACATGGGTTTTAGTGGGTTTGGATTCAAGATCATTCAAATCAAGTGTTTGTTATATTTTTTTGAAATGATATAAGGGTATTGAATCATAGATTTAAATCACCCCTAGGTGGGTGGGTTTTTATGATTCTAACCAATTATAATTTTTTTTTATTTGATAGAATTTTCTCAACCACATATTATTCTCTTTTTTTTTATTATTTTTATTTTATTTCAGATAAATACATAAAACTTATTAAATAAATACATAAAATTAGTTTTCTCTCTCATTCTTTTCTTTCAAACCTTTTTCAAATTCAAGTCCAATTATAATCCCACTTACAAACCAAATGCACCCCAATATTTTAGATGAAACATATGTGTCAGTCCAAAAATATTATGGAGTACCAAACAATGAATTGAAGTAATCTTTGATTCAAAGCTTACTCACATCCGTGTACCAAACAACCCTAAGTTTTAACTTTACTTTAAATTAAGGGGCAATTGCATATATACCCACTAAAACTTGCATATTTGCATATATACCCAAAACATGCTTAACTTGTGTTGTACATCATGCATTAAAAACTTATATTTTGAGAAAATATACAAGTTTTTAAGTTTTAATGGGTATATATATATATATATGTAATTTTCCCTTAAATGAAAATCCAATTTAAAATCCGATTCCATACCCCATATATACAAAAGGGAGAGCCCATACTGTTTTAGTGTTTTATATCCAAACACCCCGCCTAAGTCTAAAGGAGCTTAAAAGTTCCCGCCAAAACCAAAATAAAGTCCAACTCTCTCTCTCACACTAAAATCACACACAAACACACAGATCAACTACCTAACGAAATGGAAGTATATCAATTTATACAATATAGACGCTGTTGTATACGTACAATTAACATTACGAACATCTGTTTCGAGATCGATAGGTATCTTCTATCACTCTGATTCTACACTCGTTAATTTTTACTCATATGCATAATTTTCTCTATTATTAGACTCATGAATTGTGATATTTAGTTGCTAATTTTTCTCTATTACTCGCGATTATATTTGTGATTTGAACTTTATCCTGATCTATTATGTTCTGTGGTTAGGTTAAGTTGTAGAGTGTTGAAGCAAATTCCTGCTGTCCGATTAGGCTGGAGAGTCCTGCTTCAGTCAACGATGCCGGAGGGAAAGAGTCTTCCTTCCTGCACAATAAGTAACACACGTTAGCCTCGCCCTGGATGATGTCCAGGACCAAGCTCCGGCGTGAAAGTAAGCTGGAGGGTAAAGATGGCAATAAATGCAGTGATTAATGTATGTGTGTGTATTTATGTCTGTCGAATCATTAAATGTGTTGGGGTATTTATACTACCCCAACTATGTACCTTCGTCACTGTAGATACACTGTTCGTGCAGACCTATATTACCTGTTTGCAAGCCTATAGCCACCCTAGTTGATAGGCCACGTGGTAGGAATCCCTTAAAAACTGGATACTGTCATTTGTCGTCCGGACGGTTTGGGCAATGCCGTCCGGCCAGCGATGATGCCGGACCGTATATCGTCCGGACATATACGTCAACATGTCCCCCCCAGTATTGGGTCACCGGGTGAAAACCGGTGACGCAATACTTGAGAGTGTGCAATGTTCCGGAATGCGCTCTTTAGCGTACCTCGCGGTGGGTTTTAATGACATTTGCGGTTTTTGGGCTGTTCTGATGGGCCTGCCAGTCTAATGGGCTTTCATCCGTGTATTTTCGTCTTCCGAGATTGACGTGGACGGGCCAGATGAGGCCACGTCACCTTTTACTGACTGATGGGACGTTTGACAGCCTATTAGGGTTTCTTCCTTCGCCTATAAAAGGGGCTTTTTACCACGGTTATTTTCTCACACATCTTTCTGACTTTTTACATTGCTCTTGCTCTCCGGAATATCTTCTTCTTCGAATTTATAAGGTTCGTCTCGTTCTTCCCTGTAATTATTTGTATATCCCTTCCGGCATCCTTTTAGTAATGGCCGAACAAATGACCGAAGAACAGAGTAACCCTATTTCGACCGAGGTTATGCAACTTCCGGTAATTTCGAAGTTCGATATGCATATCCATACATCTAAGTTGACACAACCCGAGCTGGACAATATAGTCGTAGAATATGGTATTCCTCTTGACCTTCGTCCCCGTCTTCCTCCGGACAATATGACAATGGACCAACTCCCAGCGGATACGATTGGTATATATCCTCAACAGCTGGATACCGGAGGTGTTAGGATTCCTTTCTCTACCTTTCTGCTGAACGTGATTAGACATTTTAGAGTTCATTTTTCCCAACTGGTTCCCTTGGGTTTGAACCGAGTGACCCTTTTTGAAATTAGGTGTTATAGTTTGGGCGTTCGTCCTAGGGGCTCCTTGTTCAGGGCATTTTACCGTTTGTGCAAGCAGGGGCACTGGTTTTCTTTTGAGAGTAGAACGGGCAAAAAGGCTTATAAATGCTTTAAGGAAGTGTTGACCGGCCTTAAGCACTGGAAGTAGAAATTTTTCTTGATTGACCGTAGGGCGATTCCACATGCCATGGCCTGGAGGCATAAAGACTCCAAGATAACGGATCCCTTCCCAGTCGGTTTTTCCGAGCCGGATGCCGAGAAGCTGAGCGGTACTCTTATTTTGCTAAGGAAACCCACCATAAGCCTGTTATGGATGTGCCATCTGTCTTCGGTTTTCAAGAATCCGGGGTTCGAGCCTCTTCTAAAGGATGCCGAGGGTCATTGTAATTATTTGTCTTGTGCCCTAGGTTTTGCCATGTTTATTATCTTGTGCTTTGCTTTTAATGAGTTTTTTTCTTGCAGTTGTCAATATGTCTGAATTTCTTGAGCTTCCCGAATGGGATGATACTGTGGTGAGTAAAGGGCCAGCCGTTGACCCAACTAGGGAGGTACCAAAAAGGACGACGGATCCTCTTCCGGTTGGTGCATCTCTTCCCCCCAAGGACCTCTTAGCCCTCCGAGCAGAGGAAGCCGATCCGGATGTGGTGGCGGCTAGGGAGAAAAAAGAGAGGGAAGCCCGGGAGAAAAAGGAAAGGGAGGCAGGCAAGAGGAAAGGTGGTGAGGGCATATCCAAGGCCCAAAGCAAGAGAAGGAAGACAAAGAAGACGGGTTTTGTTGAGCAGTTTTCTTCGGGCTCTCCGGTGGTAAATGCGGATCCCCTCAACCAAGCTGATCCGAATGAGCCAGGGGTGAATCTGAACCTCACCGCCGAGCAGGGAACACCTGTTGTTGCTTCCGTGGGAGGGGGTGTGGCTGTGGCCCGGGAAGGTATGGGCGAAAACGAGGGCGGGGGCGGTGATCAATTGCAACAGCCGCCTCTGTCTCAAGGAGGAGAGCCGACTCCTCCGGTGAACTCTCCTCTTCACAACTCCGACGGTAAGCATTTATAAGCACACGCATCTCTCTTTCATTTTGTCACTTCTAATTGCTAACTTAATTTTTTGGTGTACTCTAGGCCAATCGGCCCCTCGTAGCCGCGGTCCCGACCACATTGAGAGGGTCAACCTGTTGGATTCAGGTATGCCTTGATCTTACTTTCGTCCGTGTCTTAATAAAGTTTTTCCCTCACTATCTCCTTTTGCTTTTCGCTGCAGATGAAGCTACAAATGTTTTCCTCCCCCAGTGGGGTCTCCGCGACGACGTCCGGATAAACACATACCGGTCCTGCAGAGAGATGATTGACAACGTTGC
The DNA here is from genome assembly GCA_019973895.1 of Chrysanthemum seticuspe. NCBI lineage: Eukaryota > Viridiplantae > Streptophyta > Magnoliopsida > Asterales > Asteraceae > Chrysanthemum > Chrysanthemum seticuspe. The sequence goes on from BPTQ01000008.1 coordinate 101,846,689, forward strand.
CACTCCGGCCGAGAGAGAGGCCTTGGAGCAGATAAACAATATAGATCTCATTCGGCAGGCATACGAAGATTTCGGGAAGAGTGTGATCGTCCAGGGTGAACTGTTAAGGAGGTTCCGGGATCTTTCCAACGGTTACTTTTATCTGAATGAAGCTCACAAAGGTTGCGAGGGGCTTGCGGAGAAACTCCTTACCGCCGAAGGTGAGAACAAAAGGTTGACGGAGGGGTTGAGGAAGCTAGACTCCGATCTGAAAACCAGTGCCGGCAAAGAGAAAGATTTGGAGGAAGAGGTTGACAGGGTGACCCGGGACCGAAATGAGTGGAGGGAGGCTTCTAGTGCTCAGGCTGAAAAAATAAGGAAGTTGGAAAGCGAGTTGGCCGTCAAAGACCAGTCTCTAGCCGCTCTGCAGGTGGAAAACGGCAAGTTGGTAGCCGAGGTCGCCCAAAGCGAGGTGGTTAAGCAGAATGCCGTCAGGATGTTATTACCTTCGGCGGTCCGTCGGTTGTTTGGTAGCGTTGAGTACAAAAAGAGTATGGCTAAAGTGTATAGCTTGACCTACCAAGCAGGGTTTGTGACTGGGGCCAAGGTGAACAGGACCGAGGAAGAGATGGAGGTCGCCTTGCAAAAGATCCGAAAGGTCAACAGGGATGCCCCGAACTTGTGGAGGGCCGAATATGACAAGCTTTTTGAAGCCGAGTATCCCTTTATTCAGAAGCTTGCCGACTCTTGCCGCTTGCCTCTAGGGGATCTGATGAACCTGGAGCCGGAGGTTCCAGTCAGTAAGGACACGCCCGGACCATCCGGGGCTCCTCCTACCACCGAGACTCCGGTAGATGCCGCGGAGGAGAATGCTTAAGCCTGGAACTTCTTAGGACTTGTATCTTTATGAACAATTATTCGTATGATGTTATTGTAATAACTAATAATATTCGTTTATCGTTAACTAGTTTTGTGAATGGATTTCTATTTTTGCTTGACATGTACTTCTTTTGCACTTTCTTTCTCTTTTTTGGTTTCGTAATGTCCTCCTTAGGTTGTTCTAAGGGCATCCGACCGTATAGGTCGTGCATCCGGTGTCCGGGCATCCTCCTGAAGTTAGAGGGCATCCCTTATTTGGGTATTATATGTTTTTATACTCGACGGGGGCCAGCCATCGGAATTGTTGTATAATCACATTAGTTGTTACTTTTCATACTCGACGGGGGCCAGCCATCGGAATTGTTGCACTATCACCAGTTGTTATATTTCATACTCGACGGGGGCCAGCCATCGGAATTGTTATACTATCACCACAGTTTGGAAAATTGTCTCCCTACTGCTGGGAAACTTTTGTCATTTAGTTGATCACACATAGTCCTTTCGGATTACACGATTACAATAGGATTCTTGTCACAATAGCAACTATAAGAAGCAGTTTCTAAGATTTATAGCGTGCCAGGTCCGGGGGACCTCCTTCTCCTCCATTGTCTGCAACTTATAAGAGCCATTCTCACTTGCTCCTATTATACGATACGGCCCTTCCCAATTGGGCCCTAACTTTCCTAGATTTTCCACCCGGCTTGCTTCGTTCTTGCGGTAGACAAAATCTCCTATTTTGAAATTCATTGGCCTAACCCTCCGGTTGTAGTATTGTTCTACTTGTGTCTTGTATTTAGCTTCCTGAATGGCGGCGTTTTCCCTTCTTTCTTGTAAAAGGTCTAAGTTCAGACGTTGTTGTTCCTCGTTCTGATCTTCTCGGAACATCATCGTCCGGTGTGTCGGCATCCCTATTTCCGCTGGGATTACAGCCTCACTGCCATATGTTAGGCTGAAAGGGGTTTCTCCGTTGCATGTTTTGAGAGTCGTCCGGTGTGCCCACAAAACGTTGGGCAGCTCATCTAGCCATCCCGCTCTCTCTCTTCCTAACCTTGTTTTTATCCCATCCATCAGGCTTCGATTTGCTCGTTCTACCAGCCCATTAGCTTGCGGATGTGCCACGACTGTGTTTATTTGTTTGATCTTTAACCCCTCGCACCACTTCTTGAATGGGTCATTCACGAAATTGGTTCCGTTGTCGGTGACTATGATCTTCGGCAAACCATACCTGCATACAATGTTCTCGTACACAAATTTTATGACATCCTTGCCCGTCGTTTTGACCAACGGCTTCGCTTCTATCCACTTGGTAAAATAGTCTATGGCCACAATCACATATTTGATGCGGCCGGGTGCTTCCGGAAAAGGGCCTAACACGTCCATTCCCCATTGGTAGAAAGGCCACGGAGACATGATCGATGTCAGTGGCGTCTTGGGTAGTTTTGGTACCGGAGAGTGTATCTGACAAGAGTCACATTTCCTGATTTCTTCTCGGGTATCCCGGTGCATGGTAGGCCAATAATATCCTTGTCTCATAAGCTTGGCCACGACGGTTCTCGGTCCGGCGTGCATCCCACAGCAACCCTCATGCACTTCCCGGATGATGTAATTTGCTTGTAACGGCCCTACACATCTCATCATCGGTACCAAGTAGCCTTTCTTAAAGAGGACACCTTCTTCCATAACATACTGCGGAATTTTCATTCTTAAGCTTCTAGCCTCATTTGGATCCTCCGGCCACACACCCTCTTCCAGACACCTGATGATCGGTGTCATCCAATTGTCCGTTTCCTCCTCTACCACGGTGTTAATTACTTCTTCATCTCTCGACGGCCTTTCCAGGATTTCTACGAGCACTTTCTTGGTCAGGTGGTCGAAGGCCACTGTCGCTAGTTTACTTAATATATCTGCCTTCTGATTTTGGGCCCTCGGAATGTTGCGAATCTTAAAGTTTTGGAAGCCGGATATGTACTTCCTTGCTTGAGCTAAGTACTTCTGCATGCTTTCCTTGGTGGCTGTGAATTCCCCATTGATCTGACTAGCCACAAGTTTTGAGTCCACCCGCACGCTTAAAACCTTGATTTTAAGTTTTCTTGCGATCCTTAGGCCGGCTAGTAGGGCCTCATACTCTGCCTCGTTGTTAGTGCTAGGAAAGTTTAACCGCAGGGCGTAGGTCAGTTCTACCTTTTCTGGGCTGATTAGAACCAAACCTGCTCCGGATCCTTTGTTATTTGAGGCTCCGTCCGTATATAACAACCATTCTCCTTCCTCTACTTCCATAACGTTCGGACTTGTCCTACCTCTAGATTCCACCGGCACTTCCGTTAGGAAGTCCGCTAGCACTTGCCCCTTGACTGCGTTGCGAGGAGTGTAGGTGATATTGTATGCTCCTAGCTCCACAACATATTTGGCTAATGATGAGTGTGTAAATACTCATCATTTTTGGTTAAATCTGAACTGCAAAACGTTTAAAAATGCTCAGAAATGCATCAAAATACTAAAAATATTCCAAAATTGCATTTTATATGTTTCAGATACAAAATGTTCAAAATCAGATGAAAAATGAGCTAAATTTGCATAATTGGCAGTTTCAGTCCCCCAAGTTTCAAAAATTGTCAAAAATAGTCCCTGAGCTTAATTTCAAAAGAAAAAATCACCAAAGGTCCTTTTAAAATCATAAGTTGTCAAATTAGTCCTTTAGTGAAAAATATCAAAAGTTTTGAGAAATTACAAAATTGGTCCTTCAAGTTTAAAAATTGGCAAAAATAGTCCTTGGAAAATTGGAAAATGTCAAGTTTGGTCCTTGTATTATGGAAGCTTGTCACTTTTAGTCCCTTGGAGCAACTTTGATAAAATGGCAGCATTGGTCCCTTAACTTTCAGAATTTGCAACAAAGGTCCTTGATATATAAAACTCTTTAAACCTTTTGGCCTTGTCAAAACCCCAAGTGACCCCCTGCCTATCCAATTGACCCCTGCCATAACAATTTTGGACCCCCCTTCAATATATAAGCCCGGTCAACATCCCAAGTCAAACAAAACCACTCACGGGTTCCCTCCTTTTTCACTGTCATCTCCATCATCACACACCCTGCAACACTCCACCCCCCCCCCCATCATCACAACCACTCCTACCCTCCAAACACCTCACGCCAAAATATATTTATTACACCTTTTCCCTGTCCCAAATCACCAGTACCCATTTGCACAATTTTGGCGCCAAAATGGGAAATCAAAGGTGGAGATCAAATGAACCAAATCAATGGCCAGGATTGAGTTGAGAAACCCTAATGGAGCATATAAATGAAGAGAGAAGACAGAGAAATGGTTTGTCACTGTTTTTAGACCAAATCCTTAATTTCATGTTTAGTCGTTTTAAGTTTTTATGTAATCTTTTAGCTGGGATTCAAGTTTTTATGTAACAAACAAGTAATTTATGTATCAATATATCAGTTTTAGCAACTCATTTCCAGTTTTATGATTGTTCTCATTTTCCCGCCAAAAGCCATTCTTATCAAATTACAATTTTTAGGTTGATGAAAGTGTTTCAAATTGTTTGTTTAAGCTTGTATTTGGTTAATAAAGAGAATTGGTGAAGTCTTATGGTTTGTAATTCAAAATTCCAAAATGGTCAACGAAAGTCAACTGTGGTGTTCTCATTTGGTTCAGAGATGGAATTGGGTTGATCTAGTTGCTGGATTGGGTTTTTTTTGGTGTTTTACACTGGTTTGTTACTGTTATAATGCTCAAATTTGGCTGGACTTCTTGTAAGTGTAAAGCTTAATCTCATTTCTAGCTTAATATTAAGTAGAAGTTACTGTTTCATGTAGATCTGTCATTAGTAGTGATTAGTACTGTTATCTAGCTTGATTTAGATGCATTGGATCTGTTTTGATGTTAGAACAAGCTTGTCTTTGTTATTTGGTTAAAATTCTTGCACAACAGTCACATAGAGGAGTGTTTGGTTTAATGCTTAAAACTGTTTTAGAGGTTAAAATATTGGATTAGATCAGTGGCTTTAGGCTTGATATAGTTTATTGAGTTCATATCTGTCTTTGTTTTGCAACCAATTGCATTAAAAGTCAAAATTTCTTTTCAACTGTTCTTGAGCTCAATTCTGTTGAAAACAGTTACTGAAATCATCTCACATAGATGTAGAATTTGATGAACTAGCTTGCTATAACTGTATTACATCATATTTCATCTTTATCAGTCCAACATTTGCATCTAAATCTCAAAAAAGTCAACCTTCATAACTGTTCTTAAAAGTCAAAACCATGTCAAAAACAGTTTTTTGCAGATCTTGCAGACACTGCACAATGTTTATTTCAAGTAGTTAGGGTCTCAAATTTGGTCCATTTGCAGTTTGCTGGGTGGTCTTGAAGTCCACATATCTGGTTTTAACATTAGCTCATTGAATAAGCTAGTGCAGTAGCTTAAAGTAAGGGGGGTCAGTTGCTGTTTTGCTAGTAAGATCAGTTAAGTTTAATCTGTGTAAACTGCTTATTAGAGATTTAGAGTAGAAGTAATTAGTTGATTTTAGCTTATTTAAGTATAACTTAGTTCCTGTAGAAGTTTGGTGGCTTATTTTGCTTGTTTGCTTATTTTAGAGTGCTTATTTTGTAGCAGTTTGCACTACAGCTCTATTTTCTCTCACATTAGCCCATGTTTTTATATTTTTCATAGAATAAGAATAATATTTTAGAATTTCCCTGAATTTTTCATAATTTTTAGCTACTGTTTACTATTTTTCTTAATTAAAAATAGTTTTTAATCCTTTTAAATAGCTTTTATTGCAATTAATTCAGAAAAAGTTCCAAAAAATAATTTTTCAATTTTCATAGTTTAAGAAAAATATAAAAAGCATAAAAAATATTTTTCCCTATTTTTTTCCCTTTTATTTGGTATTTTTCACAATTTAAATTAGATTTAAATAGATTTAAATTCATAGAAAATAGAAAAATAATCAGAAAAATATAAAAATAGTTTTGAAAATTCCCTTTTGATATTTTAGATTTTTCCAAGTCATAATTTTATTTTTCTAGCTTTATTTCCTATTTTCTTGTATTTTAGGCTAATATTAAATAGTTAAAATTAGTTTTTAATTAATAATAATTAGATAAATAGTTTTAAAAATAATTTTATTTTTCTATAAATTTTCTTTTATCATTAGGTTTGTAAAAATATCATTTTCATATTTTTAGGATTTATACTGCTTCAGTTTCACATTTTGTTTTGTACGTCGCGTAGTTTTAAATTCAGTTTTATAAAAACATAAAATCAAAAACATCATTTTGCAAATAGTGATAGCGTTTATTTAATATATTTTATCTTTTTAAATTTCATTTAATTTGCATTTAAGCCGTTGTAATTTATAGACTTTTTCTGTAGTTATAATAATCACAAATCCCTTTTTCTGTTCAAATCTCTCGATCACTATACGTTTGGTGATTCTTCGCACAGCTCGCTGGGACATAACGACCCGGGGAAACACTATACTCCCCAGATCTTCATTGCATTTGTTTCTGAACCGTTTTAAGTTTCTTACGGTCGGCCATTCACAAGTGGCCGGCTTGTGTGAGAAAACTTGACGGTTTGGCACGGATCAGCTAACTTTCCCGAGGCTTCCGGTTTATTCAGTATTTGCTTGATAGGTTGATCGGTTATGACCCTGATGGGGTGAGCCTCGAAATACCTCCTCAGCCTTCTGGATGCGTGTAGCAGACACAAAGCCAACTTCTCTATAGGGGCGTAGTACCTTTCTGCTTCATGTAGTGTCCGGCTAACATAGTGCACCGGCAACTGTTTCCCACTTCTTTCTACCAGGAGCACTGCACTTACGGCTCCTGATGAGGCCGAGAGATATATGAACAGTTGTTCCTTCACCTTCGGTGTGGATAAAGAAGGTAATTCGAGTGTCAACCTCTTCATTTCCTGAAAAGCCGACTCGGCTTCTTTCGTCCATCGGTATTCGTCCTTGTTCTCTTTAGTGATGTTTTTTAGCGTGTCGAAGAAAGGGAGAGCTCTTTCCGCCGACTTTGATAGGAATCTATTTAAAGCCGCTAGCTTTCCACTCAGGCTTTGCATTTCTTTTAAGGTTTCCGGAGATTTCATCTTCATTATAGCCTTTGTTTTCCTTGGGTTGGCCCTTATTCCTTCCGACGTCACTATATAGCTGAGGAATTTACCTTCCTCCACACCGAAAGAACACTTTCGCGGGTTCAGCTTCATGTTTATCTTCCTAAGGTTGTCAAAGGTTTCCGCGATGTCGGCGATCATTTCTCGTTCTGTTCGGCTTTTTATGACCATGTCGTCCACATATGCCTCCAAATTTCTCCCTATCTGTGATTGAAAAGCGAAGTCTACCAACCGTTGATAGGTCGCCCCAGCATTCTTTAATCCGAAAGGCATTTTTGTATAGCAGTATGTTCCTCGGTCTGTGTAGAATGCAGTTTTCTCCTCATCGTCCCTGTTCATCTGGATTTGGTGATAGCCCTTGTAGGCGTCAAGGAAACACTTATATTTATACCCCATGACGGATTCAATCTTCCAATCTATCTCCGGTAAAGGATAGTAATCCTTCGGGCATGAGGAGTTCAGATTTTTGAAGTCAATACACATTCTCCAGCTTCCGTCACATTTCTTAACCAACACTGGATTGGCTATCCATGTCGGGTACCTTACTGGTCGGACTATGCCAGCTTTGACCCATTCTTCCACTTCTCCATTGATTACTTGGTTCTTTTCTCGCGAGAATATTCTCCTTTTTTGGGCCACCGGTGTGTCGGAGTTGTTCGCGCAGAGAGAGTGCTGGATGAGGCGTCTTGGCACCCCGGTCATGTCTGCCGGCTCCCAGGCGAAAATATCTTTATTTTTCCTCAAGATCTCGATGAGTTGCCTCCGGCATTCTCGTGAGAACTTGGTTCCTATAGTTACTCGTTGCTCTGGGCAGGCTGCGTTAACTAGGATGTCCTCCGTTCGTTCTTGGCCTTCTTGGGTTTCTTGATCCCAAGTTTCTATTTCCCTTTCAGAAGAACAGCTTCTCCGGGGATCTTGCCCTTCCTCAAATCTCCTGCATTCCATGACTACCGCCCTTTTGGCAATCAGAGTGGCTATCCCTCCCGGGGTGGGGAATTTCATCATTGCATGAATGGTAGAGGGTATGGCCCTTAACTCTTTGAGACCCGTTCGGCCCAGAATTATATTGTAGGGAGAAGGCGATCTTACTACCGTGAACGTCATCATCACCGTCCGGAATAAACCATGATTCCCCATGCGGACCTCCAGTTCAATCTTCCCCATCGGCCGGATGACTTCGCCGGAAAATCCTACCAGCGGAGAACTAGTTTCTTGCAGCCGGGATTGGATGGAAGGACAAAAGTTCCTGAAACAATGTTCGTACATGACTTGGACGGAGGCGCCTTCATCTACAAACACCCTCCTTACAAAATATCCTTCTATTTCGGCCTCTACGATTAACGGCTCGTCAGACAGGTCGTCTGTATTTATCTGGGGGAAGGATATAGGGATATTCATCTAGCCTTCATCATAGAACCTGCCCTTTCTTTTGCGGTCTTCCGCGTATTGGCGGACCATGTTGATCACTTTTCCCTTTCCATTGTGACCTCTCGGCATTTCCCTTCCTTTTTGCTGGACATTCTTGACCAAGTGATCTAACTTCCCTGATTCAAGAGCCACCTCCAATTGCCTTTTTAGGTGATAGCAGTCATTGGTGAGATGGCCCCTTTCTCCATGATATTCGCAGAACCGATCCTCATTTTCTTTGCTTGGCTTCCCTTGTAATGAAGGGGGTGGGGGTAAGTTCAGGTGGTGTTCAGTGGAAAGTATTTCTTTGGGCTGTTTGGTAAGGCCGGAGAGCAGGACCCGATTACCATCCTGTTTATTGAAGTCATTACGCCTGAATTCATTTCGGGGTCGGGCTTCGGCTTTCGGAGAGACATAAGGGGAGAAGACTTCTCTCTGTCGAGAATCATTCCTTTCCCAGGGCCGCCGGTCGCCCCTCTTCCTGTCAGTAAATCCTCCCTTGAGGTTCCTATCTCTTGGGACCTGGCTGCTTGGCTTCCGGGATAGGTCAGGGGTTTCTCCCCTTGGCAGCTCGGTGTTCTTATAAGCTTCTTCCGCCCGGATATAATCGTCCACCCTGGTCATCATTTCTTTGACGGGTTTTGGGATTTGATCAGAAAACTTCTTGGACAAGTCAGGGCACCGATGAGCACCCATGAATGCTGATATTTTCATGAGCTCCGGCACTCCCGGTATCCGGCTGGCCTCATCGGTCCATCGTTCTTTGAATATTGGTAGTGTTTCGTTTGCCTGCCTGACAATCCGGGTGATCTCTGTGGGATCCTTTAGGTTCTTTTGCCGCAGAGCAAACCTCGTAGTGAATTGTTCTCTTAGTTCATCCCAACTGTCGATGCTCCCTCGTTCCAAATTGCTGAACCACCCTTGCGCCGCTCCATCCATAGTCTGTTGGAACATCCGGCACCACACAGGCATTGGCCATTCTCCTTGGTTTGCTGCTCCAACGAAGCGGTTGATGTGATCATCGGGATCAGCCGAACCATCATATAGCTTCAAGTTAGCAGGCATGATGCATTTGGGACCAGCGAACTCCACTATTCTCCTTGTAAAGGGTGACCGGGCCAACTCCTTATGTGGTTTGCTGAGGTCATCCTTAGGGTTTGGTACGGCGTTTTCCTCCGGCTCGTCTTCGTTTGTGAAATCGAGTCGAACCGGCTTGACAACACCGGCCCTTGCTGCATTGTACTTTTTAAAGAGGGCCTGTAAGGATGCCATCTGGGCTTGTATTTGTTCTGGCATCCCGGAGGTTTCAGTGTTGAAGACCCCGCTCCCACCTATATGTTCCGGCGGGGAGGTAGGTTCTGGGGGAGGACGTAACTCCGGACCTGTCATTCGGTTCTCTGGTAGAATGAATTAAGGTCCCACGGATGGCGCCAATTTGTTGAAGCAAATTCCCGCTGTCCGATTAGGCTGGAGAGTCCTGCTTCAGTCAACGATGCCGGAGGGAAAGAGTCTTCCTTCCTGCACAATAAGTAACACACGTTAGCCTCGCCCTAGATGATGTCCAGGACCAAGCTCCGGCGTGAAAGTAAGCTGGAGGGTAAAGATGGCAATAAATGCAGTGATTAATGTATGTGTGTGTATTTATGTCTGTCGAATCATTAAATGTGTTGGGGTATTTATACTACCCCAACTATGTACCTTCGTCACTGTAGATACACTGTTCGTGCAGACCTATATTACATGTTTGCAAGCCTATAGCCACCCTAGTTGATATGCCACGTGGTAGGAATCCCTTAAAAACTGGATACTTGTCACACCCTCGCCAGAGGCGGAAACGCGAGGTGTAACGGAAGGGAACATAAGCACAAGATAATAGAACATACCAACATTAATATTAAAAAGAAGTATTACACCATTACAATACCAGTTTAGCCGTCAACGGCAAATATATTACAAAGTTTAGATTCCAAAATATCGAGTTTTATTACATACAACTTGTAGCGACAAGTGAAAACTTCTCTATGCAAGACTTGATAGAAAAGTTTACTAACGATCACCTGAAATGCATGAGAGAAAAACGGGTCAACTATGAAAATAGTTGGTGAGTAAACACGTTTAGTGAAATAAGAAATCTCGTAAGAAAAATATACAAAGCTTTCGGTCAACGAAAAATAGTCCACAAAGCAAAGGCATTGTGTATCCACTCAGTTCCAAATTCCGCCCATACAAAACTTGCAACCTGTGTGTACACAACCCATTGCATGAAAATCTAGTGCGTCAAGTAATCAAGTGTAAGTGGTCATAATAGTTCACAATATAGTACCACGAATATAATAATTCAGGGATGCTACCGATGAAACCAAAATAAGCTGGGTGCCACTACCCAAAGTTATGCTGGGAGTCTCTACCCAAAGATATACTGGGAGTCTCTACCCAAAGATATACTGGGAGTCTCTACCCAAAGATATACTGGGAGTCTCTACCCAAAGATATACTACGAACAAAGGTGTCTATATAGTGATGCTCCGAACATGGGAGACTTTATAGTGATGCTCCGAACATTGGAGACTTTAGGACAAGGTCATAACATGTACGGTTCAATAAGTTCCAATAAGTCATAATTTCGTAATTAAGTTCAAGTATTTGATTCGAGTTCACAAGTTCTAATTAAAAGAGTTC
>BPTQ01000008.1:101864627-101983520 GCA_019973895.1 Chrysanthemum seticuspe
CAAATATTAAATCTAAACTTAAACATAAATTTAAACCAAATCCTAAACCTAAATCTAAACTATATTTTCTCTCTTTTTTTTACTCTATTTTCTTTTATTATATTAATTTAATTTTTTATTATAAATTTATTAATTATTTTCATAATTTTTGATTAAAATAATGAAATATTATATTTTTCTTTTTCATACAACTCTCTTTTTCAATTAGACTGGAGTGGGTAGACCTGGCAGGTGCAGTTAGAGCCTTCTGCTTTTATGTGCCTACTTTCGGGTAATCTGACCGTCCGGGTAGTCTTGTCGGGTTTTTGGCGTTTACAGTAATTTTGGGTGGCGCTCCATGCGATTTCTCGCGTAAGGCCTTGTAACGTGTGAGAGTTCATAACGCAGTGGCCAAAAGTGGGCCACTGGGTTATGACCCCCCCTGTACAACTGCATATACAGGCCTGCTATATGCCAGACCGTAGTAGCGACCGGCCTTATAGTTTTTATAAACTAAATGTAAGTTTAAAAATATATCGGGATCATTTTTGAAAGTAACGGATTAAATATTTAAAATAATAACTCACGCGATAAAAATTATTAAATAAAAATTACGCGCTGAAGGTGAAATGAAATGCCATGAATGAATTAATATGATGCATATATAATTTAAGAAATGACCGGAATTTGAGAATTGTGACAATACTGTCATTTGTCGTCCGGACGGTTTGGGCAATGCCGTCCGGCCAGCGATGATGCCAGACCGTATATCGTCCGGACATATACGTCAACATGTCCCCCCCAGTATTGGGTCACCGGGTGAAAACCGGTGACGCAATACTTGAGAGTGTGCAATGTTCCGGAATGCGCTCTTTAGCGTACCTCGCGGTGGGTTTTAATGACATTTGCGGTTTTTGGGCTGTTCTGATGGGCCTGCCAGTCTAATGGGCTTTCATCCGTGTATTTTCGTCTTCCGAGATTGACGTGGACGGTCCAGATGGGTGAGGTCAGATTAACTTTTTCTCTCAACATACTTTTTCTTTTTATATTATAAAGTAATAAAATTAGTTTTTAATACTTTTATTAATTATTTAAATATTATTTTTTAATTTAATTATATTATTTTCTTTTATCTCATTTTTTTTCTCTCTTTTATATCAAATCTAAATCCAAATCCTAAACCAAATTTAAATACAAATTCAAATCTAAATTATAAACCCACCTATATACCAAACGGTCCCTAATAAAAGAAAGTGATGGAGTCACGTTTTGAGAAAAATTGTGGGACCCGTATGTTTGATTATTTTTCTTTTTTTTTTTTTTTTTTTTTTTTTTTTATATTTTAAAATAATACTTTTATTTCTAAATTTATAAAATCAATCAAATAAATGTGGGGTGCATTTGGTTTGTAGATGAGGTTGGATTTGGACTTGAGATTGGCTTGAAAAATATATATATATATATAATTTGAAAAAATTAAGTTTATTTTATAAGTAAAAAAAAAAAAAAAAAAAAAAAAAAAACATTAATATATAATTGAAAACTTAAACAGATAAAATAATAAAAAACATGGTGAAAGAATTTATGAAATAAAAACATTGTACTATTTGATTCTACAAAACCAGTAAAATAGATGAGAAATCAAGGGCCCGTTTGATACATGGGTTTTAGTGGGTTTGGATTCAAGATCATTCAAATCAAGTGTTTGTTATATTTTTTTGAAATGATATAAGGGTATTGAATCATAGATTTAAATCACCCATAGGTGGGTGGGTTTTTATGATTCTAACCAATCATAATTTTTTTTTATTTGATAGAATTTTCTCAACCACATATTGTTCTTTTTTTTATTATTATTTTTATTTTATTTCAGATAAATACATAAAACTTATTAAACAAATACATAAAATTAGTTTTCTCTCTCATTCTTTTCTTTCAAACCTTTTTCAAATTCAAGTCCAATTATAATCCCACTTACAAACCAAATGCACCCCAATATTTTAGAATAAACATATGTGTCAGTCCAAAAATATTATGGAGTACCAAACAATGAATTGAAGTAATCTTTGATTCAAAACTTACTCACATCCGTGTATCAAACAACCCTAAGTTTTAACTTTACTTTAAATTAAGGGGCAATTGCATATATACCCACTAAAACTTGCATATTTGCATATATACCCAAAACATGCTTAACTTGTGTTGTACATCATGCATTGAAAACTTATATTTTGAAAAAATATACAAGTTTTTAAGTTTTAATGGGTATATATATATATATATATATATATATATATATATATATATATATATATATATATATATATATATATGTAATTTTCCCTTAAATGAAAATCCAATTTAAAATCCGATTCCATACCCCATATATACAAAAGGGAGAGCCCATACTGTTTTAGTGTTTTATATCCAAACACCCCGCCTAAGTCTAAAGGAGCTTAAAAGTTCCCGCCAAAACCAAAATAAAGTCCAACTCTCTCTCTCACACTAAAATCACACACAAACACAAAGATCAACTACCTAACGAAATGGAAGTATATCAATTTATACAATATACACGCTGCTGTATACGTACAATTAACATTACGAACATCTGTTTCGAGATCGATAGGTATCTTCTATCACTCTGATTCTACACTCGTTAATTTTTACTCATATGCATAATTTTCTCTATTATTAGACTCATGAATTGTGATATTTAGTTGCTAATTTTTCTCTATTACTCGCGATTATATTTGTGATTTGAACTTTATCCTGATCTATTATGTTCTGTGGTTAGGTTAAGTTGTAGAGTCATACGTCGTTTCGCGGTTCTTAATGATTCTGCAGTAGAGGATTATGTATAGTTTAGGTATTTGATTAGAGGATGTTTGGCGTTGCGTTTTCAAAAGTGAATTATTATTAGTTGTTTGAGTGTTTGGCAAATCAGTTCGCTGTATCCAAAGGCTAGAAACTGATTAGCCGCGTATTCAAAATGCAGTAATCGGATAACTACTTTTTAGATATAATTTATAGGAGCGAATTATTCAGTTATATATTTGCTTCATGCATTAGATTGATATATTCATGTCGAGTGTAGACTAGAGGTGTTCAAACAATTATTGTGTTTTCTCGTCAATCTGCTAATATTTGACTCGTGAATTCTGATTTGTATTATTTTGAGTTTTTAGCTCAGTTTTGTTGCTACATGTGTTTGTATTAATTGTAATAGCTTGATTTATGCTGCGATTAGGTTAGTTTATACACTCGTATGTCATTTCGCGAATTTGAATAAAAAATGATTTCACAGTAGACGATTCTATATAGTATAGGTATTTAGTTAGAGGATGTTTGGCGTTGCACTCTGAAAAGTGGCGAGTTTTTTGAAGTTGTGACAGTTAGTTGTTTGAGCGTTTGGCAAATTCTGATTAGTTAAGGATCTGTATGTTCATAATCAGTTTCACTATATCCAGACACTAGAAGCTGATTAATTGCATATTGAATTCAGTTTTTTATATGTTTAATATATAGATACACATATTCATTTCGACATTCATCCGCATAGTTATGATCAGTCTATACATAATAAATTTAGTATATGCTCTTAATATGCTAAAAGGTATAGGACCTCATTTGATAACCTAAATATTGCTCTAATACATGTATATTGATCGTTATTATAACATAATTTTTGCCTAATAGTTTAAATATATGATGTGCCTAATATTTAAATCAGGAATTGGATGCTCATGGTGTTGTATTACTTTTTTTTTTTGAACGGTGACTTTCATTTTTTAGATTAGAGTCGCACCCACCCCACGGTAGGCCCTCATCCACCACATACCCAGACTATGTTGTCTTAACCGGGTCCACGCTGGCGTAGTAGGGATTTTTAACGGCGTCCGCCCGGAACCGTGCCGCCTCCACACGATTATAATTCGCTGGAGTAACGGCCGGATGAAAACCGGGGCCGGCTCGGATTCGAATTTGCGCAACTATTGGCGCAATAACTTCTTATGACCGACTTGAATTTTATCATATGGATTAGATCTATTATGTTTTGTGATAGGTTAATTTGTTTACTCTTATGTTTCGGATTGAAGATGATTCGACAATAAAGGATCATGTATAGTTCAGGTATTTTATTAGAGGATGTAGTTGTAAGATTAGCTGATGTTATAGTTTTTTGAGTAGTGATACATATTAATTATGATAAGTTGTTTGAAGTTGTGATAATTAGTTGTATGAGTGTTTGGCAAATTAGAACTATTTAAGAATTTACATGAAAATGACCACAATAATCAGATTGATTCTTGATCAATAGAATCAGCATATCCAAATATTAGAAACTGACAACGATTTTATGTCAACAATGTTTAAATAAGTTGTACAAACACCAAATTTATTTTACACTCTTAAATTTTTGAAAGCGATAGTACTTTATTAAATTACATACAAATTGCTCAAATGCAAGTATAATATTTGTTACAATAGACACAATGCTCATAAATATTTGTGTTTACTTACCAATAGGATAATCCATACAATCATAGTTGCATAACACACGTCTTCCAGTCCAAACTCAGCCACGTAGCACGACAACGTCAAATGCCCACCTTTTTGCCTTCTACAGTTCCAGCACCAGGACTACACAATAAATAGTATACTAATAATTATTTATATGCCTCAATTACATTCAAAAACAGATAGTTGATGCTTATATACTTACATTCTTCATCTGATTTGATCCAGCATTCTCTGTTCCTATCTGAATCATTCATACGACAAGAAGAATGTGGCGTGTGGCTTTTAGTGCAGTTTGCACTGCTTTTTAAAATACCCGTTGTAGGATATAATGTGATATATTCAGAAAGCATTTCGTCTTGGTTACTAATTTTGTACTCCTCGTTCAAGTGATTATCGGACTCAGGTGCAACAGGCACGCATTCAGGGTGAACTTTCCTGTTGAACATTTGCAAGATCTGTATGGCCCACATTAGACATTAAGACACTCAATTTAAAGAATTTTAATCATACAAAGATCAAATACATACTTTGCGTGGTTTTTTGTCAGCTGTAGAGCGTTTAGAGGAAGGATAAAGCGTTTTTCCTTTTAGTATCTTTTTCATCAATTGTACAGCAGATTTTTCAGTTTCTTTTTCCTTTTGCTTTTGGACTTTGTTGCCTTTAGCTCCGCTTTCATCCACCATTTTAGTTTTGAACAGCTCTCCTAGTGATGTTCTATGTTCCTTCTTTGTTGTAGTTGTTTCCGGCAATCCAACTACTGAGCTAAAGAGATAGTCTTGTAGTGGACAAACAGATTGACCATTTTCATTGTTATTAATCTCTTCTGAAGGCTTGTCATCAAGTGTAATTGTAGCAGTACGATCGTCCTTTCCTTCAGATTCTAGAAACTTCTCTAATTCATTGTTGATGAGCTTCAGTTCATTCTCGGTTGCTTCAGTTTCTTTCTCCATGATGTTCTCAACCGAGGTGGCAAATGTTGTTGCTGGTTCATTAGTAACGGTTTCTGTAGCGAGAGTCCCTATTGCCAGAAATCCATGAAAGAGACCAGAAAAATCAGCAGCTGATTCTTCTTCTATCTGTTTGTTATCAGCCCTTGCACTCTCCATGCATGCAAATGACTTACGAAACTGCCCGCCTGTCTGTGTGGTGTTTGGAGCCTTGGCATGATAGTGTGATTTAGGATAGTATTGTAGGTCGTCATGGGATGGTTGTCCCGTAAGATATGCACAAGAATTCCCTGCTCATCAATTATAAAAAGTGTTTTTTGAGTCAAGAATTATATTTACTACATGGGTGGGTCGGATGGGGTTTGTAACGGGTCAAAACTGCCTGGGTTGACCCGCAAAAACACTTTTTCATTTTTATTTTGTGCAAGAAGCTATAAAAAATTGATGCATTAATTATAATTACAAAAAAGGTAACTAGAATACTAATCCGAATCTTCGAATAGAATGATTTTGCAGATTATATGCGTTAAAAGTAGACTTTACAGTACTTTCATAGTTTCATCACATATGACATATTCGTTCCATTTCTTATTCTTTTTAGCAATAAATGTATTACTTATGATTTAAAACATGATAGTATTACAATAAAAATCTTAATCTTTGAATAAGAATACTTTGGGAGCTTTTGTTCATCACTTCATTGTAAATAGACTTTGGGCAATTTTAAACCCATTCGACCCATTACCTATTAGTTCTTATATTTGACCCTTATGAGATAAAACACATCCCTAATCGATCCTTTTGTATAAAAGGTAGACTTAGAATCAGAGATAGATGACTTACTTGGAGCAAATTCTGTTAAGTGCTCATTGTTCGCCTGCCGGAACTTATGCTGCATCCAATCTAGTAACTGAAATAAACATAGTCCAGCGTATATAAATAAATGGCAATATTATGTTCTAAATGTTTGATTTTGAGCTTTTACCTTCATTTTTGATCCGCTCTAAGAGATGTCAGTGCTTAAATCAATTCTGTGATGTAGAAAAGAAGATGAAGGGTTTTTAATCTATTATGATGGTTAATAACCCCATGAAGAATAGTCCAGAAGGTGTGAAGTTCCAATCCATGGAAGGTGGACAAGAACATATACAAAATAACAAACCCTTGGGGCTGATGCATGTGCCAAGATCAAATAATTTGGCCAATTGGTAAATAGTCTTTGGACCAACAAGGTGATGCTTGACCTTTGTTTGCCATTTATTGTATTAACGTAACTGTACGTCTTATAGCATGGCCCGTATTCAACTTCATTATAGTTTCATACATTACATGACGTGTTTTTTAATACACATGCATTTTTAAGCTGTCCTTTTTACCCTGCCTTAATAGTTTCTAAGGGGTTTGGGTTTGATACTGCTTAAATTTGTATCATTTTAAGGCTCTTGGCTTGAGAGAATCAGTTTGATACCCATAATATTAGGCATCCTCCGTACCCATCTAAAGGGTCTGGTACTCTGGTTTAGAGATCCTTAGCGCAAACGAAACACCCCCTAAGACTAACAAGATCCACAGTTTAATGAGCAAGGAAGCTAATTATGTGGATAAGCTGATTATTGTATTATAGAATCAATTTGGGCTTGTCCAATGTGTTTGAAGGTATTATCAAATATCTTTCATGAATGTACAGTTAGCATCCAGCCAAACGTCTCTATAATGGAATTGGGTTTATCAGCTTGATAGTAACATTAATAATTAAATATGCAACTTTATCCGTATTGTTGCTGTTTTAAACTTACAATATACAACTTATGCTAGTTTTGGGTGCACTTAATTTTCAGCAGTTTGGTCACATCAAGCATGGTCCTACAT
The DNA here is from genome assembly GCA_019973895.1 of Chrysanthemum seticuspe. NCBI lineage: Eukaryota > Viridiplantae > Streptophyta > Magnoliopsida > Asterales > Asteraceae > Chrysanthemum > Chrysanthemum seticuspe. The sequence goes on from BPTQ01000008.1 coordinate 101,871,947, forward strand.
AAGTGATATTTATTCTTTTGTCCCCATTTAAAATCAGAAAAATGATATAATGTAATGTGCATAAATACAACTATTTTAATTAAGTTCAAGGTTCTGAATCTGAGAATAGACTAGTACCTCATTTATATTGACTCACGTTATTCTTAATCTTTTTATCGGATGTTACATTTATAAAATCATGAAATCTTAGGAAGTCCTTGATGGTTTTGTTTGTTTGGTGGTTCCAGTTTTCAATATATTTTACTTCTTAAGGAAGTGAGCCAAATACAAGGACATAGAGGTGGTGAAATGGGTAGATTTTGTTTGGGATGACCCTAAAAGTGTTTACCATAAAATTCATTTTTTTAAATACACTTTGGGGAACTTTGACCCCGTTAGATCAATTTCCTTTAAACCAACTTTTTTTCCTGACCTTTAGTGATAATACATAAGCCGAACTGACTCATTCGTAGTAAAAGTGAGTCGAATTTGGCGCCTTTACAAATGACCACTACGTTGGTTTGTTTTCCTTCTGTTTGTCTGTTCTTACAAGCCTGGCATCAACTCCACTTGTTCATGCTGGAACTTGTGGTTCATAGTATTAGTGGTAAAGGCAAAAATCCAGAAGGTACATGAGCCCCTACTTGAAATTTTGAGTGATAATGCAGTAGCCAAATAAAACTAAACATGTGAAAAACCAATCATACCATGATCTCAGTCACGAGCTTTTTACAGGTCCCTTAGAAGGTCGACCCTAAATATCATTTTGTCGGTTGTTCTTGATAACAGTGGACAAGTACATGTATTTGTTGGACATAGAAGATATACTTCTTCCATAGGTACTCCGTTTTCTCTGATACTCGTAAAAGTGACGGTATATGATTTCTAGACTCGACCAATATGGTTTTACATGCACTCTGCGCGCACGCACACACACATATTGCCGGTATCTTAGTATTTGCAGCACCTTTTAGTACGTTTACATTTCAGTTATTTGCAAGAGTTCTCATTAACTATGACAGTGCATACCCATGTTGCAAATCTTAAATCGTTCACTTTTTTTAGCATATTGACTATTTAATTTGTAACCAAAAAAACTCGAGACTATTGAGAAAATATTTGTAGGCTAAAGGGGTGTCTTGGATGTAAAAAAAAGTTGACTTGTGATACTTTGAGCAGGACATGTTGTTTGTTTCCCCATCATTTATCTTCTTTCACATTTTGTCTAGTAAGTAGAATCTGTGAAATGCTACCTTTGTTGCTTTCTGTATGGAATATATGTATGATATGGATGATCATTACCTACCACTATGGCCCTTGTCAGCTAGTAGACGCATAAGTGCCGCTGCACTGTCTAGTGTGACGCGGCCAAAATATTCCTTTCTATGTTAAAAAAGAGCGTATAACTCAGTCCCTACTATTTACCGAACTTGAGTTTTTCAATGTCAAATCACAGTAATTAAACTTTTCTGGGCAGGGTCAAAAGTTTGACAAAATAAACTTCAGTAATTAAAACCGGTGTGTGGTTTTTTCTACACTAAATGTTGCATTATACCTGACAAAAATATGTAATTTCAGGATAATGGATACATGGATTTCATTGTTGAGTGATTGATATTTATCCGTAAGCAAAACAGGTAACTTTTCAGCACTTCCTGCATTCATTATGTATCGTTAGCTAAATCTGGTACTAAACACAATTATGGATATCAATTCACAAGGGTTAACACTTGACTTAGGCTTGCATCTTTATCAACTTTTCTAGCGGTACTAAAGTTTGCGATGACCATGTAGACAAGACATTTTGGAAGAACCATGTGAATTAGTTGGTGGTTCACCACCCATCAAAACATCATCGATACTAAATAATAAGCAAAGCCCGGTGTTTCTGAAAGTATACGCAGCAATATTTTGTTTAAAAGGTGATCATTGTTTTCAACAAAGTACTTATATTACGAAGCATACAATATATGCAAACTCAACTAGTACGTGGTCTTTATTTGAATTTTCAGCCTCTTCAGTTACATTTAACTATTTAAGGGTATATAGTGTGAAGTATACGCCAAACTTAAAACATTAGGTTAGTCCACATGAACTAGATTTAACAATTCAGCTCTATGTGCTAATTGGCTTGAAGCACAAAATATATTTGTTTAACTAGAACAATGAGTGATGTAAGATTTTAACTAGAACTCTATGAGCCAAGGGATATTCAGTATTTAAACATCATTTCTTGTTTTATTTCTCATATTCTTTTACAGTAGACTTTGATCATTATACTGCAGATTTTATTCATTTACTGTATACTTGATCATTAACCTTAAAAAAAATTGGTACACACACAAGGCATGATACATGACGCATATATCTACATGTGCATGCTGTATACCCTTTAAGAATGATAACATATTTGAACTTGGTAATAGTTGGTGGCTTGGTGCCTTAAATTTATATGTTACATGGTATGTTGCATTTTTATATGTTAAGAGAGGTGGACTGAGATATTCAACTGCTCCATGGGGTCGCCTATAATGTTACAACATCATTTTAAAGCACATATTTCATTTCATCAAAACATCAATAGTCACAAAAATCCAGTTTTTAGAATTTAGTCAATTTACCAATAATTAAAATCATGCCACTAAAAAAGAAAAGACGTTGTTATGACAACTTATCAGACTAATTGAACCGAACTTGGAATGGCATGGGTTTGGATTGAACTGTACCAGCTACGGGATGATCGGCTCTCATTTTCTCAAGTTTTGAAATGCTGATTGTTCATTCTAGTGTTTTAAAAACTAATTCCTGGTTTGAGATGTTCTCAAGAAGAAAATTGGTTCTCGGCCGAATCTAATTACTGCCAGAAAATGAACTATGGCATGTAATCTGATAGCTTAGAACCAGAAATCTCATAGCTTGGTCCCATTATTTCATAAATCGAATTTATGTTGATTTGTAGGTTTTCATGAGTTTTAGCCAACTCATCGAGTCTAACAATGCATATGTGAAATACAAATTTAACTTGAAAATAGTTTGGCTCATCTTCTTTACATTCATGTTTCATAGAACTAAACCGAAATAGGTAGTTGGTTTTGAAAAATGGAATGTTGGAGGGTTGTTTGTTTTTAAATTTGAGGGAATTTTTGCCGTTTGAGTCCTTCTTCTTACCTTTGTTCTTAATTAAGTTGCCGGCGATCTAAGTTTTATTGAGACAACAATAAATAATGTGAAAACAATCTAATTATGTTTGGAAAAAGAACAAATACAATTCACATCTTTATCTCATAATTAGAGCTCATATGAGAGATTTCAAAAGTTAAAATATTGCAAAACCACCATCTCTAATCATAAATTTTAGCTTTTGTATTATGGCAAATGCTACTTATTTTGAAAACAATCTAATTAGGTTCCTGAAGGAAAGCTTGGTTCATTTTGGTTTCCATGAGACCATGATTGCCTGGATAATGGAATGTGTAACTACCCCAAAATACTCTATATGTGTCAATGGTGAAAGGTATGGTTATTTCAAAGGTGGAAGAGGGTTGAGACAAGGAGACCCAATGTCTCCTTATCTATTTACATTGGTACTGGAAGTAATGACTTTAATGATGGCTAGGAATGTACAAAGGAATCCTGGATTTAAATTTCATGTTGGGTGTAAAGAACTAAAGCTTACTCACATCTGCTTTGCTGATGATCTGTTAGTGTTAAGTCATGGAAGTGCAAGTTCAGTGAAGGTTATTAAGGATACTCTAAATGAATTCAGCAAGTGTTCTGGTCTAACTCCAAATATGGGCAAGAGTACTATCTTTTTTGGAAACTTAAATATTGCAGAGAAGCAGCAAATCCTTGACATATTACCTTTCAGGGTTGGTACTTTACCCATGAAATATTTCGGAGTTCCTTTAATCACTAAGAGGTTGGGTATCAATGAATGTAATGGTTTGGTTGAAAAAGTGAAATCTAAGATTAGTGACTGGAAAAATAGATTTTTGTCATTTGCTGGAAGGCTGCAGCTTATAGCCTCTATTCTATCCACAATGCATGTCTATTGGGTCTTTGTGTTCCTGATTCCAAAAGCAACTGTCAAAGAGATTGATAAAGTCCTCAAAGCTTTCTTATGGTGCCAAGGTGAGTATGTAAATGGGAAGGCAAAAGTAGCTTGGAAAACTGTCTGCACTCCTAAAAAAGAGGGGGGTTTGGGAATTAAACCCTTAAGTAAATGGAATGAAGTCTTATTGATGAAGCATATCTGGAATATAGCTGCTAAAAAAGATTCTTTGTGGGTAAAATGGGTAAATGTGGTAAAATTGAAGGGCAATAGCATATGGAATGCAGATATTGAAAAGAATGATAGTTGGATATGGATGGTTTTATTGGGCTTAAGAGATAAGGTCAGACCTTATGTGACTATCAAAATTGGAGATGGTAATGCTACTTCTCTATGGTATGATAATTGGTGTGAGCAAGGTATTCTAAGTAATATTATCCCTATATCAATTAGATATGCTGCTAGATTGGATGATAGAGTTACTATAGCTGACATGATAGAAAATGGGAGGTGGATTTGGCCAGATGGGTGGATACAATCTATTCCATTATTAGTTTCAATTCAAGTTCCTACCCTTATTGATGGTGTAAATGATATAGTCCAATGGAAGAATAGCAAAGGGGTATATTTAAGATTCAGTGTTAAGATAGTATGGGAAGATATGAGAAGTCATAATCAAGAAGTTAAATGGAACAATCTGGTTTGGTACTCTCAAGGAATCCCAAGACATGCCTTTGTCTTATGGCTTGCTATGAAAGAAAGATTACAAACTCAAGACAGATTAATGATGTGGAATCCTAATGTGAATCTGGTTTGTCCATTATGTTCAAAATGAAGTGATTCACATAATCACCTATTTTTTAAGTGTGATTATTCTAAAGAAATTTGGATGGTGATGGAAAGGAAATTGAAAATCAAAGTTGCAGAACATGATTGGAGCACTATGATTGAGAAAGTATCTGATATGCCTTGTAATAACAACATTTATAGTGTCGTCAGGAAAATGGTGTTAGCTACATGTGTATATTTTATATGGAGAGAAAGAAATTCTAGAGTTTTCACAAATAAGGAAATCAGCTTTGTAGAAATGGTCAAAATGATTGAAGACAGTGTGAGAATACACTTATTAAGTCTGTTAGTCAAAGAGTCTCCTGGTGTAAGAGACGTGGAAAAGGAATGGAAAGTCCATATTAAGAGACATTATCAGAGGAAGTCCTAGGCCAGGATATGGTGGGATGTTTATTGGTGATATACATAAGTATTTGGAAGTCTAAATCTAGAATGCTACATGGAAGTCTGCTATAATGGGATGTATTCTGGTTCAGTCTGCACATAACAGGGGTATATGATATGGGTGGACAGTGCATGATGGGTGGAATAGAGAGTGTGTGAAAGATGAACCTTCTTGGTCCACCCAATGCACTGTCATAGGAAGAAAGGATGGTTCTAAATGAGGGAGTGTGTTCCCTTTCTAGTGATGCCTGTCCCTCTAAGCCTTTTTGTTTTTTCAGTGAAGATGTAGCTGCTGGAGATCTATGAGGTTTATGGATAGGAAATGTAGCTAGATAGGTATAGCCCCTTTTTTAGTGTGAATGGGACTATATACTACTTGATGATGCCTGCTCAATCCCTATTCCTTTACACTGTGGATGTTGGTTGAGTGTTTTGTTAATATATTGAGTTAGGAAATGTAGTCAAAAGTATATGGTATTGGTGTATAAAAGGTGAAGTCAACAAATTGTTTTAGCAGGAGTTGCTGGTTTTATAGAGTAAAAAGGTTATTTCAATATTTCTGTTTGAGATTTAGTTTTTTTCAGATAGCTGATTTCAGTTAGAGGTTTTGGATGTATTGTTCAACATAGTTTAGAGGTATTTGTTTTATTTTTTTCCCCCTGATGTGAGCATATTCATATGTGGGGTTTGATGTAACTTTTAGTATCCTAATATATTTCACCTTTAGCACCAAAAAAAAAAATGCTACTTATTTGATTACACACGCATTTTAGGTGCCATCATTTTCTTTTTTAGAGCACATGGTACCATAGTGTTGAGCCGCGCCATGGCTTGAGTCAACTTCCTGGCATTCGCCAATGCTCGATAAGCTGGGTTACTATCATGACACCTTGGGTTCTTATAAGTTGGATTACTATCATACAACTCAAAAGTTGAAACATAGATCCATGCTATTTATAGCTTGCTCTACAAATTGGTTGGTACGTTATTAATGGCGTTTTTGTGAAAAATTTTGATTCATGTTTTTACCACATTAGACAAGACTTCCATATGGACAAAACTTTACCTCAGAGTCTTGGGGCATTGAATATTTCCGTTTAATCACCACATGAATCCTTTTCGGTCTTACGTAAATTGGAAAGTTAAGCCATACGCACACATCAATTGGGTCTCTAAGGTTCACATGTCAAAGTTGTTGGCCCCCTTAGCAAAATATCATTCACCTACTCAACTAGCATTAAGCATAATACAAACAAATACACAACCAAGATAAAGCAACACTTTTCCACACTCATAATCTTGTATTTTCCTAATTTGGGAAGTGTTTTTAGAGTGATTACCAAACATAGTTAAATAATCACCTAGAAGATACAAGACTATTTGAATGTGTTTTGTACTCACAGCTGATTATTAATCATTCAATAAACCATTCTCAACCTCAAATTATCCAAATCCACATTTTTTTTCCTTTTAAAACTCTTTTAAGTTTTATACAAACCCTATCAAATCTACTATTTGATTACTCAATCACTCATCTTCAAAGTGTGACAAAGGTCTTAGAGTGGACGGTGTGGAGCTCTCGCCGTCGCTCGTCGCCACACCGGCCCCCCTTGTCGTGGCTCGCCGTCGGATACCAAATCGTGGGGACGACGAGGTGAACTACTGACACAAAGCAACACAATTTTGTTTTTAATATTTGTAGTGTGTGTGTTTGTGTGTGTAGTGTGTGTAATTGTGGGCCCCAAATGAAGAGGTTGAGGTTTGTTATGAGTAAAGAGGGGGTTTGTTGTGGTTAGTTGTGGGAAAATGAGATGCTGATGTGGCGCTGAGGTGGCGCGACGATGAAGGGAACCCTTGTTATGATACCTAGCACTCTTATATTCCGAAACAGATTATGCATTAACAATGACATAAAACACAATCTCAAAAACCCTAAACACAAATAAAAACACAAAGTTGGAATAATAAACCAAACACTTTTCATAAACTTGTATTTAGCCCTATATTATTAAGCAAAATTGTGTAAAATTTCACCGGCAAAAAGCCACGCCGCCTGAATGTCTGCTCCCTCCGGCAACAAAAAGTTGGGAACAAAAAGTACAAGGACCAATGCCACAGAGTGCACAGATAAACAGACAATAGGGGTATAACATTTTAGCTACACAATAACCAAGATAAGATAATAATAATACTATTAAAATTTCAAAAAATAATAGTATATCTCACTACACATTCGGACTCCAAAGACTCCATAAACGCCAGTTAAACAACCCTATCACATCCGGTAACACCTTTCTAGCCAACCCTTTGTTATGCTGACTCATCGCCGGAGCTCTTTCAACCACCTCAGTAAAAACCCTAGTTTCATCTTTTTCCGGTAAGGGTAAATCTTCCACACCATTTACCACAGGTGCCAAAGTTAAACTTTTTTCGTCAAAATGACAGTGACCCATTTGACCATTTGGTAAATCTTGAATACCCTTTTGCTCCGGTGACGGAATAAGTGTTTTTCCGGCACCCATTTGACCATTTTCTGTTAGGGTTTTGACCTCCGGCACCGGAGTACAGCTTTTTCCGGCGAAATGACGGTGACCCATTTGACCCTTTGGTGAATCTTGAATACCCTTTTGCTCTAGTGCCGGGAAAACAGTTTTTCCGGCGGGACTCCGGTGACCCTTTTTCTTGGTTTTCTTTTTGGTGTTTTCATTTGAAGTGGTTAGGGTTTCTTCAAAAGCTTCAATGGCTTGGTGGATAAGTTCACGGTTAGGTGAAGAATCCCATTTGAACCAATAGCTAGTGTAGCAATCAAAACAATCACACTCAAACAATGGTGTTGTGTGTGTTTTGAGGGTTTTCTTTTTGGTGTTTAAGGTTATCATGTAGGCTAACACATGTTTGTCTTCTAAGGATAAGACAATGGTTAAGGTAAGGATAGTTGCCGGTAAAAGGTTTAGGATGGATAGTATGTTGTCACCGGTTGGTGGTGGTGTGGTGGTGGTTGATGGTGATGATGATGAAGGGTAAACTTTACCTTTGTTTCTCATCTTCTTCATTTTGTGGTTTTTGGGGATTGTTTTGGTAGTGACTTGGACATAAAGGGAGAGAGATAGGTTTATTATCTTTTGGTAATGGAAAAAAGCAAAAGAGAAAATGGGATATAAAAATAGTAAATTTTGAGGTGGGAATTGAGGGCCTAGCAACTAGGGAGTATAGGACCAATCACTCTTTATTTACGACGAATAACACTATTTGAATATGTTCGATTACAGCACAAGGTATGCAAGGACTCAATAACACGTTATTGGTATGCCACATCAGCGTCACATCATACACCTCCCAATAACACACCAATAACTCAAACAACACTCCCTCATAACACACCACTAACATCACATATAGGTCCCGCAAAATACCCCACCAAATATACCACTCACTCACAATAAAAAAAACACACACACAAAAGGTGCATTTGGCTTGAGCTAGTGGAGTGGCTCAAAACACAAAAAAGTGCATTTGGCACAAGTTTGGCATGTTGGCCGGTAAGGTTGGCACACCAATGGCTCACCGATGGCTCACCAATGACACCTCATACCTTGTGCTCTTATACTAGTTCATTTAATGTAACGTGTTACATGAATCTAGTATGTTTTATATAAAAGATCTTGTAGATGATTGGACGTGTGATACAAAAGAGAAATAGGAATAGTTCGGAGTTAGTCCATGTCACAACTTAACTCGCGAAGATATGTTGTTCATATTGATAAACAGTATACAACCTTTAAGAATGAGATTTGTTACTCCTGTATAAGAATTTATAACATCTATCTACTACTGCTGGAGAACCAAAATGGCTTTTGGTAAGAAGAGATCAAAACGTAGAATTTGTCTTTATAACATGGTTAAAAGCCGACAAGCTTGGGTAAATTCAGTGCTTGTAAAACACACATTGCAATTTTTGGTGAACATAAGAAAATAATTGAACTTTTCTTCGACATAAAGAGTGCAATTTCATGCGAATCTTTTAAAAAAAATTCTTCAACATTTTTAAATTTACATAGAATGTTATTTTGTTTAAAGGAGAAGAAAAATAAAAACAAAATGGTAAGAAGAAACTATAACCACACATTTTAGATGCACTTACAAAAATAGATGCATCTCCCTTTAAAAATCTTCCTCTAATTTGAAATGTTTGGGTAGAAATTTTTTTTATTTTTCTCATTTTACTTTTTCTTCTTACTGGATCCGTTCCCTTAAACATTATTCTAAAAATTCATTTGTTCTGTAAAATAGCTTTTCTTGGATAAGCGGAACTTGCTGCTTGGTTACACATACTTGCAATATTGTATTTTCACCATGTTTCAAACACATCAAAAGGATCGATTGATAAATATCGAGAATATTCTGAGTTACATCAAATTTATAATTCGATTGGTTTTAAGTCTTTTGAGATACATGCGTCTTCAATTTGTAGATTTAAAGCTTCTTTCAATCATTCAAAAAGTTGCTCCATCTTTTTAGATGTCGTTTCTTAGAAAATTCACACCAACTTTCTTTCTTCCATATAGAAAGAATACAAAAAACCATGTTCTATCAAATAGAAAGTATACATTGCATATGAACAAATAGATTAACAAGTGAACTAGAACAGATGGATAAAAAATGATAAACATAAATTCTCAAGACCAGTTAATAGGACTTCTTATCTTTTGTTTCTTCTGTCTCGTATTTTTCCTTGAAATGTAGCTCAAACGCTCTTGGAAGAAAATATGGTATCAAAAATGCAAAAATATTGATCGAAAAATATGCTAAATTTGCCACGGCTAAGGTTACACCAAACCAATGCCATGCAATATCCTGGTCCACAAAAAAAACATAACATTATAGACGTTAACATCAAACCTGTTGGTTTTGGTCATTTAATTAATATGTCTATGGTTGTACATTCATACATCATAATAGGTCTCATTCATTGATAGACACATCTAAACTCTAAAGTATATTTTCACATAATCAATTGTAGAAAGTTATGGTTTTTGTCCGCAATTTATATGTAAATCAGTATAATTATTATGTAAAAATGATCAAAGTGTCGTACCTGAATGTGAGCATTTGGATCGAGCGACTTGTTTAGCCATACATCTTGTATCCAATCCAATATAACAAATATTCTTCTAACGGTATACAACAATGGTACCAAAGCTCTAACAGGAGCCGAAAACAAAGACAATCCACTTATCACATTCTCAGTTAATATCTGAAACGAAAGCAAGAACAATTGTGGTGTGGCTGATCTAACCGCATGATCATCTCCTCTTGCGAATCCTCCTAATACATAAGCTAAAGGCAAAAACAACCCAATAACGGTCCCCATAATGGAGTAGACACGTAACATTCCAGTCGCTTGTATGATTTTCTTTGATTTAGACACCCCAGGAAATGCTAGTCGTGCTAGAATGAGGAGGTACGCGGTTGTAAAGGCGGGAAAAACAAGATCAAAAAGTGGGACAAGCCCAATGGCTGAAAAAACCATGATGAATGCCACTAGCTGGAGTTCTATCCAGCGTAGTGATCCCATCATACCACCACTGACGCTACCCATCACAGCGTCTTGCTGGTGGGTGGTGGCATTGGTGGATGGTTTGTCGGGGTCGGAGGCATCAGCCACGGCTAGTTGTACGCCAGACATTTTTTATGAGTAGATGGTAAATTTTGGAACGAGTGAAAAATGGTCTAAGGAATGATAAGCAAACATGTTGGAGAAAATTATGGATCCAATTTTCTCTATTGGGGGATTGTTTGCCCACGTGGATGAGTAGTTTTTCAACACGTGTGATCATGTTTTCACAACCTCGGTTGATTTTTTTTTTCATTTGAGCTTCTTAATTAGGCCCAAGTCCGGTTTGTGAGTTTTGGGAATTAGGATTTTACCATTATAAATAATGGTCATCAATAAAGTTATACCTACGGATTTCATTATCTTACATGGTATCAGGCCTAATCGGTCCTACCTCAAAACCCTAAACAAAACCGCTTCCGCCGCCTCCGACCGTCGGCTACACGCCGGAGGTTCGGAGGGCTCCCTTCAAACCCTAACCCCCACCTCAATATTTACCGTCAATGGCATGCATCCTAAGCCGTCATCTGATCAAGTCATGCCCATCAACTTTGTCGATCAAGAAATAATGACAACACGTTTTGTGATATCAAGAACGATAAAAAACGTGTGTCGTGATCCTCAATCTACTAAGAAAGAGTATATTATGTTGCCACATCAACTGGTTGGATCATGCAAGATATAATGAAGATAATGTTTTATTGTGTTTTTGTTATTGGGTTTTTAGCAAAAAGAAGATAAAAGATATGTGGGTGTTGACTGGTGAACCGAATGCATAAGGAAAAGAGGTGTATGGACTTGTCAAAGTGATATTAAGGATTGTCAAGATTACATTCTTATCTCACACCTCTCGTTGCTAAAGAGTAGTATTAGGCCCAATGTTTTTAGTTTTATTAAAAAAAAAAAAGTAATAGTTCTTTAATTGTTTGTTTCGTTTTTATGTCGAATCTAGGGTTCTTATTCCCGAGACGACTTTTGTCTGTTTGTCGACCTTAGAGTTGTCGACCAAGAGTTTGGTTTGTTTGTTGACCACGAGTTGTCGACCATTGTTTTCTGTTTTTGTTTGTCGACCACGAGTTGTCGACCATTGTTTTCTGTTTTTGTTTGTCGACCATGTGTTGTCGATTGGTTATTGTTTTATTTTGTTTTCTTAGTTTACTTCTTCAGTTCGAGCTTTCGCGATTTCGCCGCTCAAACTGCGGGGGAGTATTAGTGGATAATTAGGCCCAAGCCCGGTTTGTGAGTTTTGGGAATTAGGGTTTTACCATTATAAATAATGGTCATCAATAAAGTTATACCTACGGGTTTCATTATCTTACATTAGTTTCATAACAAACATGATATTACAAGAATGATGTAATCAAAGATTCTGGTAAAGTTGGATTGGGTTTTGTAGCTCGTAACGATTGTGGGGATGTGCTTCTATCAGGTGCTCGGGCTGAATGTTATGCAAGCTCTCCATTGGAGGATGAAGCTAAAGCTATCTTGTGGGAGACAATCCATGCGAATAACAGAGGTTATTCCAAGGTAATTTTTGAATCGGACTCCAAGTGTTTAGTCAATGCACTTCAGAAAGGGACTACCCTTTTACAAGTTGCGAGTATATTTGCGCATATCACATGGCTTTTAGGTTATGTACTTGGTCTTTTGTTAAAAGAGAGGGGAACAATGTGGCTCATAGTATAGCGAATTGGGCCTTGGGATGTAGTGGCGAGATAATTTTTGAAGGTAGAGTCCCAGAATGTTCATGTAAATTTGTAACTGATGGATGTACTCTCTTCCGATATATAATCATAATCTTTCTTTTCGATAAAAAAAAAAAGCTAAAGTATATAGTAACTAGTAAAGTACTAATTACAAGCGATTAAAACAACATTTTTTTTGGACAAGAGTTGTTAATTTTTTTGGTAGCTTCGAATGGTAGCAGTTTTCATATGATGTAATTTAATGATGAAAAATGGCATATGAAACATAGCGTATTAGAAGAAAGAAGTAATAACTGCAACCTGCTGGTCCATCACAAATATTGCCACCCCAATAACATAACAGTATAACACATTTCGACGTCATAGTCACAAAAGTCGAGAACCTAGTAAAAGAAACACATTGAATCTTAATAAGCAAAAACTATAACAACCTTATCTCTGCATTTATCCATGTTTCATGAGATTACTTAAACAAAGGTAACAAAAACTGAAAAAAAGTTAACTGATAAACATGTTTTCGGTTTACTAAGCTTCTAATGTTAACATAATATCTCAAAGAATCAATATGTTTTTTTAAGAACCCAATTAAAAACAAGTGGTGTCAAATGGGAATATGATACTTCGATTTTCATAAATTTGATGTTCTAAAGCATATCTCACAAATACATAATTGGTTTATTGATACTGAAAGAAAACAATTAGTAATTAGGGTAAAAGGAAGCAATCATACCTGACTAGATTGAGAGGCGGCCAATCACTGAGGAATATACACCGATCATATTGAGAGGGGCGACTTTGGTTTTTTTTTCCCATTTTTTTTAGTTTGTAGGAGTCATTGTGGAATTGTTGTGCTATTTTTTTTATTTTTTTAAATACTTTTTTGTAAAACTACTATGTTTTGTTAAATAAATTTGAAAGTGCTATGTTTTGTTAAATAAATTTTAAAACTACTATGGTCAAACAAAAAACTCATTTCTTTTGTATATGTAAAACTACTATGTTTTGTTAAATAAAATTGAAAGTACTATGTTTTGTTAAATACATTTTAAAACTACTATGGTCAAACAAAAAACTCCTTATTAAAGTAACACAAAAAAAAAATTAAAAAAGAACCGTAAGTGTGAAAAGGAAAGTGATTGGCACAATCATTAATTTGATTGAGACACTCAATATACTAATAGTTAAAACATGACTCAAATACACCATTGGTCCATAAACTTGTACAGAAGCATCGTAATGGGATAAACCTTGCATTTTTCATCATTGGAAGTCGCTTGACCAATTTTCTGTTAGTCAACGTCTATTATTTTCCCCATGTGCCTTGCACATGAGGGCAAAATGGTCATTTCATTGTTTAGGGACTAACGGTGTATTTAATCAATAAAATATTAAAATTATATCATCACCCCCACCACCACCACCCTCCCTTTATTTCTTTTTCCTGCTTCTCTCTCTAAAATTTATGCTTCTCTCTCTAAAATTAACACCATCACTATTTTGAAATCTCATAAACTCCTCCAAACAAAAAACATAATCTCAATCAAACACCATCACCACACTCTCTCTAAAATTAAAATCATCACCATTTTCAAATCATATAGGTTAGATTAAAGACCAAAAAAATTAACTTCAATTAAAGTCAAAAAATTAACTTTGACCCACCGGAGGAGTGATCTCATAAACATCATCATCATCATCGAGGTTGATGCAAGTTTGTGCCTCAGATGATGATTGTCTAAACTGTTGACCCGAGTCATAAGTTTCTACTTTCTACAATACAAGATCCAAAAATGGGAATGTGAATCAAACTAGTGCCGGCCATTCAAGTTATTAGCAAGTAAAATATAAATTACTTCAATAATACATACTTGATGTCGATATGGTCCCAAATTTATTGTTCCAATCTTCATATAAGCCAAGTTCATCCAAAGAAACAGAAGGTCTCACCTCTTGTAGCGACTTCTCAAAGTCCTATAAATATTGAAAACATACATTAAAATTTACTTTTAACAAGAATTAGCAAAAAAGTTCTACAGTGGCGCACGTAATTACGTGTGTTTACAACCCCTTCCCCCACTTCCTAAGGGTATTGCGTGAATCTTAAATAATTGCAACTCTTTTACCTTTAAATTCAAATTGAGTAAGCACTATTAAGTAAATAACTGATGGTGATTTTATATATGAACTATCAAGAACATAATTCAATACTAGTATATATGTAAAATTCATTACCTAGATTACCTGAGTCAAATTATATCTACTTTAAGAACTCAATTTTTTTTTTAAATTTTATTTACAATGGTTTTTTGTTGATATACCTGTAGAAAAACAGGTCTCATATCCTCATTTTTAAGCTTAGTGATTTGGATGCCTCGTCTTAAAGCCTCTCTAACTGGACCCATTGAAGCATCCTTGACTAAGTTTGCCATGTCTGATCCTGAATAGCCTAAAATGATTCAAAGCAGAAGTAACATAAGCCATAGATCAAGTAAAGGAAAAAAGATAAATACTTGTACATGACCCAAAAATATGAAAAAATGAATTAAGTTACCTTATGTTAATTTGCATATGCTGTCAATATCCTTCTTTGAGAGTTTGAAAAGTCGATCCTTCTTCAAAAGGTTTTCTACTATCCATGCTCTCGCTTCTTTAACCCAAAAATATATCATTAGCATCGTCGTATTAGTAGTAAAAGGAATAGTAGAAATAGGTAAAATAATGGCGAAACAATGGGCCGGATGGTTACTAGTACGAATTATTGATTTCAACTCTGAATAATAATTTATTGATAAAATAACTGATTGTGGCATATGGGTCAAGACTCAAGAGAATCAAATGCTTACGCCCCTCCCGACTCTTTTTATTGCAAACAACAACATATCCATTTAGATACGTTTTTCGCAAAAACACCCAAAGTACTAACAGAAAATAGCCGAGTTCGACGCAGCTTTATCCATTCGGGCCAGAATTAATTTGTTGGGTCTTTAATTATTTTGACTTTAATCGAAGTTAATTTTTTGGGTCTTTAATCTAACCTATATGATTTGAAAATGGTGATGATGTTAATTTTAGAGAGAGAATGGTGATGGTGTTTGATTGAGATTATGTTTTTTTGTGGAGGAGTTTATGAGATTTGAAAATAGTGATGCTGTTAATTTTAGAGAGAGAAGCAGAAATTTTAGAGAGAGGAGCATGAAAAAGAGATAAAGGGAGGGTGGTGGTGATGGTGGTGATAGTATAATTTTATTGATTAAATACACCGTTAGTCCTTAAACAATGAAATGAGCATTTTGCCCTCATGTGCAAGGCACATGGGGAAAATAATAGATATTGATTAACAGAAAATTGGTCAAGGGACTCCCAATGATGAAAAATGCAAGGTTTGTCCCATTACGATGCTTCTGTACAAGTTTAAGGACCAACCGTGTATTTTAGTCTTAAAACAGTTTATATTTACAGTATAATTGTCTATTGCATGTTTTAAAATGTCCTAATCGAAAATGTGCGAATCATCTCCCATTTGAAAAATGGATACATGAGGGGGATAAAGTTAGATTTAAAAGTTAAAATTTGACCGAAAAACTCAACCTTTGACTATAAAGTCAAATTTTGGCGAAAAGGATTAGAAAACCGTAGTCTGTAACGTTATTTTCCAAAAAAATACTTTTAACAAAGAAGTCCACCTTTAAGTTTTTAATTGTACTATCTTTATTCTGTGAAACTTTGGTATCAACAATTCTGATCTACATGGTTGACTAGAATCACGTATAATTCTAAGAGTAAATTGCAAAAATCGTCCCTAAACTATGGCCAAATTGCACGTTTCGTCCCAAAACTTTGGAAAGTGCAAATATCGTCCCTGTGGGGAAACTTTGGGGCAGAAATCGTCCCTGGCCTAGATCAAATGACTAAAATACCCTTCTCTCTTTATTACTTTTCAGTTTGTTGCGCAAATGGTCCCTGTGTTTCGCTAGATTTTGCAAATTTAGTCTTCTTTTTTTTTTTTTTTTTTTTTTTTTTTAGTATTATTTTTTTTACGTTTTCGTCTGATTTTTTACGTTTTCGTCTATTTTTTACGTTTTCGTCCGTTTTTTACGTTTTCGTCCGTTTTTTTACGTTTTCGTCCGATTTTTTACGTTTTCGTCCGTTTTTTTACGTTTTCGTCTGATTTTTTACGTTTTCGTCTAATTTTTTACGTTTTTGTCCGATTTTTTACGTTTTTGTCTCTTTTTTTACGTTTTTGTCTCTTTTTTTACGTTTTCGTCCGTTTTTTTACGTTTTCGTCCGATTTTTTACGTTTTCATCCGTTTTTTACGTTTTCGTCCGTTTTTTTACGTTTTGGTCGGATTTTTTACGTTTTTGTCTATTTTTTACGTTTTCGTCCGTTTTTTTACGTTTTCGTCCGATTTTTTTACGTTTTCGTCCGTTTTTTTACCTTTTTTTACGTTTTCGTCCGATTTTTTTTTTATGTTTTCGTCCGATTTTTTTTATGTTTTTGTCCCAATGGTGACTGCAGTGTGCCCTGCTCGAATCCCGGGTGATGGTCCTTGAACAATGAACTAATATTCACAAGGAAAACGTAAAAAATCAGACGAAAACGTAAAAAAAGAGACAAAAACGTAAAAAAACGGACAAAAACGTAAACAAAATGACGAAAACGTAAAAAAACGCACGAAAACGTAAAAAATCTGACGAAAACGTAAAAATCGGACAAAAACGTAAAAAATGGGACAAAAACGTAAAAAAACGGACGAAAACGTAAAAAATCTGACGAAAACGTAAAAAAACGGACGAAAACGTAAAAAATCGGACGAAAACGTAAAAAAAGAGACAAAAACGTAAAAAAGGGACAAAAACGTAAAAAATCAGACGAAAAGGTAAAAAATAAGACGAAAACGTAAAAAAGGGGACGAAAACGTAAAAAAACGGACGAAAACGTAAAAAATCGGACGAAAACGTAAAAAAACGGATGAAAACGTAAAAAATCAGACGAAAACGTAAAAAAAGCAGACGAAAACGTAAAAAAAATAATACTTATATTAATAGTTAATTGAAAAAAAAAAAAAATGACTAAATTTGCAAAATCTGGCGAAACACAGGGACCATTTGCGCAACAAACTGAAAAGTAATAAAGAGAGAAGGGTATTTTAGTCATTTGATCTAGGCCAGGGACGATTTCTGCCCCAAAGTTTCCCCACAGGGACGATATTTGCACTTTCCAATGTTTTGGGACGAAACGTGCAATTTGGCCAAAGTTTAGGGACGATTTTTGCAATTTACTCTAATTCTAATGATGTGTCAACTTTTTGTCTTATTAACGATTGTCAATCGACATTTTCACAAGAGTCACTACAAAAAAAAGTGTATTTTGGCACGACTTTCTCGTCTCAAAAATGCAAACAATGTCGACCCAAAGAAAAAAAGGCACGAGATGTCGTGTCTTTTTTGTAGACCCTTTTGTGTTGACCCAAAAAAATTTGACACGACAATTGCTTTATATTTTGGCACGACAGAAGTTGTGGGGCCCAAATGCAATTCAACCTGAAAATCCACTTTGGCACGACAAACTTTTGCAAAATGGTACGACATTGTCGTACCATTTTTTTTAATCTTTTTAAAATAACGGAAAAAACGTTAATTTAATTACAAAAAGGCACGACAATGTCGTGCCAAATTGTAATAACACGTGGAAAAACACGTGGCCTTGTGGTGCAGAATGGCACGACATGTGTGTATATTAGGGACGACAATATCGTCCATAATTTTCCTGGGTGGGCAAAAAAAAAATGCAGCAAACTGCAGATTTTCCGGATTTTTTTCCGGAAAAAATCTACCAAAACAAATACAACCTGTAATCAATCACAATCCACAATATCAAATCGACAATATGATACAATACCAAATTACTAAACGGATCGAATAACATTCCACAATTCTACGATACCATTCAACAAATACGATACAAAGTAAACTACTCTTAAACTATACAAGGCGCAAATTTCCTAAATAACATGTCTCAAACTAACAAGTCACTAGCTTATAAAGCTAACATGTCCAAAAGTTATAAAGTTAACATAAATCCACGATAACATTCGATAAATACAATACTATTCCATAATATTAATAAGTCTAAAATTCACAAACTAACTTCCCGCCTACTCATCAATGAATTCGTCGCCCGACTCATCATCGAACTCGTCGCCCGCCTCATTATTATCCCCACTATTATTATCATCATTATTATTCAAATCATTATTATCAACATGATCATTTTGGCCCAAATGAGGATTATTTTGTGAGTTGTACCGGTTAAGGTCTGGTGGCGGCATTGCATAGTTCGAACTAGTACCCGGGCACGTGATAGAGTTGGGAAAGGTGGGGCGATAACAACCGGCAAATGCATTATTGGGGTTGAAAGTGGAAGCTTGGAAACCATAAGGGCCGGGAGGGGGAAAAGGGCCAGGAATGGGTACCGAGGGAAAGGGAGGTGAAAATGGATTACCTTGTGAGTTGTAGTGGGTGAAAAAATTCTGAAGGTAAGATTCGTATGTCCCAACTGCGGCTTGGGCCGCGGCAGACTCTTGCCTAGCCGCGGCAACTTCTGCCTCAGCCTGACCTTGGTTTCCCTCATCGCCTCTGCCATATGCTCCCTAGTAACGTAATCTTCAGCAACATGCCCACGTGTGAACCTGCGAGTGGTTGAGCCACCACCAGGTAACCTCCTGCCCCTGCCTGCCCAGTTCTGGCAGTTGTCACTCGGAACTACACGCTGCAATATTTCCAAGCTGCTCAAGTACGGGATGAGACCGGCTCTGACTTGCTCTTGAAGGGCCCTCATCTCATTCTGTGTAATTTCAAAAAATAAAAAAATAAATAAAAAAAAATGAAAAAAGTTAGGAAAAAAATAATAAATGAGAAGTAACTTAATATAATGACGCATGTTAAGAGATAAACTACTTACGTAAGCCATCTCGTTCTCTCTCGTCTTAAATGTGCCATCTTTTTTTGAATAGCCCTTCCTCCAAGTTTCAATCAGGTCTTCATTTTGATTGTTATTGTTAACCCTCTATACATACAATATAAAATAAATTGATAACGAGGTAAATATAAACAATATAAAAACCTTTAAAAATCACAAAAATTATAACGAGTCTTACATGATGGTTGCGTCCTTGAACGAACGACTGTCGACCTTGGTGAGTTAAAATCTTGTTTTTAGATCGATTTTCTGCATTTGTAGTCGATCTTGCCATCCGTTTCGGGTCTAACCACCAGTCAACCAACATCTCCCATTCCTCTTGGGTTCTGTTCCCCCAGGCTTTCTGGGGTGGCGGATGTGCCCTTGCCGCCGCGGGCGTCTCGTGGATATCAAAGTATTTAGACTTGAGCCTGTGTTTATATTTTCGGTATAACGTCCTCTGCTGTAACCATAGCCCAAGTCCTACCCTTTCCCCCACCGTATAAAGATTCTCTCCAACCTGGAATCTGTTCTCATTATTCAAACAAGGCGCCAGGTTGAAATAGGTCTGCAAAAAAGTATACGCATTTAAACAAACACACAATTTAAATATAACAAGCATATCTAAATGGTCAATGACAATAAGAATAGAAATAAAATAAACAATAAATATAACCTGTAGTGCCGGCATTATAAGCGCCTTATAAGAATCAGGAATTTCTTCCCAATCGCAATCAAGGGGAAGTGGCCTCACTTGTTCCCCAATAAGACTACTTAACTGCGGTGCATAAGTGCCTACCGCTGAGAAGGTGCCTTGATCATCGGTATCAAAGCCTATAGGCAAAGGCTGTCCGTTATTCTCCCTAAAAGCCTTCCTTAAGGCCCGATTTGTCGTCTCACCGGTGATCATTGAACCTACAAATATAAGTTATTAAGTTGTGAAAATACATGTGAAAAAAATTCAGTTTTATCAATAAAAATTATATAAAAATAAAAAATAAAATAATAAAAAAAAATCACAATTTGTTACCTGCGCAATAGCCCGGCAAAGTAAATGAGGGTCGTCTTGGTGGATCACCGCCAGCATCCCCGCCGTGTGATCTAGGTTGTACACACGCCATCTGTAAAAGTACAAGTAAAAGAACACATAATTTCGTGGACCAATTAACACTAATATACACATTCATATAAATATACACATTCATATAAACATATAGTAACAATTTCATTCAAATTACAATTTAAAAACAATAATTGTCATAATAAAATTAAAATTCAAAAACAATTAATTGTCATAATCAAAATCATCACTAGATAAAACTTCTTCAACAACAATAGTGGGGTTCACTTCATCATCATCAGACACGTCAACATCATCATCATCAAGGACATGAGCAACGACGTTATCTTCATTAGTAACAAAATCAGCATCTTCTTCAGCAACAACATCTGGTGGGGCGTCCACTTCTGCTGATTCATCATTTACACTCAAATTCGCATACTTAAAACAAGTCAAACCAACAGACAATGCAACATCAGATGAACTGCTGCCATGTATAACATCCTGATAAGAATCTACCACATCCCCATGCCAGATCTTTCAATGATGAACATCTTCGACAACCTTCCAATGAGGTGGTCGTCTAGCAGGGTCTTCAAGGTAGAAGACTTGTGTTGCTTGTGTCGCAAGAATGTATTGTTGATTTCTATAAGCATCCCGTTCAGTCAAAATATGATGTATGCCATGTTCAATGTAAGAACGTCTGAAGCGTGGTGTAGGGTTAGTAGGGTTACGGGTGTCGAACCATATACATCGGAACAACACAACCTTACTGTTGCCCATATAAGTGAGCTCTAGAATTTCTTCCAGTTGACCATAATACATAGCTCCATCAGGCCCGAGTGTTGAAACTCCACTGCTTTGAGTGGTATGAAGTTTATCGCGCTGATGCACCAAGAACTTCACACCGTTCACTATGCATGCGGGGTATGTACTTGCACTAGATGAAGGTCCACATGCCAAAGAGAGTAACTTGGGACTACAACTTGGGTCTTTTGCCACGCCCTTTTCACGAATCTACGAAAGAGATACAAACAGATTTAGATGAGCAATAACTATGGACTACAAGGTAATATATGTTAATACAAATAAACCGTAAAACCGTTTATTAATATTTTGCGATCTCTTTGTGTTTTGTTGATAACAAATATAATGTTATCTTAAGTATAATTTTAAGGATACATGTTAGTTTTGTAAAGCATTTACATATAGCCATTTAAATACAAAAATGTAGTAGTTAAGCATTTGTTGTAATAGTTTATTAGGATGGGTAAAAATCATAACCCATGGACCATAACCCATGGATCTTAACCCATACCGAAGAAGACTTGATACAATGTATACTTAGATACATTGAATCTAAAGATAACCCATGGACCAACCCATAACCCATGACCCATAACCAAAAAACCCATGGGCAAAGAGGAGCGTTCCACGGATCCCTAGGATTACACTAGACGGATCCCAAGTGGAAGGGATCCGTGGGATCCGGGGGAACAGTGAAGAAGTTTGCCTATAAATAGAGAGCCATTTCTTCATTCTAACCCACCCCTCTTCTTACTAAATCTCTCAAACACTCTCATTCTCTTCTAACATATAGATCACTTGATCTAGAGAGTTGTTCTTCTTTATTTCTATTGTGATCCTCATATAGGTCCTTCTCTAAGGCGAGATCACGAGCATTCTACAAGTCATCCAAGCAAGGGGTCCTTGATTGATTTGTCACTCCGCAAGATTTCTGTAGCGAAGATCTTGTATTTGATATTTCACATATTTGTTGTGTAATAGTCGTGTTGGTTTGGTCCACCGTGTTACGGACTCGGTATCTAGCTTTGTACCGGAAAAAGTGTAAGCAACGTTGTGAAGGCTTCTCCGCCAAGTGAAGGAGTTTGTTGACATAGTGCTTGAACTCTCGAGTAGGTGACTCGGGTTGTGGAGTAGGGCAATGGAGGTGTCCTTGTAGCCGAACCACTATACATCGGTTGTGTCTTTTCTTTCCCTTAGCTTTACTTTATTTACTTGCTTTATCATTAGATCTATACTTTCTCTACATCCATAAGATCTCACATATTAACGAATCTAAAGTTTTTGAAACTAACGTAAAATCGGCAAAACTATTCAACCCCCCCTTCTAGTTTTCCACAATTGGCATCAAGAGCTAAGTTTATAAAAGTTTTAAAGTAAAATTGTATTTTAAAAACTTTTCGATCACTATGGGTTCTGAAAATTATAAGGAAGGGCAATCTATGCAACGACCACCATAATGGTTTTATATATTGGAAAAATAGATTCGAAACATATGTGAAATCTAAAGATATTGATCTTTGGTACATTATTGTTGAAGGCGACTTTGAGGCTACCTCAAAAGACGATAAAAGGAATTTAGTTAACATACCTCATGATAAACTAAATGATGAAATGAAGAAAAAGCTTTCTAAAAATAGTGAAGCAAAAATGGTTTTATATAATGCTTTACCGAAAAAAGAATTCGAAAGAATTTCTATGCTTAAAACCTCTAAAGAAATTTGGACTTCTTTAGTTGTAACTCATCAAGGCAACCAACAAGTTAAGAATAATAAAATTGATTTATTTGTTCAACAATATGAACAATTTTCAATATCGGATGAGGAAACTATAGATCATTCCTTTGCTAACTTTAATACTATTATTACATCGTTACAAGCACTTGATGAATATTTTTCTAGCCGTAACCATGTTAGGAGATATCTAAGGGCACTTCCATCGAAGTGGAGATCCAAGGTAACGGCGATCGAAGAGTCAAAAGATTTGACAATCCTCACCCTCGATGAACTCATAGGCAACCTAAAAGTCTACGAGCTTGTCCTTGCCAAAGACTCCGAAGCCTCAAAGGTAAAAGAGAAACACAAATCTCTGGCCCTTAAAGCCAAAAAGGCTTCAAGCGATGAAGAGAACTCCTCTTCAAATAGTGACGACGAGGAGTACGCTATGGTGGTAAGGGACTTTAAAAAGTTCTTTAGAAGAAAGGGAAGATACGTCAAACAACCATATGACGATAAGAAAGGCTTTCGGAAAGGCAAAGAGGAAGAGAAGCCAAAGGATGATCGTACTTGCTTTAAATGTGGTGATCCTAACCACTTTATTAGTAAGTGTCCCAAACGGGATGATCAAAAGGCATTCGTGAGCGGCACGTGGGGAATGAGCGACGAGGAGGATGAAGAAATTTGTCTCATGGCAAATGACGAGGTATGTCACGAATACTATAGTAGCTCATCACTTGATGACGACTCTTTGCATAATGAATATGACAAACTATGCAACATTAGCTTAAAACTAATTAACAAAAATAAGCTTTTAAAGAGTCAAAACCAACGTTTAGATAAAGAAGTCATAGAATTAAAAGCAAAACTAAAACGTTTAGAAAAGGGTAAAATAGCAAGTGGTGAATGTGAACTTTGCGTTCAACTTCAAACACTAGTTGATCATCTAGATTCTAAAATTGCTAGAATGAGTACAAACACTTTAGATACAATATTAGATAATGTTAAAACCGGTAACAACCAAAAAGGTTTAGGGATTCAACAACTTGATCCATCAACTAGTGAAAATAAAGAAACAAAATTTGTTAAAGCACTAGAAAAACCAGCCACTGTTGTGGCGGATCCCACGGATCCCTTGATAAGGGAACCGGCTAGTGTACAGCCAGGGATCCGTGGATCTGCTGTAGCAAACAATAGCAATAACGTAGCGTCTTCATCTAGAACTGATTTTGTTATCATTAATAGGAAGAAACCAACTCACGTCACCACTAGACAACCACCTCCAAATATAATCCTACTTTTGTAAGAAACAAAGCTCCATCTTTTTCAAAACCTAATTCATTTAGGAGACCTAATAACGTTTATCCAAGAAGTAACCATCAAATGGGATGGAACCCAAATATGCAAAACGGTTTTCCTTTTCAAAACTTTGCTCCATGGAATGCATATTCATCTTATCCATACATGTCCAACATGAATGGAATGTTTTACACTAATGGACCCATGAACAAATGGGGACCAAACTTTTGAGTTTATTATTGTTTTAGGTGTGCTTAAAGGTCGATCTAGACCCCGATGAATGGGTCAAGGATAGCGGGTGCACGACGCACATGACCGGAAATAGGGATCTATTCTCCACATATGAATCCGTAAATGGAGGTAATGTGGTGTTTGGAAATAGCAAAAGTAGAATCATCGGTAAAGGTACGATTTCTAACAAATCTCTAACCATTAACGATGTGTGTCAAGTAGAAAACCTTAACTTTAATCTCTTAAGTATAGGACAAATATGTGATAAAAAGTGCAATGTACTTTTTACCGAAACCGGTAGTAAGATACTAAAAGATGGCATAACCATAGGAAGAGGAATTAGGAAACATGGAGTCTATGTCATTAAAATTGGTAATGAACCTAAAGACAAACTTTGTCTTACCTCTATGGATGATACTTCGACCTTATGGCATCGAAGATTGGGTCATGCCAATATGCGACTTCTTCAATCGCTATCATCCAAAGATCTATTAAGAGATCTACCTAAGTTAAAATATGAACATTACTTTTGTGATGCTTGTAATGTAGGAAAACAAGCTCATTCGAGTCATAAAGCTAAAAACATGGTGTCAACAACTAGGTGTCTAGAATTACTACATATGGATTTATTTGGTCCATCCGCTATCCAAAGTTATGGAGGCAACTACTACACTTTGGTCATAGTGGATGACTATTCTAGGTATACATGGACAAAATTTTTAAAGAACAAAACAGAAACCTTTAATTATTTTGAAATATTAAGCAAAAAGATCCAAAGACAAATAGGAAGTCCTATAGTGTCCATTAGAACGGATCATGGTAGGGAATTCGATAATGAAGTGCAATTTGGAGCCTTTTGTGACGCTAATGGTATTACTCACAACTTCTCGGCTCCACGCACTCCACAATCGAATGGGGTAGTAGAAAGAAAGAATAGAACCCTACAAGAAATGAGTCGAACAATGCTTAATGAACAATCCATACATCAAAAATTTTGGTGTAATGCCGTTGATACTTCAACATACATACTCAATCGAGTATTAATAAGACCAATCTTAGGTAAAACTCCATATGAGTTACTCCGAGGCAAAAAGCCTACGTTAAATCACCTTAGAGTCTTTGGAAGCAAATGTTTTATTCTTAACACTAAAGATTACCTTACAAAATTTGATCCTAAATCAACCGAAGGTATCTTTCTAGGCTATTCGCCAAATAGCAAAGCTTACGTCATATTAAACAAAGAAACAATGAAGGTAGAAGAGTCATTAAATATAAAATTTGATGAAAGTCCACCCAAACCCTCGCCACCTCTTGTCGATGACGAGATCATAGAAAGTGATGCTATAGTAATAAAGAAAAAGATAAATGAAGAAGAAGAACCTTTAGATAATGAAATCATAAACATTAAAGAGTCCAATGATCACCCTGTAGATAAAGTCATAGGAAAGCTAAACGAACGAACATTAAGGTCTCAAGTTCAAAATCAAAGTAGCTTGTTTTGTTTCATTTCAACCATAGAACCTAGGAATACACAAGAAGCCATAAAAGATGAGAGTTGGGTAATGGCTATGCAAGAAGAAATAAATCAATTCGTGTCTAATGATGTTTGGACGCTTGTCCCTCCACCTAGTAATCAAACCATAATAGGAACCAAATGGGTTTATAAAAACAAATTAGATGCAAACGGAGTAGTGTCTAGGAACAAGGCTAGACTCGTTGCTCAAGGGTATAACCAACAAGAAGGAATAGACTTTGATGAGACCTATGCCCCCATGGCTAGATTAGAGTCTATAAGAATACTTCTTGCGTATGCTTGTGCTAATGATCTAAAGCTTTATCAAATGGATGTCAAAAGCGCTTTTCTAAATGGTTTCATTAATGAAGAAGTATACGTAGCTCAACCTCCGGGCTTCATAGATTTTGAAAAACCCAAACATGTATATAAATTAAAGAAAGCCCTTTACGGTCTTAAACAAGCTCCAAAAGCTTGGTATGATAGACTCAAGTCATTTTTAATTAAACACAACTATACCATGGGGTTAGTTGACAACACACTTTTTACTAAGAAAAGAGAGTCACATATTATCATAGTACAAATATATGTAGATGATATTATATTCGGATCCACTTGTCAAGACATGTGTGATGATTTCTCTAAAATCATGCATGACGAGTTCGAGATGAGTATGATGGGAGAACTTAGTTTCTTTCTTGGTCTACAAATAAAACAAGTAGAAGATGGTATCTTCTTCAATCAATCTAAATACATCAAGGAGATGTTAAAGAAATTCGGTCTAGAAGAGTCAAAACCAATTAGGACACCAATGTCATCCGACACCAAACTCACAAAAGATGAAGACGGAGAATCCGTAGATAATACTAAATATCATGGCATGATAGGTAGTCTTCTCTACCTCATGGCAAGTAGGCCAGATATCATGTTTAGTGTTTGCTTATGTGCTAGGTTTCAAGAAAACCCTAAAATATCACACCTAGAAGCCGTAAAAAGGATATTTAGATACATTAAGGGTACAACACAATTAGGATTATGGTATCCTAAGGGCACGGGAGTAGAAACAATTGTATATGCAGATTCTGACCATGCAGGTGATTACGTTGATAGAAAAAGTACAAGTGGGGTATGTACTTTCATTGGATGTTGTTTAACATCTTGGTTTTCTAAGAAACAAACGACATTAGCAATATCAACAACCGAAGCCGAGTATGTCTCCGCCGGCAAAGCATGCCAACAAGCACTATGGATGAAACAAGCGTTAGTCAACTACGACATTCATCTAAGCGACATAGCCATCCTATCTGACAACAAAGGTGCCATCGACTTAAGCAAGAATCCGGTATTGCATTCTCGCACTAAGCATATAGAGATTCGACATCACTTCTTAAGAGACAATGTTCAAAAGGGGAATATCTCTATTGAGAAGGTAGCATCCGAAGACAACATAGCCGACGTCCTCACCAAACCGTTGAAGCGGGAACAATTCAACCTACTTCGTCTTGGTCTTGGTCTAATGGAACAAACGTCGTAACTTATTTGACTCTACAAGGTATGTAAACACTAGCCTTCTTCTTTCTGAGTCTAGGATCTCTATTTCACGCACAACTCACAAACAATACGGGAATTTTCAAAACCCAAGATAAGTTTTCCACTTATAGCTTTCTTATTTTCTTTTATACATATACATTTTCAAAGAAAATTTCTTTTCAAAATATTTTCTAAAAGGATGATACCTTCCCGTATCAATTTCACAAAAGCAATTTCTCACGTCTAGGACAAATCGATTTTTCATTATTAATACAAAGTAAAAATCCGCTTTCATTGCATCTCATGTCTTTTGAATGCTAAAGGGAACACATAACTAATATGTGTTTTCGGGTACATTCATTTAAGCAAAAATGAATTAGGAGCATTGATAACACAATATTACGTACTTATGTACTAAATGTGTGTTTTCGGGTTATCTCAATAGGATTTTTTTTCCTCTAGTTATTTTCCTTTTCTTTTTAGAGGTCGAGAAAACCGCAACTCCAAATAGTTTGCATATAGGCACACACTAGGCAAAAATGTTTCCAAAAGGAAAATTTTGTGCTGCCTGAATCACCAGACCCACGGATCCCAGCCTTCATGCTGGACGGATCCCTCAAGGGAAGGATCCGTGGGATCCGTGAAACAGAAGCTATTTTTACCTTCTATTTTTTCACTTTGGATGAAAAACCCACATTTGTTTCATTTTTGGGAGTATGCTCTTTAATGCTTGTGTTCTCATGATCACATGCCTTGAATTCATATATAATCATTAGATTTTAATCCATATTTTGGTTCAAGCATTCATTACAATGCTTTGTTTTTCTATATATAGAACTCCCAAAATGCTTGCATACTCCATCTCCTCCTCACAAACACATTACATCATGTCATCCAAAAACCCTTTAGGAGAATCATCTAGTACAAACAATCATGATATCCAAACCTTTGTACTTCCACCATCCAAAATACCACAATCAAACTCTAGGATATCCGCACGGATTAGTATCCGATCTTGTTGCTTAGCAAAAACAACCTCAAATGGTTCATCCTCAACAAATAACTCACCACAAGATGCTTCCATAATAGCACCTCCCTCATCTCCAACAAGTACACCAACCTCATCACCACCCAAAGTCACTCTTTTGGAACTCCTTAAGACTCCAACAAGATCTAAACAATCTAAACAAAAAGAAATAGTCTTTTCAACACCACCCACATCTCCAAATAATATCTTTCAAGATCTTGAAACATCACCACCATTAGCTCCCATCACATTACAAGAACATCTAGGTTCTTTTCCACCACCATTTACAAACATTCCGGATGTTGATCCATATTTTCCTATTTTTCCACCACATCTTCCGCATAACTCAAATCAAAACAACCCGGAAAACTTCCGCACTCATTACCCACATCATTTACATTGTGAACATTGCCAATCCACTAGGGAAATCGCAATAGAAGTTAGGGAAGAAATGCGTTTCATACTCAACCTCATCCTTGATCGCATCAATGTCATCACTCATCAAAACCTCCATCCATAACCTTATGCAAGCATGGAAGGAATCACTACTACTATTTTCTAATTTTTTTTTGTTTGTCATTTACAAGAACAAGTCTTGTTCTTATTTTTACATGCTTGTAAGTGGTATAAATACCACTACAATTTGTTGTTTTATTACAAGGCATTGTTTACATACTTTGGCTCCCAATCTAGATTCTCGGCAATCACAAGATTATTTAAGCATGTTACTAACCTTTCTTTTTGTAGGATTTTTATTTTTCTTCACTTGACGCCCCAAACAAGGGGGAGTAAGAAATACGTAGACTACTTTTCTTCCAAGGGTTAACTTTTTGTTTCGACAAAAAGAGGGAGAAGAAGTAAAACTTAGGGGCTTTCGGATTTCAAGATTTACATCTATTCTTAAGTTTTACTCATCATAACATTATGTTTTGTCATCAACAAAAAGGGGGAGATTGTTAATACAAATAAACCGTAAAACCGTTTATTAATATTTTGCGATCTCTTTGTGTTTTGTTGATAACAAATATAATGTTATCTTAAGTATAATTTTAAGGATACATGTTAGTTTTGTAAAGCATTTACATATAGCCATTTAAATACAAAAATGTAGTAATTAAGCATTTGTTGTAATAGTTTATTAGGATGGGTAAAAATCATAACCCATGGACCATAACCCATGGATCTTAACCCATACCCAAGAAGACTTGATACAATGTATACTTAGATACATTGAATCTAAAGATAACCCATGGACCAACCCATAACCCATGACCCATAACCAAAAAACCCATGGGCAAAGAGGAGCGTTCCACGGATCCCTAGGATTACACTAGACGGATCCCAAGTGGAAGGGATCCGTGGGATCCGGGGGAATAGTGAAGAAGTTTGCCTATAAATAGAGAGCCATTTCTTCATTCTAACTCACCCCTCTTCTTACTAAATCTCTCAAACACTCTTATTCTCTTCTAACATATAGATCACTTGATCTAGAGAGTTGTTCTTCTTTCTTTCTATTGTGATCCTCATATAGGTCCTTCTCTAAGACGAGATCACGAGCATTCTACAAGTCATCCAAGCAAGGGGTCCTTGATTGATCTGTCACTCCGTAAGATTTCTGTAGCGAAGATCTTGTATTTGATATTTCACATATTTGTTGTGTAATAGTCGTGTTGGTTTGGTCCACCGTGTTACGGACTCGGTATCTAGCTTTGTACCGGAAAAAGTGTAAGCAACGTTGTGAAGGCTTCTCCGCCAAGTGAAGGAGTTTGTTGACATAGTGCTTGAACTCTCGAGTAGGTGACTCGGGGAGTGGAGTAGGGCAAGGAATATGTCCTTGTAGCCGAACCACTATACATCGGTTGTGTCTTTTCTTTCCCTTAGCTTTACTTTATTTACTTGCTTTATCATTAGATCTATACTTTCTCTACATCCATAAGATCTCACATATTAACGAATCTAAAGTTTTTGAAACTAACGTAAAATCGGCAAAACTATTCAACCCCCCCTTCTAGTTTTTCACCATATATCTAATGCGTTTACCTTGTGATTGAACCAGGGAGGAAAACTTGTTTCCACGGTATCGTTAGGAAATTCACTGCACAAAGGTAATGAATAAGTCATCGGAAACTGATACGCTTACGCAGCGCGTTCGGGGTCAAAGGAACTTCCTTTTTGTCGAGCAAGTTTTTCAACACCCTAGGCAGTGAACCTAAACGATGTTAGCCACCTCAATTAGAACATCTACAGCGATTCCTACGGGGTGGACATAAGTATGATTAGCTAAGGAAAGTCTAAGGTCGGTCTTGGCTGGTTTCTCCTTAGTTAACTTATTATAGATTGACAGTGGCATTATGTTCACATCGGTCCCTTGATCGGCCAAGGCATTTATATTATCAATGTCACCGATGCTAACTGGTATCACGAAATTCCCTGTGGTGTCTCGTTTTCTTGTTAACGGTTTTTTTATAACCAACTCATACAGAGGTTCCATAGGTAAGGCGTCATATTCTTCTTCCGTCATTTTTCCTTCAAGAGCTTCCCTAAGAACTTCATTGTACCTAAAGTTGTTTACTTGGTTTGCAATGGTTTTCTTGTTAATTTCGTGCTTAAGGTAGTACTCAATGGTCTCAGGTTCATCATTAGGCACAGACTCCTCCTTCTTGCTTTCCTTAGTTTTCCACATCTCAACCCTTGCATTCTCGAGCATAATGGAAACGGCGTTAACAAATGAAGTGGGAGGGCAATCGTTGCTTCTTACGAGCACCTTTTCGGGAACCTTTGTTTTGGTAAATTCAATTACCAAATTCATCATTTCTGTCATTTTTGCTTGCATTTCCTCTCTCTGCCTATAAACCTCCTCTTCAAATCTGGCTAATCTCTCCGTATGAGCTGCCATGTACTCCCTCATTTGATCCTTGAAGCTTGGTGAAAGTGGTATTGGGGAAGTAGAACGGAAGCACCTTTCGGAACTTGGGTTTTGCTCACGACTTGGGGACTCCGAAGAAGGTGTGGGGCGGTTGGTGGAGTTGGCGGATTTGACAGCTTCTCGAGGAATTTGTACGGGGGCTCTTTTCTGCCTTTCCATAAGATAATCAATTCCTCTCTCAATGGCACTCAATTGCTCCTCGAGGGTATCGGAGGATTCAGAAGGAGTTGATATGGCATTAACCACGTTAATCGGAGTTTCGGGAGATTCATTCCAATCTTCGTAGCTTTGATCGGCAAGCTCCTCTATAATATCCCAAGATTTTTCTGCGTTAAAGTCGCTGAGCCTTCCACCGGCGGCTCGATCAATGGATCGTCGAGTGATGAAATCGGTATGATCATAGAAGATTTGGATTTGAAGCCAAAGATCAATGCCATGGTGGGGGAGTCTACGGAGTAGTTCCTTGAATCGAGTCCATGCTTTGTAGAGAGACTCACCTTGGAGTTGCTGAAATGTCAAGATGTCTCGCCTAAGTTTAGTGGTTCTCCCCGGTGGGAAAAATTGACCAAGGAAGCGAGAGGTAAGATCATCCCATCTTGAGATGGAGCCGGCGGGAAGTCGCTCAAGCCAATTACTAGCTTGGTCCCGCAGAGAGAATTGGAAGAGACGCAGGAGCGTGGTCTCCCGAGTAGTAGCATCAAGGTCGATGGAATCGACAATTTTGAGGAAATCCCTCAGATGCTGATTTGGATCTTCGGAACGAAGTCCATGGAATGCACATCCGTTTTGCACCAACCGGATGGTGTCGGATCGCAGGGCCGTAGTTTGGGCTTGGTCGGGAAGCTCAATGGTGTTCCTATAGCCTAGGTGGCTTGGTCTTGAGTATTCACCAAGAGTACGGGCTCTTGGCGGGTCATTTGGTGGTGGGTTGATGAGTGGTGGTTGGTTATCATCTTCTATGATGAAAAGTGATGGGTGTTACGAACAAAGGTCATGAAGAAGGGGGATAGACTAAGAGGAAGCTAAAAATGAGAAAAAATTTACTTGATAGGAATCAAACAAAGAACCTAAACGAGGTGGACTACTAACTAGCTATTCTATTCCCCGGCAGCGGCGTCAAAAACTTGATACGCTTACGCAGCGCGTTCGGGGTCAAAGGAACTTCCTTTTCGTCGAGCAAGTTTTTCAACACCCTAGGCAGTGAACCTAATCGTTGTAGTGTAGTATTAGGGTAAGCCACGGGTATTGATATCGTTCTCTAGGGGAATAGGAATGCTAGTGAGAAGTTACTACGCTAAGGTTAAGGTTGAGGAAGATTATTTTTTTATCTTTTTTATGTTTTTTAGGAAATTGAAAAGTACGAATCTCGGGTATTGGATTTGGGGGGTTGGTATTTCTACCGATTACTCTACTATTATCTAATTATCTAAACTAAGGTGGTGGTAGTCTATGTCTAATTAATGTGTGCTCGTATGATAGTTTAAAGATGTGTTTACTTAGGTTTTACTACTCCTTAATTATCTCCTATTGATGGTTGAGTTGTCACGTCCTTATTCTTAGTTGCGTTGTGTGTCTAAAGTTGTAGGGTATGCGTTTCTCCCTAACTCTTTGAACTTACCAAAGGGTCTCGTCTACAAAACCCACTAGGGATAATAAACTCTTACTCTAAGGCACTCTTTGGATGGTTTAGCTTACAACTACTCAGGTAATTATATTCTAAGGTTCACAAAGATGAATCAAGCATTAAGTACACAACGAATGACCTATCGCATTACTAGATCATTAATCAACTAAGATAAGAAACAACCAATCAATATTTAATAATTAAGTTTCATATTCCCTAAGCAAACACACAAATAAATTAGCCGGACATGGAGAACATGCAAGCATACACACAAATAATCAAAGACATAATTAAATTGATGAAGTAAATACTTATCTTGATGTAAGATAGGGTTTGGAACCCAAAAATACTGTACAAGACACCCTTGGTTCGGTTTTAGGTTTTTACTCCAAAAAGACTCTCCTAAAACTGAAAAATTCGGATTCTATATATAATATTACATATGCGACGGCGTCACCTTATGTTTTGTGACGCCGTCGTGTCGCCGTCATTAGGGTTTCGTCTTGGCCACGTTAACCTTGCGACGGCGTCACCTTATGTCTGTGACGCCGTCCTCTTCAGCTTCTGACGTCGTCTGGGTTGCATCTAGGCCGTCTGAGTAGCAACGGCCTACTCTTTTAAAGCCCGACGTCGTCACTTGAAAATAGAGTTTTTGGCTTCTGTATCGTCACAAAAATCCTCC
Source organism: Chrysanthemum seticuspe (assembly GCA_019973895.1). Taxonomy (NCBI): domain Eukaryota; kingdom Viridiplantae; phylum Streptophyta; class Magnoliopsida; order Asterales; family Asteraceae; genus Chrysanthemum; species Chrysanthemum seticuspe. The sequence continues at coordinate 101,905,899 of BPTQ01000008.1, forward strand.
GACGGCGTCGCAATTAACACCTGACGCCGTCGCCTTCTGTTTTCAGCAGCTTTGAGTGTCTCGATTCTGACTTTGGCCATTTTCTTCGTATATCGTCACAAAAATCCGCGCCTTTTCGTCCAAATAAGTGCCATTCCAGCATTTTGCCTTCAAGAGACCTAAAAAGTAAAAAGGAACGATATTAAGCAATAACGGATACAAAAGTGATCAAATAAGGGCTTAAACGACCCCTCAAAATGGTACCTTTTAAAACCTTATCAGAAACAAATAACTTAAGAAAAAAAAAGGGTTCTTCAAAATATAAAAAAGAAGAAACATACTCTTTGTACGCCAGGATGTCTGCGTCTATTTCAGGACTGTTGTTAAGTATAAACCATACAACTGCCTGCATAACATCTGTATTCAACCGAGTCGGGCGTTCTCTACCCACCGGTTTGCCTACGAACTGGAACACCTGGAATTTATTTGGTTGTTCAGGCAAACCGTCATCATTTCTGTCAAGACGATTAAATCTCGTCTCGACATCCTTAAGATAACGCGAACAGAAAGCTAATGCTTCTTCTGCAACATAACCCTCTGCTATCGAACCTTCAGGCTTGGCTTTATTTCGGACATAATTTTTTAGTTTTTTCATGTATCTTTCAAATGGATACATCCACCTGTAGTAAACAGGGCCACCTAGAATAGCCTCTTCGGGTAAATGTATAACCAAATGAATCATTATGTCAAAAAAAGCAGGAGGAAATATTTGCTCTAAATTAATCATAACCTCGATCATTTGCTTTTTAGCTTTCTCCATGTCCTGCTGCATCAAATTTCGAGCACAAATCTGCTTAAAGAATAAGCAGAGCTCGATTAATGGGGTTGAAATGTCTTTAGGTAAGTATCGCTGAACTCCATAAGGAAGTAACCGATGCATCATTATATGACAGTCATGAGATTTTAGGCCCGTTATGTTGTTATCATCAGCGGTCACTTTTTTCTTGAAGTTGGATCCAAACCCATCAGGTAGTCTAACTCCTTTGATGATTTTACAAAAAAATTTTCTGTTTTCTGGTGTGAAAGAGTACGTTGGATGAGGCTTATCGAGCTTCCCGTTTCCTTTATCAACGAGCCACAACTCCTTTCGAACTCCCAAAGTTTTCAAGTCTTGCCTTGCCTTTAGCGTGTTTTTGGATTTGTCGTTCATTAACAAGGTATTCAGCACACTCTCAAGCACGTTCTTTTCGATGTGCATGACATCGAGATTGTGTTTTAGTAGAAGAACGGGCCAATACTCTAGTTCGTAGAAGATAGAACGCTTACTCCAATTCAATTCGATTTCTCGATTAGGTTTAGGGTTATTTTTTAAAGTATTTGGATGCTTCCTGTTGAACCTAAGACCTTGATAAATCTTAAAGCACTCGTAGATCGATAGTAATGCTTATGTAATCACAAACACAATATAAGACAGTCTCTATAACTTGTATTCAAGCGGAATTTAAACACAAGAACAAACACAAATAACTAAGAACACTTTGATCCTCTATGGATCTTTTAATAATACTAAAACTTTGTTTTTCAACTCGTACATAACTCATACTATTGTGTTCCTTTTATACACAAGGAACCCTAACCCGTTTCCCAAGAAACGTGTAAACATAAAACTAAATAAGATATACAATATAACTTCCTAATAAAGCTCATGCATATCCTAACTAACTATAGAATACACGGAATATCTATCTCCGCAGAAACCATCTACACGGTTTCATTACTTCAGCAAAATTAAGTCTTCAGCAGATTCCACAAGACTTCAGCAGAATCTTCAGCATAATTCATACTTAGTAGAATTCCCAACAATCCTCCCCTAAACTGGAATTTGACTAGGTTAAGTTCCAGTTTCTTGATAGATCTTTAACACAACAACATTAGAGGATTGTAGTTGAACATCAGCAGCAAAGAACCAAAATAATTGCATCTCTATGATGACAAAACTTTGAAATGCCAAATCTTTGCAGCAACAAATGACAAAATGTACATCAAAACATGTTAGTTTCATACTATTCTCATCACATCCAGGTGTGTTAACTCCTGTGAGAGGTGAATCATTGAAAATAATGGATTTGATGTCTCTTTACCAATAGCCATTACTACCGGAGTAGCCATATGTTTGAGTTCGAAAACTATGGTACACTGATAACCATCTGATTTATTATCAAATCAGCAACCATAAACGGATTTGAGATGTCTTTACCTGTAGCCGTTTGCTCAGGACTAGTCAATTCTTAGGTGAAAGAATCCCCTTGGTGAATTGATTACCAATTATGGTATTCCACTGCCTTTACCACAAGCCATGTACTTGTGGGCTAGCCAATTCTTGGATTCCAAAAAGGAATAAACCATGGTGAATTGATGACCATACAACCCTCAGCAATTAAGCATGGGTGAGTTGCATACCCTATGATTTTGAGCAAACCATTACAGCTATCAACAGATTTGATGTGTCTTTACCAAAGCTGTACCCTTTGGACTAGCCAACTCTTTGATGTACACAAGGCACAGCTGGTGAGTCGATAACCATCAACAATGTACAACAAACCTGCAAGAAAAGTTAGACAAACAAAGAATATATATATATATATTTTAACTAAGAATGAAACAAAGAATCAACTAAAACAAAGATTACAAAGAATACAGGATACCATAATCAAGATGATGCTTGATGTTGCTGAAGTTGAGTCTTAATTAATCCAATCAATTGTTCAGCATGTGCATATCATTCCCAACTGGATCTGGAGGAACTTCCAACTTCTTTCTAAGCATACTTTGCATCAATGGCACAGACAAAGGATAAAACTTATCAGATAACATACACACAGTCATCCCACACTTTGTCTCCACCACATGCACACAAGGCAGAGGATAAAATCTGCAAGTCTCAACCTTCCACTTATGTGAATTCTTCCAAATAGAAAACCCTTTACCATCTGGAGATTGAGAGTCAAACAGAACCTGGAGATCACCCAACAAGTATAAACCAGAACCCTGTGGTGAATGATTAGCATAATGCTTAGTGACAAGGCCATACAGAGTATTCAAATCTTGCCTATCCACCATATGAAATATTTCCTTCAAGAAGTTAAACTGCATAGAAGAATTATCCAGCCTAAAAATAGTGTTAAGCTGTCCATCAGTCAAAGTCCAAGCAGTCAAAACATCATGAGACCCTTCAAGAAAAACATCAGTAGATCCTTCTTTAATGAAAGTTGAATCATCAGCTTTTAGATCCAAAGAACTACCCCTGTGAGATTTCTTAACCCTAGAGGTGTGTATCCCAACTGATTTCACAGATCTCCAGAGAGAAGTGTGTCTCCTTTTAGACATCCTTTTTTTCCTCCTACCAGGTATATAAATCCCCATAGAGATAGAAGATGGTACCTTCTCAGATTCATCAGGAACATCTTTAGCAGGAATGGAAGAAGTAGAAGTAGAATGAATTGGATCAGCACCACGCAATTCATACATTCTCTCAAGCACCTCTCTGGCCCTCTTAGCTTTAGTAGCTGCTTGTTCAGCTTTCTTACCTAACTCTTCTCCTACTTTATCAACAGGTGCAACACTAGGTAACTCTTCAGAAGAAACAACATGAGGTTCAACAGATTGAACCTTTGTAGCTGAATGTATAACTTCAGTAGAAGCTTCAGAAGTAACACCAGGAGAACTCATCTTTGGTGCAACATCATCAAAAGAATCCACAATCTCAACTGTCTTGGTTCTCTTTGCCTTTGGAGTATCTACACTATCAGCAACCCTCTTTAAGTTAGAAATTGCTATAATCTGCTTCATAATCCTATGATACATGCTATTCAACTCAGAATCAGATAAAGCCCAGACTTGCTTCTTTTTCAAACCAGACTGATAGAGGGTTGTACTTTGGTTATACACTACAGTCCTCATATAAAATTTCTTTTGAGCTGCAGTTGGTGGTTTTTCTCTCTTAGCTTGAGCCTTTTTAGCAGCAATTTCCTTTCTCTTTGCAGCTGCAGCTAGCTTCTTTTGTTCCCCAAGAGCCACCATTTGTTCAGCAAAGTTGTCACTATCAAAAGCAGCACCTAAGATACTTTGTGCAAGAGTAGGATTTGATGTAGCTTGATGAGTATAAGCATCCCATTGCTCATCAGTAAACTTAGTGGATAGTTCATCGATTTCTCTTTGTCTCTCAGGAGGCAAATTTGTAGTAAACTGAGCTTCAAGCTGTTGAGCCAATGCATGACTCTTCTTCATATCTGCACACTCAGCTAGCAATCTTTCTTGTTCTTGCCTTTCCTGTTCACTCACAAGATCTGAACCAAGCTCTTCATCAATTATTACACCTTTCGCTATGTCAGCAGACTCCTTAGCAGAATCAATATGAGAAGCATCAACAATAGGAACTTCAGAAGAAACACCCAAGTTAGCATCAGAAGAAACATGTTGTGACAAATCTTCAACAGGTGTACAAAATACATCAGCATTAGGATCCAGATTAAAACTTCTTCCAGCAAAAAATACTTCATGATCATCTGTTGAAGGTGTAGGACATGATGGTTCTGGTACAGATGTATCTTGACCATGTGCAGAACCAAAATCCACCATTTGTGCATCATCAATATTATCTTCAGCAGTCGTAACATTTTCAACACTAGGTTCCTTTGAAGCTTCAGTGGAATCCTTGTTTAAATACTTTCTTCTCCTTCTTCTAGTAAACTGAATAGGTTCCTTGTTCTTTGAAGATTCAGCAACAACTGGTGAAGGAACATGAGTCTTTTGAGCCACATCAGCCAAAATTTCAAGTGAACCAAACTGAGTATCCTCTTGCTCCTCATCAGAAGAAACCAGAAACCTCCTTTTGCTACTTTTCCCAAGTTGTTCCTCTAAATCCTTAACCTTTCTCTTCAATCCCACAATCTCACCACCAAGTGTAGATTTAGTCTCAGCAAGCTCCTTTTTGAGATCAACAACTTCTGCCACATACCTGTTCACTAGAGCATATACAAATGTAAGTGTAATAGGGTCCTCAGCTCCACCATCCGATTGCTCAGTGGTAATGGGAGCTTCATTAGACCTTTTAGGAGAAATATATACATGCTCAATGATATGAGAACCTTCATCAAATGGCTCCCTAACTGGACTAGGTATGGGTGTGGGTAAAGGTGAAAGTGTTGGTTGGTCAGAAGAAACATGTGATGCTTCAGCATTCATGGAAGGGCCCTCATCCAAGGCAACGAATGGATTACCATCAGCAACAACATTGGTAGAGGGTGGAGGACCAACAACATTACCCTCATAAGCACCCTCATTGCCTTGAGGCAACATAGCTGCTAGCAAAGGATGATGTGTCCCAACATAATTAGTTTTCATTGAAGCAAATAGTTTAGCAGTTAAAGCTCCTATGGGACAAAAGGCTTGGACTTGGGTTGTAATGTCTAAAATCATTTGCAAAAACCTAGGGTACATTAAAAACTTATGCTTTTTCCTTTGAATATTTTCAACCAAATTATCAAAAATATACCTAGAAAAGTTATAAGTTAACCCCTGAGAAAGACATACAATACCACATCCCAGTTGAGTAGAAAATTGATCCCATCCTCCTGATTTATTGCTTATACACTGAAGCAATGTGTGTACCAATAACCTCCACATAGGGCAAAGCTGATTCTTGAACCATATATCTGTCCTCGTACTCTGGTATCCAATAGCTCTTAGCCCAGCAAGTATCTCCACGGAATTAAAGTGATAAACCCCATTAACATCGTCCAAAAAAAGTTGTCTCCTTATCAACTCCTCCGTCACAACATACTCTGTTCCATCAATCATAGCAACAATCTCTGTGTCACTCCGTTTCGTAGCAAAGGCCCAAAATTGTGTAACCAACGATTCATATATCTCATTCGGAGAGTGCGTTAAAGCATAATGAATCTTGGATCGCTTCAAGAACTCCACCATTGGTTCATATAGTTCATGATCCTTTGATTTTCCCAGAAAAACAACTTTGTTATGATCTTTCTTAAATTGAAATGCCATGACAAATTGTGATAATGGGTTATGATTCACGCAATTGGAAGTGTGTTTAACTCGATTGAAGTGGGAATCAATTATTTTGGCGAAGATATGCGAAGATGGTTATTATTTGAAGTTACCCAATTATGGTCAAAAGGATCGTAACAAATCGTTGACCATATCTTACGTGTAAAATAATCCCCAATTCAAATTAACACTTCAGCAGAAACGATGGTCAATCTGCTGAAGAAGGTCAATCAGCAGAAACAACTCAAGCCACTTAGTATCTTCAGTAAATATCTTGATTGTTACTGTGACACCCAACTCGCGTTAATTGTCATAAAACCTTGAATCCGCCTATAAAATAATCTCAATGCACACTTAACACACATCAATTACCCCCAATTATCAACACAAACCCTAATTTCTCCAAAAACTCCTCAATCATCCACAATAACCAATGTCCACCAAACCAGAAGTAATAAATCTCACTTCCTCATCCTCATCATCATCATCCAGTGAAGATTCAAGCCCATTGTTTCGCTACCCCCATCAAGATGAACCTCGACCATCAAAATCCTCTTTTCTTCCTTCTTCTGAAGATGATAGTGTGGTAAATCCAAGTGATTCATCTAAGGGTTCTGATGACTCCACAGAGCGTCAAGAGCCACTCTTCAACAAGAAGAAGACATCACACCCCCAACCTTCAACACCCCAACCTCAACCAAGGCCACGTGCCAGAAGAGAGGTGGTGTTAGATCTTCCTGCACCATGTTTTGTTGCTTCATCTCATATCGGTAAGGGAAAGGGCGAAAGGAAGATGGATTGATTGCTTTATGGTGGAACGAGTAGATGGAACAACTGAAGATTTTTCTTATCACAAATCCATCTACCATATCCACCAGCTTCATCTTCGTTTTCATCAATCCATCCTTCCTATTTTTATCTTCAGCTTCTTCGTCGTACTGGTCATGTAACCACCAGCTTTTGTAATAGACGATAGGAACTAGTATAGGTTTGGTAGATCTTGTATAGAAATGGTCTTGTATTTTCATTTGAAGTTGATTGTAAGCTGTAAGCTGTAAACTGTTTCTTGTTTGAATGAGCAATTTAACTTCAGTACTTCTCTTCAGTAGAAATAATTAGATCACTACAGTACTTCTCTTCAGTAGAAACAAGCTTTAAGCTTACTTGACCATATTCTAATTAACCAAACTTGGTGAACTTCAACTTATAGATGCATACTGCAAAACAGACACAGAGAAACACACAAACCAAACCAAGACAAATAAAACTCAAAGAACATTAGCTGGTTAGTGTTAGCAATCAAAAATATAAACAATAATTTACAAAGTTTACAACAAGAATCCTCCCCTAAGGCCTATGCCTCCCCTCAAACTTTGCAGTCAAGGGTTAAGCGTCCCAATATTGACAACTAGGTGTTGAAACCTAGGTCCATCAAATGCTATAGTCAATAAATCTGCCACATTATCATCAGTGTGAATCTTAACCACTTTTATCAAATGTTTTCCATATGCATCTCGTATAAAGTGGTGCCTAATTTCAATATGCTTAGTTCTACTGTGAAAAACTGGATTTTTAACAATGCATATGGTACTTTGATAATCAATAAAAATTGTTGTGTTCATGAAGTTAAACCCATAATCCAACAATTGATTTTGTATCCATAGTACCTGACCACAACAATTGGCAGCAGCAACATACTCTGCTTCAGTAGATGAGGTAGCCACAATAGTTTGTTTCTTGCACTGCCAATAAATCAATCTCTTTCCAAGGAATTGGCAACCTCCAGTTGTAGATCTCCTATCCAGATTTGCACCAGCATAATCACTATCACTATATGCTTCCAACTTAATAGGAGACTCTTTTAGGTACCAAAGACCTAAATGTGGTTGGCCTTTGAGGTACTTAAAGATCTTCTTGACTGCATTCAGATGGGAAGCAAGTGGAGTGACTTGATGTCTTGAACAAACGCTTACAGCAAAAGTAATGTCAGGTCTAGAAGCTGTTAAATACATCAATGAACCAATCCTAGATCTGTATAAGTGAACATTCACAGCTGGATCTGATTCAATGTTGTTCTTAGGCTTTGGAGCTTCATAAGGTGTAGTGACTGTTCTGACATTCTCCCTACCAAACTTCTTCAAAATGTCCCTCACATATTTATCCTGACTGATAAAAATATCATCAGTTTTCTGCTGAACTTGGAGACCCAAAAAGAAAGTAAGTTCCCCCATAGCACTCATCTGAAACTCTCCCTTCATCAGCTCCTCAAACTCCCTGCACCAAGCTTCTTTAGTGGAGCCAAATATAATGTCATCCACATAAACTTGCACAAGTATGATGTCTGTGGAAGTCTTCTTTAGGAAAAGTGTTTTGTCAATGGCACCTCTTCTATACCCATGCTTCAGCAGAAATACTGAAAGCCTAGCATACCATGCTCTTGGTGCCTGATGTAGTCCATAGAGAGCTTTTACAACCTTGTAAACATGTTTAGGATGATCTGGGTCTTCAAATCCTTTAGGTTGAGTGACATAAACCTCCTATTCTATTTCACCATACAGAAAAGCACCTTTGACATCCATCTGATATACCATAAACCTCATGTAGGATGCATAGGCCAAGAATATTCGAATGGCCTCAACTCTAGCAACAGGTGCAAACACTTCATCATAATCAATTCCTTCCTCTTGCCTGAACCCCTGAGCCACTAATCTTGCTTTGTTTTTAATCACAACCCCCCTTGCATCTCTTTTATTCTTCAAAATCCATTTTGTCCCAATTGCATACTTACCATCAGGTAGTGGTACCAAGATCCAAACCTGCTGATTTTGGAATTGTTGCATCTCTTCTTGCATTGCTTCAAGCTAACTTGAATCTTCAAGAGCTTGAGTAACACTGGTTGGTTCCACTTGAGAAAGAAAACAAGAAAACAGACAATGCTTAAAGTCTGTGTGATTGTCCCTTTGCTGGTTTGAGACATAGGAAAGAAAAGCAACCTGTCCATATTTAGAACTTGTCACAGTCCTTCTAGTTCTAACAGGTGCTAAAAGATCACCAATGACATTAGATTGAGGATGAGCAATGTTGATCCTTTTTGTAGCAGTGGGGTTGACTTCAATAGATGTGTCAAGATTAGTCACCGTTGGCTCAAAATCACTATCATAGGAAGGTGAGGTGAAGATGCCAGCTTTGGGTTTATGATTACCAAGATCTGAAGGACTTGGAAATCGTGTATAAGGTTCTCCAAAGTCTGTGGACACTCTAGTAGAAATGGGAGTAGAAACAGCAGGGCTATCAGCAGATTTGGTGATGGTAGGAGAAACAGGATCACTGTCAGAAGAATCATGGTTTCCACTGACTGCTTCTCTTGCAACCTCCCCATCAAGCTTCTTAGCCTCAAGATTAGCTGCATACTCTTGTTTCTTAAGCCTAGCAAGGTCCTCTGCATAGTGTGACTCATCTTCACTCTCATCAGAAGTAACTTTAGGAGTATCACCTGCAAAATGGTTAGGGGAGAAGGAAGGTACAATAATAGGATGTTCATCATCCTCAAACTCATAATCAGAGTCAGCATCCATGGTACCAGCATTGTCAGTGGGAGACTCTTGTGTATGTGCATTTTGGTTCGCCACATGTCTAGAATAACCCAAGTAATCAGTTAAGTAATCAAGATCAAAAGACCAAACATGACCTTGTCCTTGAACATTAGGCTTATCTTCTAAAAATCTCAGGTTCAGAGTCTCTTCAATCTTCTTAGCAGATAAATTGTATACCCTATAAGCCTTACTATGAGCTGAATAACCCACAACATACCCCTTATCAGCTTTCTCATCAAATTTCCCCAATGGATCACTGGTGTTCAGAATGGTCACTTGACATCCAAACGGTTTGAGGTAATGTATAGCAGGAACTTTCCCAGTAAGAAGTTCATAAGGTGTCTTGAAATGAGGTCTAGTGATGGATACCCTGTTGAGTACATAGCAAGCCGTGCTAACTGCTTCAGTCCAGAACATAGTGGGTAGTTTAGAGTCTGCAAGCATGGATCTTGCTGCCTCTATTAAGGTCCTATTGTTTCTTTCAGCTACCCCATTTTGTTGTGGGGTTCTTGGAGTGCTATAGTCCCTTTTTATCCCTTTAGACTTACAGAGTTCTATTAATACAGCATTTTTGAACTCTGTCCCATTATCACACCGAATTCCTTTAACCTTTTTGTTCAACTGGTTTTCAACAAGGGTAATGAATTCTTTTAAAACTTGAGATGTTTCATCTTTAGTCCTCAAAAAGAATACCCAACAAAATCTGCTATAGTCATCAGTGATTACCAGACAGAAATACTTATGATCAATACTCCTGACTTGGGTTGGACCAAAGAGATCCATATGCAACAACTGAAGAGGTTCTGATATAGTGCTCACAGCTGTAATGGCTTTGTATGAGGCTTTGTGTTGCTTTCCTTTGTTGCAGGCAACACAATTATGTTCATTGGTGAAAACTTTGGAAGGAAGTCCTTCAACTAGACCAAGTTTAAAAAGTTTGTTGATGGTCTTGAAGTTCACATGAGCCATCCTTCTATGCCATTTTGTAGACTCATCCAGGGATGCTTTAGCCACCAAACAAGTTAGGTCACCTTCTGGTTCAACATCATTCAAGTTGAATGTGTATAGATTGTGATTTCTAGGAACTTTCAGTAGAATTGATGTATCTTCTGGTAGTTTGAAGTCTTTAGATAGCACAAGACATTCATCCTCAGAGAAGAATACTTTGTTCTTGGTGTCACAAATTTGTGAGACTAAGAACAAGTTGAAGTGTTGCAGTTCCTTTACATAGTACACATTCTCAAAATCCAGTAAAGGTGTTTTGATGGTGCCTTTCCCAGTGATTCTACCATCACTTCCACCAAAAGTCACATTGCCTCCTCCTTCTATGGGTACGAAATTATGCATCATATCTCTGTTTCCTGACATGCTTCTAGAACAACCACTATCAACAATGCCAACTTCCTTATGCTTAAGAGGATGATCCTACAACAACAACAAAATTTACAAAATATTAGTACACTATGGAGACTCAAGTCATTACTGACTTGAGCCTGCCTTGTGGATCACAAGATTTAGGCCATGTAAAAACAAAAGATCCACCATTGTTCTTGGACCTCCATTGAAAATTAGGTCCCTTTTTAGTCCTAGAACAACCTGCTGAGGACTTCACAGCAGTACCCCAAGTTCCCATCCCATCATACATAGAGTCAACACCAATAACCATTTTGAAAATATGAACTTGTTGGTTTCACATAAGGTCTAGCAACAGATCATCTCCAAGGAGAAGGTTTATTAGTTGCTTGTGGAATAAAAGATGGTATATCATTAATATTTGTCCACATTGGTCTAGATTTCTGTTGAACAGCACCTGCACCCATTCTTTGCTCATGAAAATTACAATCCTTAATCAAATGAAATTTGCTTCCACAAACAAAACATGTCTTCTTTAGTAAAAGATGTTCTATTACATGCAAAAGCATTCAAACCACAATAATTAACAGAATTTTTTTTAACAAACTTAAAAGCATTATTGTGCAAAGAATTAAAAAACAAGTCTTCAGAAGAAACCGGCTTGGAAGTTGATTCCTCAGCAGCAACTTTAAAAGGCTTGTAAGCAGTCTTGGGTGTAGGCTTGGGCAAGGTCTTGGGAAGGTCTAACTTGTCATTTGAATCACACCTGGTAGTAGAAGTAGACCCTTGGTCAGAGGACTTGTCACTGTCACAACAAGAGACAAAGTCAGTAGATGAAGAATCAGGGTCTGGCAAGTCTTTTGACTTTTTGCCATAAAGGTGGTGTGATCCATCAAAGTCAACTGTGATGGACAGGTCAATGGGCATATGTTTACCTCTAATAGGTCCACGTACAGCATGTAAATCACCTTCTTTTACAAAATTAGCTAATCCTGCTGGTGTAGATTTACGTGTGTCATCCCTAGCTTCTAAGCCCACATATTTCTTAAAACCTAAAGCTACTATTGAGTTAGGAGTTTGACTGCTATAGATGAAGCTAGCTAAATTGTCACCTTACATTAACCATTCCTTATGTCTAGCTACTTCCTCATCTAGTTTCTCTTTTAGCACTTGGTTTTCAGAAACTACATTAGCTTTTTCTTTCTCCGTACATTTTAAATCAATTTTAGCACATTCTAAATCACTTTCTAACACCCTGATCTTTTCATCATAAGCCAATTGATTCTTTTGAAACCAAACTTTTTGTCTTTCTAATGTTTTTAAAGCATGTTTATAAGCCTCAACTTTGACATAACATTCATTATATTTAGGTTTCAATTTATCATAGGCTTCTTTAAGTTCATTATAACGTTCACTACAACCAAAAACACAGTTATGTACCTGAGAGATGCCCATTAAGGCAACTTGATCATGCCTATCCTCTGAAGTACAGCTTGCCAGCAATCCAATATTCTCAGAACCAGGACTTTCATCATTCTTATGCTCATGCATCTTATAGTCGACATGGTCATCCATAGTGACAAGAGCTGTGGAGGGTCCAGCCTTCGAAGTTCCAGCTTCCTTTTGAATCTGCTGATAGGAAGAATATCTCACCTCATCACCAGCCTTCCTATCCTTGCATTATCTAGAGAAGTGACCCATCTGCCCACAAGTAAAACACTTGACCTTGCTTCTGTTAAATCTTGCTAGATCTCTTCCCTGGAAACCAAACTTTCTTCCAGACTTACTCTCAAACTTCTTGATGTTCATTGAGAGCATAGCCAATTGCCACTTCAAGTTCATCTCTTCCATGTCAAATGGATCCACATGTTCGAGGTCCTCAAAGGCTAGTTGCTGCTGAGTGTCATAATCAGCAACAAAAAAGTGAATCACATCTTCCAAAACACCACTGGATTTAGGTTGAGAATTTGATGAAGTAGTAGTGTAGGAAGATGATGATGAGGAAACAGGACTTGGAGCATAAGTCATCCTATTTGAGGAGGCCCCAACAAAAGCTGTGTGACTAGGAGTGGATGAATGAAAAGGACTTCTCACATCAGGCTCAAGAGATTTAAGTCTGTTGTATAGTTCATCAAAAGTGAGCATATCCAACCCACCTTTAGCTTTGAGGGCAATGCTAACTTGCAACCAAGATGAAGGTAAAGATCGCAAGAACTTTGAATTACAATCATCATTATTTGGCTTTGCCTTCAGCTGATTCAACTGACTCAATATCTTATGAAACCTGTCATATCCCTTGTGGATATCTTCTTCTTCAGAGATTTGAAATTCTTGAAACTGTTGTTTCAGCATTGATTTCCTCATTCTCCTGGACTCCTCATTCCCACCAAACCTAGCCTTGATTGCCATCCATATGTCCTTAGCATCCAGCATGTAGTGAAAATCACCCAAGTGATCTTCAGGTATAGCCTGAAGGAGAATAGTTCTTACTTTGTTCTCTCTTTGAACAGCTAGTATCTCTTCAGCAGATTTGGGAGGAACAATGGTAACATTACCATCGGGATCTGTGATGGTCCTCTTCAAAATGTTCCCCTTCTTCACAATTTCCCAAAGATTCCAATCAATGTTGGAGATCCAGTTCTACATCTTCATAGCCCATAAATCGTACTCCTCCTTCTTGAGGTATGGAAACTTTGCATTGCTGTTTGAGAGACTGAGTTGTTGCAGAGATGTGTTGTTATGGTTGTTGGTGACTTCAATATCATCATCTGATCCAGGCATGGTGAAGGTTGTTTTGGTTGTATGGGTGTAAAGAAAAGACTATTCTTAGTATCGTAGAGACTCTCCCGAGGCTCTGATACCACTTGTTGAACCTAAGACCTTGATAAATCTTAAAGCACTCGTAGATCGATAGTAATGCTTATGTAATCACAAACACACTATAAGACAGTCTCTATAACTTGTATTCAAGCGGAATTTAAACACAAGAACAAACACAAATAACTAAGAACACTTTGATCCTCTATGGATCTTTTAATAATACTAAAACTTTGTTTTTCAACTCGTACATAACTCATACTATTGTGTTCCTTTTATACACAAGGAACCCTAACCCGTTTCCCAAGAAACGTGTAAACATAAAACTAAATAAGATATACAATATAACTTCCTAATAAAGCTCATGCATATCCTAACTAACTATAGAATACGCGGAATATCTATCTCCGCAGAAACCATCTACACGGTTTCATTACTTCAGCAGAATTAAGTCTTCAGCAGATTCCACAAGACTTCAGCAGAATCTTCAGCAGTAATCTCAGCATAATTCATACTTAGTAGAATTCCCAACACTTCCCTGAGACACGTTTAAAGACTTTACTAATTTGAATCATGATTTCCTCATGGGTAAAGCTTCTAGGAGGATGGTTGTTTTCAGGTCTACCATGGAATTCCTTATGTTTTTTCCTCAGTGGATGCCTTACGCGTAAGAATCTTCTATAACATGAGCAATTTTATGCTTCACAGGAAGCGATGGAGTGTCCTGATTACATGTGGGGCATGCATAGTAGCCTTGTCCAACCCACCCAGACAAACTACTTCGAGCTGGAAAGTCATTGATAGTCCATAAAACCGCCGCTTTCATTTTGAAATGAGTACCCGTAGCAGCGTCTAAAGTCCACTCTCCTATCCATAACTCTTTGAGTTCTTTGATCAAAGGCTGCAAGAAAACATCAATGTCCTTTGCAGCTGATTTAGGGCCAGGAATTAACATCGTCAACATTAAAGAAGTCTCTTTCATACACATCCAAGGGGGTGTGTTGTATGTTGTCAATATCACCGGCCACATGCTGTAACCTTGACTCATGTTGCCAAACGGATTGAAACCATCAGCAGCCAACCCTAATCGGACGTTTCTAGGGTCACGAGAAAACTCAAGCTTTATTATGTCAAAATTTTTCCATGCTTGACCATCACATGGGTGATTCATCTTACCGTTTTCCTTAGACTGTCCAGTAGCATGCCAAGTCATCCACTTTGCGATGTCTTTTGTGTTGAACATACGTTGTAGTCTAGGTTTTAACGGAAAGTAACGCAACACCTTGTTGGCAACTTTCTTCCCCTTTGTCTTTTGGTTTTTCCATCTACTCTCGTTGCAGATTGAACAATTATTGAGACTTTTGTTCTCATCTGATCCCCAAAATAAAAAACAATCATTCATACAAGCATGGATCGATTCGTATCCTAACCCGGTATCTTTGTATATCTTCTTGATTTCATAGTATGACGGTAGGAAATTGAATCCTTTACTAGGGGGACATGCCTTTTGCAAAAGAGCTAGAATCTTGTTAAACCCGACATCAGTTATTTTATGTAAGACCTTGATGTGCGAAAGCTCTGACGTAAAGCCCAATGTAGTCATATCACAACCTGGGTACAACTTTTGGGTGGACCTAGCAAGTAACTCTTCGTACTTGTTAGTAATGTTATGATCACTGGTTTGAGCTGGTTGAGGACCTGTTGTTTGATCTGGTTGAGAAACTGTTGTTTGAGATGGTGGAGTTGGGACATTATCAG
The DNA here is from genome assembly GCA_019973895.1 of Chrysanthemum seticuspe. Lineage (NCBI taxonomy): Eukaryota > Viridiplantae > Streptophyta > Magnoliopsida > Asterales > Asteraceae > Chrysanthemum > Chrysanthemum seticuspe. The sequence continues at coordinate 101,921,468 of BPTQ01000008.1, forward strand.
CAGAAATATCTTGGAAGAATGCATCCATGTTCATGTGTTCAGGTGAAGGTGGTTGTGGTGTGTTGTGTACTACGGGTGGAGGAAGTGGTTCACCGTGATATTTTCAAGGGGTATAAAGTGTGTCAAACCCGTATTTAGATATGTGTGACTCAAGAGTTTTGAGCGTACCCAATTTAGTTGGAGCGTTACCACAACGAACACATGGGCAATGAATCATTTTTGTGATGGGGTTTACCAATGGCTTACAATGCGCGATGAATGCAAAAAGACCATTTAAAAATTCTGGGAAATTACGGTTGGATACAGTGGTCCAACTCTTATCAATTGTCATGACTGCGTTGTAAAAAAACATATTCAAAAAAATTAATTTGTATATATACATATATATTCAAACATGAAAAGGCGTAATTATGAGCTGTTCTGTTTACCTAGTGCAACTATGGAAGGCAATCCTAACCCACTCTTTGAATGTGTCGTCTCATATATGAATGCGTATAACTGATTTACTATTTGAAAAAAATTCGGCAGCATTTCCCCTCAACTCCTCAAATATGTGCATTAAAGACATATTCGTAGGAGTGAAAGGGAAATATTGTCGAATTTCTCTCAAATAGTAAAACAGTTATACGCATCCATATCCTAAATGAGACAAAACATTCAAAAAGCAGTCCCAAACAGGGGACTTTCCGAAATTAATTTCTAATAAATTAATTTCGGACAGGTTTTCTATAGGATGATTAACTTCGGACGGGGAAGTTCCAAAATTAATCACTAAAATCCTAAAAACAGTAACACAAGTTTAACAATCATAATATTACTAACCAAAGTATCATTTTCATTATCGACAATTAATAACATATATATCACATATCATTTTCATTTTAACACGGTCACTTTAAGTTTATAAGTAACAATTAATAACATATCACATGACATTTTTCCGATATCACATATCATTTTCATTTTAACACGGTCACTTTAAGTTTATAAGTAACAATTAATAACATATCACATGACATTTTTTCCGATATCACATATCATTTTCTTTATCGACAAAGTAATAAAAGTATATACATTATCGACAAAGTAATAAAAGTATATATATATACCTATTTCGCGGCTGAAATACACGAAGTGAAGAAAAGAGAAAGAGAAAAAGAGGTGGTCTCGGCTGTCCCGGCTGTCCACGGTCCCGGCTGTCCCAAACACCCCGACGGTTTCGGCTGTCCCAAGCACTACACATAAAACCATAGTTAAACAAACTATTGTCGTCCCAAAACACATTGTCGTACCAAATTAATTAATAAAAACTTAAGGCACGACATTGTCGTACCAAAACACATTAACAAAATAAAAAAAAAAGTCACTTACCAACACAAAAGGTGGTGGTGGTGGAGCTGCGGCTGCTGCGGTTGTTGGTGGTGGAGCTGCGGCGGCGGTTCACGGTGGTGAGCTGCTGCTGCGGTGGACCATCTAACCAACACAAACACAACATAAAACCATAGTTAATCAAACCATAATTAAAGAAATTAAATTAACAAATCAAATTTTAACAAAAAAAATACCTTTAAATGTTACAAAATAACAAAAATTATACAAATTGTGCACAGTGGTGCGTGTGTAATTGATGATTACGAGTGATAGTAGTGTTTTGGTGGTGTCGAATTGAAGAAAATAGCCATTTTTTTGGGATTTTTATGGCTTTTTTTCGGTTTTTTACGTGCAGTTTTTGGTGGGGTTTTTTTTTACTAAGTGTTGAGAGTGAGAAGAGAAGCAGATCTGTGTCAATTATTGATATAAAATTGGGACGACTAAAACGGGACGACATTGTCGTCCCTTTTTGTTTTTTTTGCCCAAATATTTGGCGCGTTGTTTAATTTTTCAGGGAATTTTGGTCAAAAAAAGGGTACGACAAATGTCGTCCCTTTTTGTTTTTTTTTTTCTTTTTTCTTTATCTTTTGTATATTAAAATGTGTTTAGAATATTTAATTAATACTAAATAAATTAAATTTATTATAAATTTTTTAATAATTTTAAAATTAATTAAATTAGTTATAAAAAGTTTAAATAAATTAAAAATAATTTAAATTAGTAACAAAAAATTTAAATAATTTAAAAATAATTTAAATTAGTTAAAAGAAACTTAAATAATTTAAAAATAATTTAAATTAGTTAAAAAATATTTAAATTGATTGAAAATGATTTAAAATTAATAATAAATTTTTTATATAAATTAAAACGGATGAAATGTTAAACGAACGAGTCAAGATGATGTCGTTATACATGACATGTTAAAACGGATGAATCGATGGCGCCAAAATGATATAGTATCGTGATACATGATGGCGCCAAAACTTTCCTCCAAAAATAATGGCGCCAAAACTTCTCTCCAAAAATAATGGCGCCAAAACTTCCCTCAAAAAATACTGGCGCCAAAACTTCCCACCAAAATCTACCAGATCTGCTCTATATATCACATAAAGAAAACTTGAGATCTTATCCAACCAAAAGCCACCAGATCTTATCCTCAAAACCACTCAACCTCACAACCTCTTATCTTCACACAAATTTCAAAACCTGAGATGGAACCATTTAATCCTTTTATGTGTTCTTGTGGAGCAGGAAATATAAAATTAAGAACATCGCATAGAGAATATTCATCTGGACGACAATATTATTCATGTCCTCTGTCAAAGGTGAACAATCATACATTTCTTATTTATGTAAATATACAAATAATTGGGTTGTAATCTCTTATAATTTTCTTATTATGTAACAGCCCAGAAAAGATAATGGGTGCAGATATTTTATGTGGAAGGATGCATTTGACGAGTACTTAAGAACAATCTCTGCACCAACAGAGTGCTCGAGCTGCCATGAAAAAGATCTTAGGATAAGCTTGCTGGAAACACAAAAACATGTGCTAGAGACAAGAGTAAGGTTGCTGGAGGCCAAACTTGAAATGGCAAGGATTCCTGACGACCACGCATGTCAGTCGGATGCATTACTTCGTGAGTTGTTAGGTGACATGGAAAATCTTCGTATGTAGTAGTAGTTGTTGTTCTTGTAGTTGTAGCTGTAGTTGCTGTTGTAGTTGTTGTTGTTGTTCTTTTAGTTGTTGTTGTTGATGTAGTTGTTGTTCTGTTAGTTGTTGTTGTTGTTGTTGATATTGTTGTTGTTGTAGTTGTTGTTCTGGTAGTTGTTGTTGTTGTTGTTGTTGTTGTTCTTGTAGTATGTATCCGTCAAGTATTTTTATAAATCAAAGCACATGATGGATTTGTAAAGCTGGTCATGTTCTAAGTTAACCTATCACTTATTACTATGTACCTTTCAATTTGACCATGTTCTAAGTTAACAAGATTATGGTTTCCAAACAACCCTTTTCCAATACTAAATTACACATGAATAAAGAAACAACTTGACAACAAAACGAAACAGATCAAACAAAACAACTCGGCAAGCAAACGAAACAACTCAAACGATATGATACACAACACGACATAGACCATATGCTACACACGACATACGAAACAACTCAAATGAAACAACTTGACAACAAAACGAAACAGATCAAAGGAAACAACTCGGCCATCAATTATTTTCCCTGCTACTTCCCGCTCTGCTAGAACCTGCACCATCTTTTCCCTTCCTTTGCTTGACGAACTGTTCAAACAATGCTTCAAGATTTGTTACCCTATTTCCCGCATCATCAAATGTGTAATCGAACGGGCTTTTTTCAGCTTCATCTTTTTCCTTCCTTTGCTTGACGAACTGCTCCCACATTGCTTCAGCTTCCAGCGGGTTTGCTCCTCCATTCCAAAATGTAGAATCAGCTTCACAGTCGAAATACACTCTGTAGAATCGCTATTTCCTTAACCATTCCAGAATGCGGTCTCTCATCAACGGGTCTATGTTCTTATAAGAACCATATTCATCATAAATTTCTGACCCATACGTATCAAGAACTCGAGTAAAGAGATATATTGACGATAAAATCAGTGACCATTCTTTTTCCGGCGTGTAATCAGTCATTTTATTGTTACGTGTGTTTTGTGGTTATTTATGTTTTGACGGGATATATAAGGAAAACTTTGCGGGAAAAATAATGGCGGGAAAAATAATGGCGGGAAAAATAATGTTTATAATTCTATAAATGTATTTAATTTTAAACTAAAGTATTTAATTATAAATATAAACTATTTAATTTTAATTCTATATTAAATAAAATTATCTAAATTAAATAAAAATAATTTTTTAAAATTAAAAACTGGTTTATAAAGTAAAGAGTAAATTGCAAAAATCGTCCTCGTGGTTTAGCCAAAATGCAGATTTCGTCCGTACTGTTCATTAAGTGCAAAAACAGTCCGTTGACTGCACTGTTTGGTGCGCTTTTGGTCCTTTGACTTAACTGCCATTAAATGGACTCCGTTAGTAGTTACACTTTAGCCCTTTTGACTAACCACCGTTGCAGCACACATCCTTCAAACCACAAGGACGATTTTTGTAATTTTTTTTTCGAATTTATAAAATAAAAAAAAAAAAAAAAAAAAAATTCCTACGTTTTTAATTTTTTTTTTTTAATATTCTTTTTCAAAAATGTTTTTAATATAAAAATGTTTTATATAAAAACGTTTTATAAAAAAGTTTTTATATAAAGTTTTTTTATATAAAAATATTAAAATATTTTATTATATAAAAACGTTTCATATAAAACAACATTTTTTTATAAAAACTTTTTTATATAAAAAGCATTTTCGAAAAAAAAGTTACTTGACGATAAAAATTTAAAAAAAAAATCGAACAAAAACGGACAAAAACGGACAAAAACGTAATTTTTTTCCCGTTTTTATCAATTTTGTTCATTTTTGTCCGTTTTCATCCGATTTTATTTGTTTTCATCCATTTTTGTTTGTTTTATATATAAAAATATTTTATAAAAAAATTTTTATATAAAAATGTTTTATATAAAAACGTTTTATAAAAACTTTTTTAATTTTTTATATAAAAACATTATTATATAGAAAAGCTTTATATAAAAACTGTTTATATAAAAACGTTATATATAAAAACTTTTTTATAAACATTTTTATATAAAACATTTTTATATAAAACATTTTTTCATAAAAAACATTTTCGAAAAAAAATATTCAAAAAAAAATTAAAAAAAAAACGTAGGATTTTTTTTTTTTTTTATTCGAAAAAAAAATTGCAAAAATCGTCCTTGTGGTTTGAAGGATGTGTGCTGCAACGGTGGTTAGTCAAAAGGGCTTAAAGTGTAACTACTAACGGAGTTCATTTAACGGCAGTTAAGTCGAAGGACCAAAAGCACACCAAACAGTGCAGTCAACAGACTGTTTTTGCACTTAATGAACAGTACGGACGAAATCTGCAATTTTGCTAAACCACGAGGACGATTTTTGCAATTTACTCTAAAGTAAAAATATATATATATATACATAGATTTACAGTTTGGGACGACAATGTCGTCCCAAAGCGTTTGGCGGGATAAAAAAAAAGAGCGGGATGTATTTATTAACTTTACTATTTTATTATAAAGTTTTTGAATTATAAAAAACAAATAATTACAAAAAGGCACGACATTGTCGTGCCTTTTTGTGTCGTGCCAAAAACATTTGGTTGACTGCTACTTTTGTTGAAAACTCGTGGGACCTGCATGCAATTTGGCACGACATTGTCGACCCAAAAATTTGGCTCGTCCCCAACCTCTTATTTTGGTGTAGTGAGTGCTAATTCAAATATCAAAATTGGGTGTATAAGTCATGAGAATGTTTTCCCTCTATGATTGATTTAAAAGAATAACCTTCAAACATTATAAATACAGTTTTTTTCAATTGATTAGAAACACTTCTCTTAGAATCAAAACATACCAAAAGGGGATATTAACCTTTAAACCAAGCCGCAAAAACCTTTTTTTTAACGGCAAATATATTAAGAAACTCAGGGAAGAAAAAAGATGTACATCGGAAGCTTGAAGCATGAGACAAAAGAAAAAATATTAGAAAATAAAATAAAAGTTGGATCAAGAAGTGTAGATTGACATGGACACCTTAACCCTGTGTATCATAATGATACCCATCAACCTTACCCAACAAAGGTTTGATGCCTGTGAAATACCTCCACCCAATACCCAACCATGCTGCGGAAGGATTAAGAAAATAAAAGTTAACCTCCCATAAAAACACCAAGACTAATTCCCCTGCTAGTTCATCAGCGAAGCAAAACAAAGGGTGAGAGAAGACATTCACATGGACTAGTCAACACTCCAATATTAGAGCACCTATTTGAAAACCTGTCAAAAGAACTAGTAGGATGTCATGAGTCATCAAAGCCCAACCTCTCCTTTAAGACTAGTCAACACTCCAATATTAGAGCACCTAAAGGAGAGATTGGGCTTTGATGACATCCTGTCAAAAGAAGCACGCTATAAGCAAATATTGATATTTTTAGGGATCCAACTATTCCATAGGAATTTCCCACCCAAGCAAATGTGAAAACTCTCTTTTAGAACCTTTCTTTTCTTACTTGATATGTTTGCTTAAAGATTCGTTTTATTTTCAAAGTTTATTTAATTTAAGACTAGTAAACCATATAGCTCAAACGTGTAATTGAACATGGAAAAACTGTGAACGCAAGTAAATAGTGAACTAGATTCAATTTTGAACAAATTTATTTAGGTTTGAAGTTATCTCGGCTCTAAATCAATTTGTATACAAATTTTATCTCGGTTCTTGTTTAGTTCAATTTATCTCGGTTTAGCCTTGTTACAAGTTTATCTCGGTTTAGCCTTGTTTCAGGTTTATCTCGGGTTGCCTGTTTACAAAGCATATCGGTTCAGCCTATTTTGAAATTATCTCATAAAAGAAAAAGAAAAAAAAAAAGTTGCTTTCATTTCATAATTGGAAGTTTGGTCATCTCATCTCACATTCATTTCTCTATAGTTGATTCGAAGCATTTTATAATAACATTTGAGTCCTCTTCTACTTTTAGAAATTCATCAAATGATCAAAACGTCATAGATAAGGTTAACACCATTAATATCAAGCATTTATAATCGCGTAGGACTTGTTAGTAGTAAGAGTTTGAAAATATACATGTCTACTCTAGCGAGTGCGTTAACTTTTTAGGCTTATCAATTAGGAGTACCGAATGGAGTGTCGACAACTGATATTGTGGTAGAAGCAAATTATACTAGGAACTGACTGATAATAGATATACAAACGATGTGGTGAAAGCCAATGAACCACCAACTAATATGACCAACAACAACGACACACTATTTGAAAACTCGAACAACATTGTAACTCTACAAATGACAGCTTTACTTTTGAAATCACATTACATTTTCAATTAAACATAAAGGGATACAGACTACAAGAAAACCTTCTTAACTTCTTTTTCATATAAATATATAAAATTGTGATCCTGAGAGTCAACAAATTCTATTTGTTTGTAAGGACTAGTCCATTGTGATGTCCAAACATTGTTTTTGAGTCAAATTTCAGTTACTTATCAGTCAACAACCCTATTTTAAAGTCTACATTTTAAAACTGCAGCATTTCAGGTCATACTTTATTTGTCATAAGCGTCATATTAGCAATGAGGGTAAATTCTATAGAACCCGAAATATTAATTTAAAAAATTACAAGTAATTTCTATGACCGAGTAACTCGTCTTTTGCTAATGATATAACATACAACATACCATCAGATTTAAGCTAACACGTCAAATACTACGAAACCTGCAATGTTCTATGCGGTTCACAAATATCTAAGTTGCTTAAGCATTGCTTTTTAACTACATGGACTAGAAAAAAAATGCACCCAATGACTCAAATTAAAGACTTTCCAAAAGCATTGCAATTTCAGCAAAATATACTAAATTAAACCTGTGACCCAATCTGATCACATCATATATGTATGATCACAAAATCATTTCAAATAGCAGAGATATAAATACTAATGGTTGTCTTCATTTCCTTAATTTAACCCTCCTGTACTCCCTTAGATACTAAACTGTTCCTGTGAATCCTACTGACTTGATATATTCCAATCAAAACTGCTAGATTAAAATTTGTTTCTGCAACGCGTGATATCTACATTATGGCGCAGGCATTGGGATTCTCATCGCTGAACATCTGTGGCGCATATACGAGACCTGGGGGAACGTTTGGGTATGACAAGCCTATGTTCTTCCCGTCTTTGCCCTTGTCTTTCTTCTCATTGTCCTTCTGTTCACCATCATGTTGATTCTGGTTCTGGCCCTTTTGTTTCTTTGGTGGCGCAACCTCAGCATGTCTTCCTGCTTTCTTGTGGATAAAAGCTATCAGATCTTTTGAATCAACAGTACCCTTCACGGTTACAGTAGAAGCAATCCTATCAGGATTCACACTTTGCACTCCTGTATAGTACACAAATGTCATAACTTTAGCATTCACACACATGAAAATAAACCTGATTCTGTATCTAGTTGTTTCTCAAAACAAAACCAAACTGGGATCACGCTTTAACTCCTATCTACAGTTCAACTTATTCAGATCATAAGTACCTTTTACATTCAAGTGACACATGTTCCTAACAAAATCAACAAGTTTTGTATGTGAACAAAAAGAGAAACGAACCTCCATCAATAATCACTATCTAAACCATAATACCACAACAACATTCCCGTTCGTATCTATCAACATATGTTTTAAGTTGAGTGACTGAACTTTAGTGCTTACATGGTCACTTTGATAAATTGCAAAATGCTAAATAAGTAACAGGCAGACTAGACTAACATTATTTGTAACCTTTAGTTTTTTAGTCCCTATTATGCCACATAATTAATTCAATGTCACCACAGTTATTACCAAAATGCCATTTGGCAGATGAACAGATATCATTGACTATATCTAACCAATATAGAATCTTGTTAAAGCAAAACCATCCACATTAATTACAAGGTGACAATCAATATGTAACATAATGAATTGAATTTAAGGCAAACCTTGACAGAAATCCATAATATGCCCACTCTCAGAAGGTGTTTGGAAATTGCAAACTGTGATCATGTATACTGAATTAACAGTTTCCAAACACCGTCTACAGTTCAGCTTATTTGAATAAAAAGTGCAGTTACAATCAAAGTGACTTGTTTGTATCAGCATTAACAATGCTGTTTGTTGTGTATGCGACTTTCCTTTTGGTTATCTACTAATTTGCCAACGCTTTCAATTAACAGAAGTCTAAATACTAATGCTGAACAAAAGCTTTAAAGCAGAAAAGAAATAGATTATACCATAAACAAACAATTTGACATGTTTAACACCCAAATCATAACAAATACTGTGATGAATTCAAATTCAGGTTATAGAAAGTTACCTGCCAACTTAAGAATAATTTGCTTAACCTCTTTGGCACAGCCCTCACAATGCAAATGCATCTTCAACACCGTCTCTGTCACCTTTGGTGCCTATTTCATACATCAGACGACTCAAATTTAGTAAACAATATTCCATAAACATAATTACAGTACTCAAAAGCATATAAAACAAGCAACCAGTTATGTTCCTTAAATTGCACTAATTTGGCAAATATATCACATGCGTGTACCCCTTTCTGCGCAAGACTGTAACATGTTTTAGTAATGCACTACATTATAGAAATAATTGTACAGAAAGGTTTAGGAATTTAATGCACACACAAACATGAAACTGTTCCAAGCATTTATATCATCAGATTTGTTTCTTTTTGTCTTATAACAATTATATAGTTTTAGAAGTTACCTCAGGCTTCTTCTCTTGTGGCTTCTTCTCCTGCTGTTTCTTCTGCACCGGTGAAATAATCTCAACATGCTTGCCCGACTTACGCCTGACCCGCTCTGCAATTCTGACTGGGTCGCAATTTTTCCCTTTCACAATCACACGGTTATCTTTCGTATTTGGTTCCACAACTTCTACACCTAATCAATTCATTAATCATTACCAATAATACTAGATAATGATTGATACTTAAATAAATTCTCTTAAAGAACAGTAATCATAAGAATAATGATATCATTATTATGAGTTATTAGTAAATTAATTACCATCAAATCCTCTTAGAGACTTCACCACAGTTTCGACACACCCTTGACAATGCAGATAAACACCCAATACTATAGCTCCAGCGTTTTGCTTGTTATCGTTTTGCTTGTTGTCCTTGGTTGGGGATTCAGATCCTTTGGCGTTTTCATCTCTTCCTGTTCCAGCTTCGTTTGTGTTCTCCTCTTGGTTGTTCTCGTGTTGTTCTTCTGTCTTTGCATTTGCGTTTTCATTAGCATTTGCGTTGTTGTTGTTGTTGTTGTTGTTTCTATTTTTGTTCTGCAAGTTTCGAGTTAAAAAATAATCAACTTAACATAAATCACATTTCACACAGTCAAATGTAAAACATAAGTTCTACACGCACATCTCACAAACACTTGTAACAAATCAAAATAAACGCAACTCGAACTAAATCAAACATTCAATTATCACAAACACTAACACACACATCTGCTCAGTAGTACAAATACACTAACAAATTGCTACTAGACTGGAGCTCGAAACACGGTCAACACACTCAAAATTATAATCGATTATTCTGTACACAATATCACACTTACATCCATCTATCACAAAATCTTAATATAATCGACAAAAAATAACTATTTTGATCAACGAAACAAACGGAAAAACAACAAAATCACTCAATTAAGTTTAATCTCCACAGCATCACAATAACAGATTCAATCAAATTTCTTGGTTCAATTTACATGAATGCTCTGTTTTGTTCATCATACAAACATTCAATACAACTCATTATCTGCACATTTACACTGGCCGTCGCCTCTAAAATCATACGAAAACCAATAAGCGAACCGAAAAACAACCAATTAGTACACAAAACTTGTACTATAACAATTTCTCTGTTGTTCAAATTCATCATTCATTCAATACAATCAAATTACGCATAATCTTCACCTCTATACACATACATATGTTTAGCACTTAAATCTTTAAGCCTACACACATTAACACACATCTTAATAATAGCACAAATAGAGTAACAAATTGGTACTAGAATGAAACTCAAAAGTCAAAACACGTTCAACACCCACCAAAATTCATTCAAACATGTAATCGCTTATTCTTTACACAGTATCACGCTTACATCCATTTATCACAATATTTATAAATTCGCTAAAATAATAAACTATGAGATGAAGGAAACAAACGGAAAAACAAGAAAATCACTCAATGAGTTCAATCTGCACACATAATTTGCATCATAACAACAGATTCAATCAAATGTATTCTTCACTTCACATCAATACTCTGTTTTGTTCCTCATTAAAAAATTTAATACACCTCATTATCTACCAATATACACTGCGTGTCGCCTTTAAAATCATACAAAAACCGGTAAACCAAACCGAAAAACACCCAACTAGTAAACAAAACTTGTATAATAACATTTCTCTGTTCTTCAAATTCATTATTCATTCAATACAATCAAACAAACACTCGATATTACGCATACTTTACAAAAATGACCATACGGACAACAACAAAAATGACGCAAAAATAACGAAACAGTATATTCCATTTAGAAAACTTGCATAACAACATATTACATCAAAAACATAAGTTCAAACGCATAAACACACACAGTTACACACTCACTGTGTGTAAACACAAAAAAATAACGGAAATATAACGGAAACCGTTAACGAATTCCGTTAACAAAACTAGCACTATTAACGGATTAAAACACATATATTCATTTGAAATACATACTACACACAGTTACACACTCAGTGTGTGTAAACGGAAAAACTGTACGGACGGTTGTAACGGTAATATATTCCGTTCACAACAACAAAAATAACGGAAACAGATTATATCTCATTTTTAGTTAAAAAAAATGTAACAAGAGTGCATAATAACGGATTAAATCATCTCATTTTTTATAAATTTTTTTTTATAAAAGGAGAATGTAACAGTGTTTAAAGAGTGTATAATCTTTAAAAAAAAACGGATTATTCATTTATTTGGTATGATGTTATGTAACTTTTTTGTTAAGTTTTGTTTTAAAAAAAAATGAAAAAAAGAGAATGAATGTGTGTGTGTACGGACCTTGCCCATGGTGGTAATGCAAGGAAGAAAATGGAGCAGAGAATGAGCGTGTTTGTGGGAGAGGTATATACACACTCACTCTGTCACGCGCACACGCGCTGTGTTTTTTATTTTTTGTTTTTATTATGGGAATGGGGTGGAGGGGATTTTGGGAGTTTTTTTTGTATCATTTAAGGGAAAATATATGATGATTAATGGTTTTAATGATGTGAAATTAAACTGTTTTTGTGGGTTGCTAATTTGCTATAATCATTCTTGTGTCATATTTAATGACATGTGTCAGACAGAGTATAAAAATCATTTTCACACTAGTCTAGCAAAGATACGACTAGTTTTACAATGTGACAAAACACCATGATTCAAATATCCTTGTCAAGGAAGATTAATTAAGAAACGTCCATGGGAATGTATTTATATTGATGTTGGAACTTATTAAAGATGACTAAAACTTCTACGTTAGTGATTTACCATAACTAGTATGCCATCGTTGCAAATTGTGTTTAAGATACTTCAAGTTTTTGGTTTTTGGCATACTTGACGGCTTTGTCAGAGGTGAGTAACGATTTTCGATGAGGATGGTGTTTGAGACTAAAAGTAATAAGAGCGGACGGTGTGGGGTTTATTGTGGCTCGCCGTGGCCTACGTGGAAGACCGCCGTCGCTCGCCGCCACACCGACCACCCTCGTTGTGGCTCGCCGTGGTTTGCAAAATCGTGGGGACGGCGAGCATTGATTCTGACACAAACGCAGCAAGTCTTATTTTATTTGTGTTATTAGTGTGTGTTTGTATTGTTGTGTGTGTTTGTAGTGTGTGTGTGTTAGTATGTGTGTGTGCAGAAAATGAAGAAGACAACTTAATTTTTTTTTTTTTTTGACTAGACTTGGAACTTGGAACTGGGTAAACACAGGCTCTTTGTTTACATTTTTTTTTTTTTTTTTTTTTTTTTTAATTTATAACTTTTTTTTTAATATTTTGTTTTGTATTTTTATTTTAATAAATGTATTTAGTTTATTTGAAAAATTGAATAAAAAAAATAAAGTGGTAGTGGTGGGGCCCAAATGAAGAGGTTGAGGTTTGTTATGAGTGAGGAGGGGGTTTGTTGTGGTTAGTTGTGGGAAAATGAGATGCTGATGTGGCGCTGAGGTGGCGCGACGATGAAGTAATGGCTTGTTATGGTACCTAGCACTCTAAGGGATAATATAACCGGAGGTCACCTAACTTTTAAGTTTTTCACATATATACCACTAATTTTTTGAAAGTAACTTATAGGCCATTAAATTATGTGTTTATCTTCGCTTACATCAATTTCGGTCAAATTTAATCCAGATAATGATCAAACGGCAAAAAAAAAACCTAACAATAACTTAACATATTAAATTAATACTAGTATAAATAAAAAATCAGTCGCGAAATTACAATTTTATCCTTCTAAAGTCATTTTAATAATATAAATTCACACTTAAGTTATAGGTATACTTGATATTTCACATCAAACTTTTCATTCGTCTTACTTGGATAAGTTAGAGGTTGGTTGTTTGTTTATTTTTTTATAGTTTTCGGGAATAAATTTGGTCGGAATTGGTGTAAACAAAAATAAACATATAATTGAGTGGCCTATAAGTTCATTTCAATAAATGGATGACCTATATGTTAAAAGCTGAAAACTTAGGTGACCACCATATACATTATCCCAAGTAATAAGATCCGAACTAAACGCGTCCCTCCTCTACCCAAATGAATTGCTTTTGTATGCTATTGGACCGAATGAAATGTTTAGTTTGTGTGTGTGCGCTTTTTTTTTATTAATTTTGTGAGGTTGTGAGTGCGGTCTTTTATGTGTTTCATATGGGAGAGAGAAAGTTGAGTTGTCATTGATGTGACGGGGCTGTTTGTGGTCTTGGTGTAGTCTTAAGAGCACAAGGTGCAATGACAAACTTCAATTACTCATTCGGGGCCCACGGATGCCACATCACTATAATAAACCTTCACAACTAACCCTCCTCACTCATAATTAACCTCAACTTACTCATTTGGGCTCACCATTTACAACTTTATTTTTTTTATTCAAATTTTCAAATAAACTAAATTCATTTAATTAAATATAAAAATACAATACAACACAATAAAAAATATATGAAACGTAAAATAAAAATACGGTAAAAAAACATACGCACTTTCAAATTTAAACATACGAAAAGTATTAGTTTTACACTTTCGAATTAAAAAAAAATCAAAACACTCCCTTTTTTAAACGGTACACTTTGAGCGGGATTATTTAAATTCAAATTCGAATTCAAAATCAAATTCAAATTCAAATTGGAGCGGGATGATTCAAATTCAAATTCAAAATCAAATCTGCCTATATATACAACTCCACCAGAGTTGTTTATCACACACATATTCTCAAAAATGTCTCGCAAAGAATTCTCCCAACAATTCTCCAGTCCACCACAACTGTCAGAAACTACCTTTCCACCAGAAGAAGTTTATTCAACTCCACCAGAAGATGTCTTTCCGGTATTCCAACCAGAAAATATATTTGTAAACACTCCGCCTCTTAACAATCCACCTGTTAACACTCCACTGGTGGACCTGCAAAACAATCTGTTTGGGTTTAATGAGGATTATCTTCGTGAACTTGAGCAAGACGAGGCAAATCTTAGAGAGATAAGAGAAAACGAGGCACGCGAGGAAGCTGCTTGTTTGGAACAGGAAGCTATGGATGCTGACTATCTTAGGCAGAACTAGTTTGACATCATGGAAGGAAAGTATTATGCTAGCGAGTTTAGATCCTCTTCGTGTGAGGAGGGTTATAACTCAGATGATTCGTATTCTTAATTTGTAGTTTTATTTTATCAATTTCGTGGTAGTTTGTATTAAGCGTATTATGTATTTGGTGTTTTCACTTTAATTTTTAATTAATTTGGTGTTTTAACTTAAATGTTTAATGTAATTTGTGTGTTAAACTTTATGTTTTTATATGTTTTATTTTGAAACTTTTAAATAGGTGTGTTAAAAAAACGTACAAACCAAACCCTCGTCGTGCAGACGACGAGCGCTTCTATGGCGAACGACAGCGAGGCTAGCCGGTGTCACGGCGAGCCACAACAAAGTTCCACCTAGGCACGGCGAGGGTGGATGGCGAGCCACACCGGGTGCTCTAAAATTATCATTCTAATATCTACAGTGTTGAAAAAGTCTAATATCTACAGTATTGTAAAATCAGCCGATTTTAAACCATCTAATTTTAGTTGAATCAGCCTTATTAATCGAATTGATAAAAACATCAGTCAACACTCAACATAGCGATTAATTGGGTAAAAATCGGTCAAATCGAGCATTAATCGGAAAAAAGTCGACTAAACAATCAACACGGGTCAACTTTTTTACCAAAAGTAAAGTTGATGGTTTTTTTTTCAAAATATCTCCCGTTTTTCACAAAATCAGTCGTCATAACCATTCAAATGCATTGTTTACGTAAGGTATGTAAATTGGATTGGAGATGGTATGAGAATGGTTTTGTTGTTTGGTTTCCCGTGTTGAACATTAAGGACCCGATGAGATTGATGTAGATCAAGAAGCTCGAGTAACACTTAAACAAGAACCATACATCACTGCTGTGAGGCAGTATTTTCCTATGTGTTTGAAAAACTTGTGTGATGTTGTTTGTTGCTTTCCTTTTATAGAGAGGCTTGTAAGATTTAGAGATAAACCCATTGGGAGTGATCGACGGCCGCCAGGGTGCCAAGTGTCGATCATCCGAGAGCACAAGGAGGACAGATGTCATGCGTCGTTGGGCTCGCATAGGAGAGTGCTTTGCTCTCATGTGTTTTCTCTATTGTGCTATGTCAGACTCGTACGTCTTAACCGTTAGCGACAGTTGTAATAGTTGTCCCTTTGCGCACATGTTGTGCTACCTGAAGGGGATTGCCAAGCCTCGTTCAACCTGGGCTTAGGTTGTTCTAGTCACTATTGACTTCGCGAACTATTTCGAGCTTGATCCTTGCGTGCGATTAATGGGCTTGGCCATTAATATTGATACGCTACCAAACCCCCTAGTATAGTATTAGATCATGCACTATGATGTGATGCTGGAATTTATTGTACCTGAGTCCCCCCGGTTCGCGCTTGTACTACCACGGTTTGCCCCAGGCCCTTTATTGCCAGGCTGATGGTCAAATTTGTCTTTTGTAATGATGACTAGATGCAGGATTTTTGCCTCGATCAGGGTTGTAAGCTAATTTGGGAAATGTGTGTACTTAAAATTCCCATGGGGAAATGTAGGAATAACATGCCTTGGATTTATTCGCTATCTTTGGGATTTGACGCGTCTTTATTGCCTTTGAGACTGTAGATGGAGTCACCCTGACATTTCTTGAGCAGTGTGTATAATGCGTCCCCTCGACTGTACCTGGCGTATGTGTATACGTCAGTGATACTCGGGTCTTGCAGGGTGTTTACCACGTGCTTCATTGAATGTGTGGTAACCCAGTGGGTGTTTGCCAAGTGTCACTCGCCGATTTGTTTTCTTTGCCTATAAATAGGGCTAGAAATATGAGGAGGTTATAACTTGCAACAATCAGAGCCTCTTTTCTTCCCATTTTCACATCATTTCCAAACCCTAAAAACTTCTTTCAAGAAGGTTTTTTCGCAAGCTTTTATTTACGAATGACATTTTGTCTTCCTTCGATTTTTGTGGTGTGAGATGAAGAGTAGTTGTTTCGATGGCGAAGATGTTTGTTGTCTGGGATCCTTTACCCATGTATGGGGGTTGGATATGGAGTTACTTGCTCCTCTTTTACCCTTGTCCAACGTTGCTATCTCTTGGATGTATGCTGATTCCCGGTGGAGTTTCGCAAATGATTTTTAGGATAAAAGGCATGGAGAGTCTTGCATCAGACTTACTTTCTCGCTTTAAGTCCTATCAGGGTTATTTGGTCGTCCTGATGAGAAACTTAAATGTTACACTGTATTCTTAAGGTGGGAGTTCTTGTTTTTGCGAGAGATTTGAATGTCGCACCGTGCTTCCAGTCGCCATCCCGTGGCTTATTCTAGCCTTTGATGTCTGGAAGCGTGGGCCGGTGGTCATTCAAGTAATCTCTCATGGGTTGGGGTATGGGTTGATGTTCTCCTGCCCTTGGAGGAACAACCACCTGCTGCCGTCAACCAACACTTGGGGATTCCTGGCAGCGGGGTCTTGCCCCTGTCCTGAGGGTGGGTGCCCCTGCTGGACGTCCCGCTCCTGACCTTAGTAAGTGTTTTTTGATTTTGCGCGGTTTACTCCGAAAATTTGATGGACTGTTAATTTATTTTCATTTTTTGTTCTCGCAGGTAGTTCTTGGTTGCTACCGGGAGTTGTAAATAAGATGATCCGGCCGCTAAAAGCATTCTACGAGTATAAATTCTTGAAGGGTCGCGGTTGGATAAAAAATCTTGGATAAGGCTTGGGTATCACTGATGAGTGTCTATCAGGGATCACCTTTGTGGACTGTGCCTCATCTCGGATTTTCCCTGAGTCTTATCCAAGCTCAATTCGTGTCCTGCTTGCCTGAGCCTCTTGTCCATGTAGGTTGGAGCCTGATCATTCCAGGTCATTATTAGCTACATCCGGAATTCCGTCAGACGAGTGCTTGTAATCCGTGATGTATCATGATTGTTTGTAGAATGTGTTAATACAAATAAGCCGTAAAAACGTTTATTTATATTTTACAATCTTCTAATGTTTTGTCGATAACAAACGTAAAATCATTTTAACGAAACAAATAAAATACGTAAACTGTTTGAGCCAATATTTTTCTAACACACTTAAGCTTTCACATAAAACACTAAAACAAGTATAAGTGATTTTATGATTTAGTAATACATATGTACAACAACTAGTGTTTACATATTTGGGTAAATATATACTTAACTAGTATATACTAAAATGGGTAAAAACTAATAAAAGATATTGACCCATAACCCATGGTATTGACCCATACTCACTTGACTAGATACATTGTATCTAGTAAAAGACCCATGGATCAACCATAACCCTTGACCCATGACCCATGACCCATGATCAAAATACCCATGGGTAAAGAGGAGCGTCTCACGGATCCCTAACTTTACGCTAGACGGATCCCTTGTGGGAGGGATCTGTGGCATCCGGGGAACAGTAGATATTTTCCTCTATAAATAGTGAGTCATTTCTTCATTGTTTCTCATCCCTTTCTAACATACTTTCCCCTTGAGTTAAAAACTCTCTAACCCCAGATCCAAGTGATCTATGTTTGTAGTTTTGTGTTTGTGTGATTCTCTAGGTTCCTCTTAAAGGCGAGATCACCACCTTTGAAGTCAAGCAAGCTCAAGTCCATGAGTTGCCATACTTCCTCATCATCAAGACTACTGAAGTCCTCTTGTTGATGATTCCTTTATTTCTTCTAAGAAGTGTAGTGTTAAAGACATTAGTAAAAGGTGTCGATCGTCTGTATTGTAGGCATTAGTGAAAGGTGCCTAGAAGTCAAGTCACAAGACATTAGTGAAGGGTGTCTTGAAGATCTAGCTAAAGGCATTAGTGAAAGGTGCCTTAGATGTACATTCGATATGGTGTGTTTCGATTTACAAGATAGATTAGCATTAGATCCAAGGATATTGATATCCTTGATGATGTTAATCATTTGCTATAACATTTATTACCCTTGATCATTCAAGTACCTTCTCATCCTAAAACACTTAGGAGAACTGAAACACTCAAAATGAGATAGACTTTAGCTCCTAGAAACCTCATTTCAAACCTGTCATAACTACTGAGAGCCGGATCCCTAGGATTATCTTAGTCGGATCCCTCCAAGGAGGGAACAGTGGGATCCGGGTGACGGTTTATGTCAAACATTGCTAAAACAATCATTTCAACTCATCTTCCCAACTCAAACACTCCATCTCATCTTAAATGAGTTCCTAGATCAGTGAAACTCTGAACTTCAACCTTGTGCATGTTAATCATCACATCTCCAAGAACATTAGTGGATTAAGTCTTAAATGCACTTGCCAAGTTCTTCCCTTTATAAGCCATATTGCTAAAAACACTTTAGTCATCAAACACAAACACAATTATCAGCAATTGCAACCATCTCCCTTAGTCATTTCATCATGAGAAAGGCTCCTAGTGCTAACTCATCCACTCAAGAACCACCCAAGAAACTTGCTAGGATCATACACGAAGTTTCCTCAACCGAATCATCTCCGGTTAAGTCCACTAATGCTAGGATTTCCCCTACACCAAGGAAACCAATCAAACTAATCCCCAAGAAGAATGTTCCCACTATAATTTCATCACCAAACTCTACTAAACCAAACATACCCTCCACAACTCAACCAACATCATTAGTGCCTAGAGCCACCTCACAATCATCTCCACATTCTCACAATGTAGAAGACTTACCTTCTTGGCCATCTCACCTTCCACCATTACCAACAAATTCACTTGAAAAGATTGAGCAACAAAATCAAAGTTTTGAATCAACACTTGCTCCAATAGCAAACTCTCTCATTCCCCCCAATAGCCCATTTTGGATTATGATAAGACATCAAAGGAAACCACCCGACCACATGGAAGTTGATGATTCTTTACCTCCACCCTCAAATATTGTAGAGCCATTACTTAATGAGCCTCCACCAATTCCTCCTTCATTTGAAGAGCCTCAACCCACTTCACTTGAACTTCCACTTCAAGGAATTCAAAACCATGACAAGGATTGCTATCATTGTCAACATTTTGAAAGGTTGATACATGAACTACGTGAAGAGCAACGTTTCATGTTTTATCACCTCCTCGAACGTTTCGAAGAGGTCAACAAACCTAAACTACAATGAGCATCATGGTCACAAGCTCAAACTTAGAACGTTTAGGAAACTTTTCTCATCCTTGATCATCATTAGGCTTTTAGTTGAATCTTGAGTTTGGGTAACTCATTAGCATTAGTTGCACTTGTATGGCTAGTTCATTCTCTTAGTTTTAGAGATTTGTTTGATCATCTCTTGCTTTTTATTGAATGAATATCTATACGCCATAATTGTTATGTGTTTTATGTGTTGTGCTTGATATTTCATATACTACTTCATTAGCATTGATTGAAACACTCTCATTGCTGAAGAAACTGTCAATAGACAGCCGGATCCCTCCAAGAAGGGAACCGTGGGAATCGTGGCACAGAAGCACAAATTTCTACTAACTTGAGTTTTATTTGCAGGAAATTATGCACTATACTCTTGTTTTCTAACCTTTACTTTGTAGATTTTCAAAATAACACATGAAGACTTTGACATCATAAAGCTAGGGGGAGCCTTGTGTCAAACGTAATTGCAAAAACATTTGCAACTTAATCCGATCTTGGACTATACTTCATGACACCCCATTGCAACTTTGCAATCTTCAAGGGGGAGCACGTTTTCGTCACTTAGACGAATCATTTGCAAACATAATTGCAAACACAATTAGTTTATTTTACGTCATGTCCTTGACACCCTTTCAAAGGGATGGACTCGTCAAGGGGGAGTTAAGACGAGTACCATTCCCGTCACTTGCTCTCTTTACATTTTTACATACCTTTTTATAAAAATTGTGTTAGTTTCTTTTAAAACTTTTTGTTTCGACAAAAAGGGGGAGAAGAAAGTAAAAACTACAAATTCAAACTTTTACGAATTTTAGCTTTTCCTTAAAATAATTTTATGTTTTGTCATCAACAAAAAGGGGGAGATTGTTAATACAAATAAGCCGTAAAAACGTTTATTTATATTTTACGATCTTCTAATGTTTTGTCGATAACAAACGTAAAATCATTTTAACGAAACAAATAGAATACGTAAATAGTTTGAGTTAATAGTTTTCTAACACACTTACGTTTTCACATAAAACGCTAAAACAAGTATAAGTGAGTTTATGATTTAGATATATATGTACAACAACTAATGTTTACATATTGGGTTAGCACATACTTAAACTAAGTATACTAAAATGGGTAAAAACATGTAAATACTAAAATAGGTAAAAACTAGCAAATAGCATTGACCCATAACCCATGGTTTTATATATACCACTTAACCAAGTTCATTGTATCCTTAAGATACATTGTCTAGAAAGAAAACCATGGATCAACCCATAACCCATGACCCATAACCAAAAATACCCATGGGTAAAGAGGAGCGTTCCACGGATCCCTGGCTTTGTGCTAGCCGGATCCCAAGTGGAAGGGATCCGTGGGATCCGGGGAATAGTAGAGAATTTTCTCTATAAATAGAGAGTCATTTCTTCCTTTCTACATATCACTTTTTACACACATACTTCCCCCAAGTATCCTAACCCCCTAACCTCAGATCCAAGTGATCTATGTAGTTTGTCTTTTGTTTTTGTGTGATCTTCTAGGTTCCTCTTAAAGGCGAGATCACCACTTCTTGCAGACGTGCAAGCTCAAGTCCATGAGTTGCCATGCTTCGTCATCATCAAGACAACTATGGTTCTCTTGTTGATAGTTCTTCCTTTCTCCATAGATGTTGGGTTGAAGGCATTAATGAAGAATGCCAAAAGTGTCAAGATGAAAGCATTAGTGAAAGGTGCTCATCATCCGTATCTAAGCATTAGTGAAGAATGCTAAAGGTGTCAAGACGAAGGCATTAGTGAAGGGTGTCAAGCGTTGTGTCAAAGGCATTAGTGAAGGATGCCGAAGAATCAAATCAAGTCGCATTTGGGAAGAATGCCTAGGTCGTATAATCGATGAGGTGCATCGTTATACATATAAGTATTTGTTTATTTCCAAGGATGGTGATATCCTTGATAATGTTGTAACAAGGAGTGGATTTCCTTGATATTAGGTGTTGTGTTGTGAAGGGTAGTAGTTCCTCCATAGTAATGGAACTAGGTGCTTAGCCTAGTACCTAATAAAGGGTAGGCGACGTTGTGATAGGATTAGTTCTCCTTGGTGTGAAAGAACTCGGTGGTTAGCCTAGCACCGTATAAAGGGTAGGCGACGTTGTGATAGGTGTGGTTCGCCTTGGTGTGAAGGAACTCGGTATTTAGCTTTGTACCGGAAAAAAGGTTAAGCGACGTTGTGAAGGCTTCTCCGCCATAAGGAGATTGGTGTACTGCTTACGAACTCTCGAGTAGGTGACTCGGGGAGTGGAGTAGGGCAAGGAAGGTGTCCTTGTAGCCGAACCACTATAAATAACTTGTGTCGTGGTGATGTGCTTCTTACTATTTATCTTTCATTACACGTTTATATATCTATCTATCAACGTCCAACATAAACAATCAAATAGATTAACATAAGTCGATCTAAATATTTAAAAGGAAGTTTTAAATTGGTAAAACTATTCAACCCCCCCCCCTTCTAGTTTTCCACATAGACTTCAATCTGCCAAACTACAGACTGAGCTCCCCAGACATTCTGATGTTGTAACCTCTGGACCTTCCTTCGAAGAGGCCCTGAGCGTCTTTAATGCAAAACTGGAGATTGACCTTTTGAGTATCCCGGATGAGATCGCTGCCCCCAAACTCATGAAGAAATTGGCAGATATATATTTCACCGTGTTACCCAAATGGCTGAATCCACATTTTGCTTATCTCCTCGACAAATGGCACTCTGGAGGTCGCAAAAGGAGGACTACACTTCAGACTGGCTTAGGGTGGTCCCGATATCTGGGCTGGGACAAACTATGAATGCCAGAACTTACAGGTGCGTATTATGTTATCGGCTAGGCGTTCCACTTTTCTCTGTTCAGATGCCGTGCTCAGCTTGCTCCAAGGTTTTCACAGGGGATATTTATGGGGACCATGCTGTATCGTGTGCTGGCACTATTGGTATTAAACATCGGTACAACATGGTGCGTGATACCTTGGTTGATATCTGTTCTCGATCTGGGGTCTCAGCTCGTAAAGAAGTTGACATCGGGTTGGGTGGAGAAAGGGAGCAAGTCTTACGACCAGCAGATATCTTGCTCTATTCTTGGGATGCAGGGCAGGACGTATGTGTTGATTTGACGGGGTCGTCTCCCCTCACACAAAATGGCATGATTGATTTTGTGACAGGTCATGCGGTGAATGATGCCGCAAAACGTAAGCGAGTCAAATACGGAGCTAAATGTGCGGATATTGGATATGGGTTCATCCCGTTCTCATTTTCCTCCTTGGGCGAACTTGAGGCAGATGCGGTGACCTTACTTAAGCGAATCCGGAAGTTCTCTATAACACAAGATATTGGGGCGCGCGCTGCTGCTCATATCTTCAGTAGGATTAGTTTTGCTATTGCTAAGGGTGTGGGAGCCCAGATTGTTTCGAGGCTCCCCACTAATTTCTTGTAATCCTATGGTTTGTTTCTAAAAAAAAATTAATAATAATAAAATAATAATAATAATAATAATAATAATAATAATAATAATAATAAGTGTGCTACCTTTTATGTTAAAAGATGTGGGATAACTTGGTTGGAAATGACCTATAACTTGAGTACCTTTTTGTGTCATTTTTTAAAATACAATATACCAGTGTTTAAAGAGTTTAATCGTATCTTAACAGTATTTGATGATTTTGTATGATGTTATGTAAGTAACTTTTATGTTAAGTTTTGTGAAAATATCTCTTATGTAACAAAAGAATTTACAAAATTGATATCAAATTTTTGAGAAGTTTTTAATTGAAGAGCTCGTTTTTGTTACGTAATTAAAATAGAATATATTTATTGGATAATAAAAGTCAAAATTGAATTAGTTTGGTCAACTATTAATGAATTTGGAGAAGAAATTTTGTAAAGAAAATAAAAATACACATGACGTTGTGAACTACTTTTTTTTTTTAATTTCAGATTTAAGTGTAAATAGACGTTATACTTTTACGTATTAGCACCGTATCATACATTAACTGATAAACATGACGGGCCAAGTCCCCTTTCGATTCCTTTTGCCAATTTATGCGACTTATGTATGATTTTTAACCCAACAAAATGGTTTTTATTTTTATTTTCAGTTATCGAAAAAGGTGATCAAAGTATATATATTTGCATTTTCAAGTCATTTTGAAGTCCTATACAGCCAGTTAATAACGCTAAATATGTTCGTAACATAATCAAACTACGTATTTCTGATTTAAGAAATAGATAATAAGGTTCACACTTCGATCCTGACCTCGTGCACTAGATATCCGTTGAGTCACAATTACATTGATTCAATGTTTTAGATTACATGTTAACACTTTATAGAAAAAGCCGATCAAAAAAAAAAAAAAAAAAAAAAAAATCGAACTGGAAGAGTTATGCAACAAGAGTACTCATACTAATTAACATACGTGTATCTATCTTTGAATGATATTGTGTGCAACGATATGTAACACGCAAATTTGTTGCATTTAATATAAAGATAAACATTATTTGTTATTTTTTTATGAAATCACACGACTTTTATTTTTATTTGTGAAATATTTACTAATTTCTTTTCTTGAAAAAAAAGAAAGAAAAACATAATCAGAGCCGTACCTTCACCATGGTGTGTGGAGTGAAAATGGAGCAGAGAGTGTGTGTGTAATGGGACTACAGTCTGCTTTTCTTGTCTCTTTTATGGACAAAAATAAAAAGGATTTTGTTTGTCTAAAACTGGAAATATACAAAGTGAGAACTGAGGAGGTTTTGAGAGTTACATTTTTTTCATCTATTTATTGGAAATATTGTGGTAATATATATGTTAATTAATGTTTTTAATGATATGAAAATAACGAGTCATTATTGTGAGTTTAAATGGGGTGTTTAATGTTGAAAAATTTGACAAGATTGAAAATAAAAGTTAGGATTGTATTTATGTTTAAGTTGATGATTAAGCATAACTAGTGTGGTATTCTCAGAAAACGGCTTTGTTAGATAGTTCAAGCAATTTCTTTTACAGTATTATTTTTAGTGATGTCAGATGGTTTACCAAAGATGAATAAAGATTTCTGACCGTGGTGTATGTTTAAAGAGGTGAAATGTGTATGTTGTGAAAATATTGTGATGTTAGTATGTTGCGGTTGCGATGTATGAGTCATCTTAACCATTAAATATTTGAAGGTTATAATAAACCATTTTTCTTTAGTTTCAATAGACCACAAAAAAGAGAAGAAAAAAAATACTCTGTAAGAATATTACCAATTATTTGTTGCAGTGACGTCTTTTTTCTCATAGCGAGGACTTGGAACTAAGCTATGCATAACGCGTCTTAATACACTGTCGATTCCTTTTGCCATTGAGCGTGTTTTTCATAGTTGTGAGTTGTATGAGTATTTAATAGTGCAAAAAAGAACAAGATCAAACCCAAATCTGGAAGGTATTAAGACAACATAATATCGTTTTTGTTCCAAACTGGACTTTGAAGGCCTTAGTTTTAGCTTATCTTCAAGTTTATTAGCTTGTTTCGTTCGGGTTATTCTTAGCTAGTATCTATATTTTTTCGGATTATATTTCAACTTCTAACTTTTAAGCACAACCCGTGGATTCACGGGGTTTTTAAAGAAATATGAAAATGGGATAATAAAAAACAATGAACGTAAACATGTTCCATTAATATATGAAAGAAACAATGATATAATAGATGAATTGTTTGACAATCAATTGAGTTTGTAACAATTAAAATACTAAACATCGATGTCGTTGTCGTCTCCAAATTTGACCGTCTTGAATAGCAAATGACGTATGTGAGCGCTAATCAATTTGATAGCAATATGAAAATGTGATATTAAGAAAACAACAAACGTAACGTGTTCCATTAATATATGAAAGAAACAATGAGATACTACGAGAATTATAAGTGAATCAATACAGGTTGTAACAATCAGAATAATAAGCGTCCATTTGTTACCCAAGCAAAATTTGATGATCTTGAATAGCAAATGACGTATGTGAACGTCAATCAATTTAATAGCCAATATCAATTCTGTGAACATCTAATAGTACATAGAACATGTAAGCAAAAGTTTATGCTATTGAAATTCTTTTAGTTTATATAACATGTTTATATATAATAACTACAAACAAATGTCACCAACTTATGTCAAACACGCTCAACACATAAATCATCTTAGGTTTCGAGGTTTATGTTTCGTTCACTTATTAACTTGTTAACACCCCCAATATTAATGTTGCTATAACTAAAACAGTAAATAAACTTATGTGTACAAAGTGTTTAAAAATGAAATAAGAAAACATAATCCAAAGTTCATTTTACTTAAATCATATGAGTCACATACAAAGTTCAATAGTCTTATAAAGCTAATTATCAAATTTTGGAGATTTCTATGGGTAAAATGCTAAATATGCATCTTCGTAATCCAGGACTTCAAAATTCTCCTCGTCGATGCGGTGTGTTTTAAATTGATGTATTCAGTTGACGTGCTTTGTATCGGGTCGTTACTTGGACGGGTTTAAAAAACGCGGCTTGATAACTAATATAGCATAATCCAAAACATACACAACTATTTGTAACAAAATAAATATTTCAAATTATAAAAATCTATTCAGACTTGGTATATTACAGATTTTACAAACTTACATTTAAATTGGACAAAAATATTTCTTCATAAAACAATCATGGACTAACGAACAATCACACACAATACTTTATCCGCAAAACTCTAACGAATAATCACACACAATACTTTATCCGCAAAACTCAAAGGCATGAGGCGTGGCTAAAGTTGCTCCCTCTAAGAAGTTAATGGTGACGATGGTCGTCTTTTATATAAAGGTACAAAACTACAAACGAATATTGTTAAAAAATTACGCCTCTCAATGTGGTTGACAATATCATTTTCCCAAATAATTATAATAATACAATGAAGCTCTTTTAAGCATAACACGTACTACAATTATGCCTATTATAATTTAAATGAAAAAGGCTATGGATTGCTCTGCAAGATAGTTCTTCTCCTGAGCTTCCACCACCAGTGAAACCGTTAGGCGGTCAATCTCAGCATGCGCAGGCTATTTTGTTCTATTAATTTCATCATGTGGCCTAATAGATTCATTTGCAAGCTATGTAACCCTATCAACGATATCAGATGACGGAAGTTGCTCTCTAACACCACTAAATGACAAAACTTCTTCATACTTTTTAAAGCACCACGTCCCTTTGCAGAAGGGCTCATCTCTCTTGCAGTTTAGCTAAATATTTATCTAACTCATCTGTTTTCTCAACAATCACTTGCTTCAGTGAGTCACGTTACTGAATCAATGACTTACCTTTGGTCACAGCCAAGTTAAGCTTTTCTTTAGTATTACCAGCTCATGCCTGCATAACAGTATGAATTTAGAAGCGTAAGTTTGTCGACTATACTTATTGTTATGAATCAATAGGTCCACTATATTTTCAAATACGCATATTCCCACAATGCCTTAAAATTTCTTTTAAAGATTATTTATTGTAAAACCTTTAGGCTGGGAAACTAAAAAAACATAGGCATTTATGTATGTCACTGAAATTAAAACCTAATATTTAGAGGGGTGTTTGTGTTAAACCATTTATTTGGCGGTTTGAGTGTTTCACACTTTTGTTACACATATGCTGCTTGGTTAAAAGAGTATTTAGCTTATGTGTAAAATATTGGCCTATAATAAAACTTGGCGTACTTGAGGAACTATGTGGAGCAAAGAGAACTAAAACAATTAGCCTATAATAAAAATTGGCGTACTTTATGAACTATGTTGCTTGGTTAAAAGAAGCAACTTATGTGGAGCAAAAAGAAACTAATTTATGAAAGTGTTGTTAATGAAACTACCTGATGAAAGTTGGAATGATGTCAACGGGTCCGGTCCATCAAATAACTGAACTGGGTATATCCCGCCTTGCTATTTTACGTCTACCCACTCTGCTGCTTTCATTTTCCGCAGAACATGTCATCATCCTCTTTTTGACCCTTTTATCTGGCGGTTTGAGTGTTTCACACTTTTGGTAACTTTTGACCCGCTTCAATTTTTTTGACCCATTTGAACTGTTTCTTTTTATGCTTAATTATTTTTTTCTGCTTATTCGGCCTGCAGAGACGATAAAATGACCCAAACAGACCCGTGCATAAGTACTTGAAGTCACAATACAATTAATTGGTATTCATTAATATTCTGCTTGTAATTATAGTCTTTAATATCTCGCAAAACTACTTATAGATATCCAATTAGAGGAGGTGTTGTAGATAAAAGGAAAGCATAGTTACCTAATGTTTTATGCCAAGAAACTTCAATAATATCAAAACTTTCAACTCACGTATAAGTCGTATATGCCATTGAAAGAATAAAAAACAAAAGATTCTATGTTAAGGCTTTCCTTCACCACCATTCACACATTATATTGGTGTATCCCAGCTTTCTTCAACCACTTATTGAAATAAAATTTAACATCTAATTAAAAAAACCCATAAAGATTTGAAGTTTTTTTTTTTTTTACACAAATCAACAATTAAGCAAAAACCCATTTCAAATAAAACCTACAAAATTAAACCACATATCTGAAAGCACAAAACATAATAAACCCAATATAAAAGAGTAAAAAAAATATAGGGTGTGTACTAAATTAATCACCTTAATATATGAAGATCTTGAATAGTTCTCAAAAGCTCAAGAAAACTATAATTAGATTTAGACTAAATCAAGTAAACTCATGGATTCCGTATACAGCTTATGTGGGTATTTTTGTAGTTGCAATGATATGGTTTTTAGTAGGGTTATACAAATAGTGAAGTGGAGAAGAAGGTTGAGACCCAAAATCCATGACTATAACTGATATGATTTATTTTTGGTTGGTTTTGGAATCGTGTACACTGTACAGGAAGATTACGTGTTATTGTGCCTTGTTTTCTTCACAAAAGTTAAGAAATACCTTTTGTTTGATACCTTTGCTTCACAATCACCTCCTAAACCAAGATCTACAAAATAAAAAAGGACCATTCTAAGTGATGTTTTATCGATAATACATGATGCAGCAACATAATCTTCAGTTTCTTAATTGAAATTCTTAGTCCATGCAACTTTGTATCAGTGTATAAAGATAAAAACTTTAAACTTCCACATATTCTTTAGTTTCTTAATTGAAATTCTTAGTCATTGTTGTCTCCCAAATCCTACACGGACCAAATAATTTATGATAGCCTAATTCAAGTTTGCTTGTATTATACCTCACAAAAATACTTGATTACTTGATAGCAATAATGATTTCAATAACTCCAAAGCTACAAAGGAAGAATAAGATAAACCAAACACACACACACGAATAAAAAAATTAGAACAATTCCTCAACCTATATTATATAATACTTTGCTAATACCTTAGATTTCTACAACTATATCAGTTAACAAAATAAATAAGAAATCCCGAATAGCCTATATAGCGGTTTCTGTAATAGGTACTCCCAAACAACCCTTATAAGGAGTTTCAATAGTGAATCCTAAAGAACCCATAAAAGTAGTTGTATTATTAAGAAATTCAAAAAAAAAAAAAAAAAAAAAAAAAAAAAAAAAAAAAAAAAAAAAAAGACACACTATATAAGCACTTTTATAACCCCTAAAAGTTATTATCTAATAAGCAATTCCAAACAGCCCATATAATATTTCATTTATACGTACAAAACAATCAAGCATATAGAAAAATAAGATAGATAATTGAGGTATTTGAACCTTTCGAGGGTGTGAAACTCTTTGTGGATAGCTGTATTGTTCGACTCAGAAACAACAATGCTATCCACAAGGAACAACCAGTAACTCTTGTTTGCTTTTGACCCTTGAAATGACAACATATAGTTGTCTATGTGTGAAAATTGGTCGTAGGAAATACAAACCAACCTTTAAAAGAGATTGACTTTGGCTCTTGTTTAAGCAAATGAAACTGCCACGGGTTATTGCTTTCTTACGATCTTTAAGGGTAAACGTCTAACATATGGAGTAACTCGAAATGATCACCGTCTTTTCAAAGTGTGTTCTGTTTATTATCTTTGCCTCAATTAAAGTTCTTACTAATGTAACAACTTGAAGTCTTGTTCATTTGCATAATTCATTGGACTGATCAATAGATCGCAACAGTATTATCATGACACCTACTTTTAACACACGTTTGTGGTTTGAAACACTGAACAATTACTTATAGAGTTGACACCTACTTTTAACACAAGTTTGTGGGTTGAAACACTAAAGAATTACTTAAAGAGACGACCTCTCTTGATATTTGTGAACTCCTCTTTACTCATTTGATCATGTTCAGTTCTTTCGTCTAAATTTAATTAATTTTCATTGATAACTGAATCAAGTTTAGCTTATAGACCCCTACAATCACGGGGATTTTGAAATGAATTGTTCACTAAGGAGTTACAATATGTCAATGATACGATAAATTTTTTGTTTTGTAGCTATTAAAATCATAACTACTTCATACAACTCTTTTACACATAAATTTAGCCAAAGTAAGCTCACTCACTCCATTCTTCCTATCAATTAAAGCATAATTTTTTTTGATAAATTTCAATTTATTCACTGGTCGACCTTGCATACAGTAAGCTCACGAATTATTTTAACACCAACATTGCTTGAAAATGTGAGGGCACAACGTCTATTTATACTATTAAAAAGTAAGCTCGTTATCTCTTCTTTTAGATTTCATAAATATTACGCCATGATCATCATTGGATTTGTTTGAGTTACATCCCCTACAAAATGAACCACAGTTGGATGCCGTATCTTCTTTTCTAAAAGGTCTCATGTATGAAACCCGTGAATTAAAAAAGCAATCACCATAATATATATAATATATAGGGAAAACATAACATATTATTGATAATTGAGCATATTACACTTTATCATTATCAGTAGAAAGCTCATCTCAAATCTTTTAACTGAAATTACAACATAAAAAGCTCACATTAAAAAAGTACATTAAATATTGAAGTAATAAATGCCTTCAAAAGAAATATGATGCTAAGCACTTGAGTAGTCGATGTTAATCCCATGAACACCTAAAAAAAAAAAAAAAAAAAATGAAGTTGTTTATTGCTGGGGGCTCATTTCAATGTAAAATCACATTTCAGATTACCTTCAACCTTTAGTACTGCACATAAAATTTATGTACAACACAAAAAGAGAAAAGGATGTACCCAACTCATGTAAAAACCAAATTGTACTTGTAATAACCACACAATAATCTGTATTGTCCTATTAGTTATTTACTTATTCGTTATAACTTCACAAAATACCTACAGTGAAACTTCTTTGTTCATACAGCTATGGGTAGCTTTTACATTAAATGAACCTGCCCACAAATCCATAACTAAAATCCCAACTCGTGATGCCAGGAAGATTTGCCAATATGATGGTGATCAAGATATGATACTGATTTGCTGATGTTATATGATCCTATACTTCATGAACCGAATCAAATCGTAAGCAAATGCAGTATTTGTAAGTAGTTGCAATACTTGAATGTTGAATGTACTAATATCCAATATAAAAAAGCATTACCCATAAAGAAAATAATTAGATATATTCTATGATTTCTTAAATCAAGACATAGTATAAGGAAACAACAATAAACCAAATCTGAACACAAGCCAACTAAGGCTACCGACTAAACCAACAGGTCACGAGTCTATGACTAATAAATCTAAATTTTAAATGTAAAAATTCAACCGTCAAACTGAGCATGTAACTATTCCAGAAAGAATTAGCAAGGAGATTAAGCTATATGAATTAGTGTTGAAGTGATGAGCTAAATATACATATGCTATGTAGCCACTTGTGAGTTGCCATAATCACAAAGAAGGACAGTCAAATAATCTCTTCACATGATATGTGTAATATAGTAGCTGGAAATGAGAGAGGCAGCCATCCACTCTTCCTGGGTAATACGCCCAAGAAACCGTGCAAGTTCAGAGATGGTATTTAAAGCTAAGGGATAAAAAAAGGGAGAGGGAGTAGGGTGGGTGGTACCGGATGGATGAGTGGTGTGCGTCCTCTGTATTTCCTTTTGCTTAATACCCATAACAATCATATGTATTAAATGAGCATTTATGCATTAACTGTTTAGGTGATTAAGCACTCAAGGTTCACCCGATGCCAAGCTTAGCAGCTCCGATATGCTCTTTCTAGAGCACCAAATGAACACATTACCATAATACCATATGCATCATTCTTAGAAAACCCATCAAAGGTCAAACTCTATGGCCACGACTGTCAAGTTTCTTCCACACCTTACCACAGATGCATCGATAATCACTTCTGCCTGGGGATATAGAGATAAATTATGTTAGAAGTCAATGGACTAAAATTTAACAAACGAAGTTCAAAAAAAAAATTTAACAAAGGAATCAGTACTCTCTCACATCACTATGATAAAGAATAACGAATCATATATGGTATGGTTTAAATGCACACAGTTCTTAAAATTGTAACAATTATAAGTTTGAGACATCCCACATCAGCTCCAACAATTAATTGGGCCAATTTTCAAGCAAAATCTATATCATGGAATTTTGTTATGGTATGTTCTAAATATCACTGCTACTTGCCTACTTATATGAGCACCTATGCGTTTAGCATCCACTTTGATTAGTTACAATTGCTTAACAGATATGCCCGGTCTACGGAATCCAATAATCACCTGAAGAGTTTGAATTTATCTATACTATATAATATTTTAATAATAACATGGAAACAAACAAATAACAGATTTAGGTGTGTTTGGGATTGCTAACCTCTCTCACACAACACCAGCAACCAAGAGCAATTGTTCAAAAGCATATCTACATACTCTTTCAATGACCTTCTCCTCTATTGTGTACTGTTACAGACGATTAGAAAATAAAATGTTACCATATAATTCATTTAATATTTAAGATATTTCCAACGTTGAAGCATCAATTAAATGATAAGAACCTCAGTGCAGAAACGAAACACTTGAACTTCTTTCTTCTGCCCGATTCTATAAGCACGATCCTGAGCTTGTAGATCCACTTGTGGATTCCTGCATAATATTTACACAGAGTTAACATCATTTTCAACTGATATAGACACTGAAATAAAAAAAGAAAATGTTCTACTGTCTCACCAGTCACTGCTGCAGTAGCAAGATTGATACCAAGACCTCCAGCTCTGTGAACTTTTTCAAACTTGCACTTGTTAGTTACAAAACCATGTCAAAATGGGTAACGGGTCAAAATGAATGACATCTTGGTTTGACCAACAAAATGAATAAGCACTATCACCCCCACTAAACCCATCTGCTAAACGCATCAGTTGAACCGACACACTGAACCAATAAACTGAGCCCGCTTATTGAACCCACCACCCTAAAGACGTTCCTTCAACACACCGCTTAAACCCAAACACCGAACTAACCCATTCCAAGAGACCAAGACAATACCCAGTGAGTCGGCTAATAAGCACAATCACCCCACTAAACCCATCTGCTAAACGCATCAGTTGACCCAACACACTGAAACAATAAATTGAGCCCGCTTATTGAACCCACCACCCTCAAGACGTTCCTTGAACACACCGCTTAAACCCAAACACCGAACTAACCCACTGAACAAACCCATTCCAAAAGACCAAGACAATACCGAAACGATTAAAAGTTACCTGATTGCATGGTCTTGAACCAAGCAAGTTACATATGTTGAAGTTCATATTGTTGTGTTTGTACTTTAAAAATCACTCTTTTTATTGTAAGACTTTGTGTTATTGACACGTAATAGTGTTATCTAAAACAAACGTTGTTGCAAGTATGCGATCATGTTGACTTAGGAAGCCTCTACCTGCTAACATAGGCCCTCCTGATCTTGTTTGAACAAAAAGCAGCCCGAGTCTACAAATCACATAACAACAATTAGTAAAATAATATACATAAAAAAGAAAGGCAAAAATGATTTGAAAGTATGGACTTAGTTATTCATCCGGCCGTCAAGGTTGATACTTTTTTGGGTGTTTGAGTTAGCTTATTTTTCCAGCTTAAGACCTTATTTTTAGTTAAGCTTACGGCTAATTCATAAGACATAAGTCTTTCCTGACATGGTCTCCATCTAACGCATTCACAACATCACTTTCCGCGTCAACTTTCAGTACCTCATTATTTTCCACCAACTCACCCGTATTCACAGCCTGCCCAAAAAAACCAAACCATAATAACGATTTACCATAACAGAAACCCTACATTTCAAAACCCCAAAAGTAAACGCAATTAAACCCAAACCCATTCAGTATAACCAAATATTATCTGCCCAAGAATTTTAATCTGCAGTTGATATGATACCTTGTCTATAATATTGAGGAATAAAAGCTCATATGAACGGAAATTTGTTCCTAGTGTTAGCAACAGAAAGGGTTTGTTAGTTGAAGGAATGCATGTTTGTATTACCTGAGCAATATGTTTTGCTGAACATAAATTGACCATAACAAATGATGCATGCCATCCTTGACTCACCAAATACCTACAAATCAACGTAACATTTAGAGGTGGCATATGATATTGCCTATGCAAACTCTTTTTTATATCGAATTCGACATTTTGGAGCAAACTAACCAATATTTTGTTATATCAAATTCGAAATTTTATTTTATCTGAATGTCATTGATTAGATAAGCAATACCATAGATCCACAAAAAACTTATTTGTTGTATCAAAAGGCAATATATGCAGTTTTATAGGATGCTTAGAAGTGCTTATCTAATCAATGACATTCAGATAAAATAAAATTTCAGTCCTTATGATACAAATATATCATATATTGACCATGACAATGTTGATTATGACGAACATGAGGAAATGCAATATAAAGCCTGCCAAAGAATTGAGTTATTAAACAAATTAAAAAGATCTAATAATAAAATACAATTGTGTCCAGGTTATAACCAACCTGCTTAAATCATCCACCTATACAAAAAGAAAAAATTAGAGAAAGTGAAACCTCTCTTGTTGGCCCTCTAAACAATTAAAATTAAACAAAGCAAAATCTATTATAAATGAATCGTAACTTTAATAAATTGATTATTAAAAAACAAAACACATCAAAATAAATGTGGTACTTACCAATTCTGTTGGTGGACAACATAGAAATCACCCACTGGTATATCATGATTTGAAATGTGTAGATGAAGTTTGAATCGTTTGCCGGAACTATCTCGTATAGTAGAATCCCCAATTCTCTTTTTAGGGTTCTTATAAATAACGAACGTATTATAATTGGATGAGAAGCCATTGTAGATTGATCCTGGAAGCCTGCAAAATAAAAAAGTAAGAATGCAATCAGTTCAACTTCTACCTATATCTAAATCATAACAGGTAAAAAGAGAATAAAGAATTGCAAATGCAGAGGATGAAGATATTTCCTTTTGGTTTTCAATCATGTATTTATATGAGAAGAATGCACAGAGTTATTGCTCTAGAGGATTTGTAACTGACTGGCACAAATCTTGTGGAGGAAGAATGAAGAAGAAGAGGAGGAGCGTATAGATTGATTGGTATTCAATACCTTACAAAAATAAACCAAAGAGGAGCGTCTTTGATTATTTGACAGCATTAATTTCTTTAAAAGTTGTTAGGTGCTTTAGGGTGTTGTAAATTATTGCTAAATAAGGTAGTGTTTTTAATAATAAAATTTAATGCAATGCTTTAAACTGTAGAGGTGGCAATCACAACCCATTTAGAGAAAAATGGGTTGCTATGGGTAAAAAATAACAACTTATGGCTTGGATTGGGTTACCCCATTTGCAAAGAACAGGTCAAATGGGTCAAAATATGGACTTATGTGAATCAACAAATGGGTCGAATTGGTCAACAAATGGGTCGAATGGGTCACTTACGGGTCGAATGATAACTCAGTTACTCAACCATCATTAGATGTCGTGTTTTTTATGTTTTTATACGTTTTTATATTTTTTTCGTCAGTTTTAACATTTTCATTCGTTTTTGCGCGTTTTCGTCATTTTTTTACGTTTTCGTCCGTTTTTCTACGTTTTTGTCCGTTTTTTTACGTTTTAATCCGTTTTTGCGCGTTTTCGTCGGTATTTTTACTTTTCCGGCCGTTTTTTTACGTTTTTGTCGTTTTTTGCACGTTTTCATCCGTTTTCGTCCGTTTTTTTACGTTTTCGTCCGTTTTTGCGCGTTTTCGTCCGTTTTTCTACGTTTCCGTCCCTTTTTTTAAGTTTTCGTCCGTTTTTGCGCGTTTTCATTCCTTTTTTTTACATTTTCGTCAATTGTTTTACGTTTTCATCCGTTTTTGCGCGTTTTATTCAATTTTTTTACGTTTTCGTCCGTTTTTTACGTTTTCATCTGTTTTTGCGCGTTTTCGTCCGTTTTTTTACGTTTTTTACGTTTTCATCTGTTTTTGCGTGTTTTCGTCCATTTTTAAACGTTTTCATCCGTTTTCGTCTGTTTTTTTTCGTTTTTGCCCCTTTTTTTACGTTTTCATCTGTTTTTGCGCGTTTTCGTATGTTTTTGGGCGTTTTTGTCCCTTTTTTACGTTTTCGTCCGTTAATTTTTACGGATGAAAACGATAATAAACGGACGAGAACGTAAAAAAATGGACGTAAACGTAAAAAAACAGACGAAAACGCGCAAAAACGGACGAAAATGTAAAAAAACGGCCGAAAACGTAAAAAACAGACGAAAACGCGCAAAAAAGACGAAAACGTAAAAAATCGGATGAAAACGTAAAAAAAACAAAAGAAAACGGACGAAAACGTAAAAAAAAAAAGGACAAAAACGCGGAAAAACGGACGAAAACGTAAAAAAACGGCCGAAAACGTTAAAATACGGACGAAAACGCGCAAAAACATATTAAACGTAAAAAAACGGACAAAAACGTAAAATAACGGACGAAAACGTAAAAAACAGACGAAAACACGCAAAAACGGATGAAAACGTAAAAAAACAGACGAAAACATAAAAAAACGGACGAAAACGTGAAAAACGGACGAAAACGAAAAAAACGGACGAAAACGTAAAAAACGAACGAAAACGAACGAAAACGCGCAAAAACGGATAAAAACGTTAAAAAACGGGCAAAACGAAAAAAAACGGATGAAAACGCGCAAAAACGGACGAAAACGCGCAAAAACGGATGAAAACGTAAAAAAAAAAGAGCAAAAACGGACGAAAACGTAAAAAAACAGACGAAAACGGGCAAAAAAGGATGAGAACGTAAAAAACGGACGAAAACGCGCAAAAACGGATGAAACCGTAAAAAAGGGCAAAAACGAAAAAAAACGGATGAAAACGCGCAAAAACGGATGAAAACGTAAAAAACGGACGAAAACGCGCAAAAACGGATGAAAACGTAAAAAAACAGACGAAAACGTAAAAAAACGGACGTAAACGCGCAAAAACGGATAAAAACGTAAAAAAACGGACGAAAACATAAGAAAACGGACGAAAACGTAAAAAAAACGATGAAAACGTAAAAAAATGTCGAAAACGTAAAAAACGGATGAAAACGGACGAAACATACTATAGTAGCATGATTACAGGTGGAAATGTAAAGAGTCGACCCGACCCAACCCGTTTGACCCATGACCCATTCAACCCATTCTTATAGTATGGCCCGTTTGACCCATGACCCAAACCGACCCGACCCGACCCATTTGCCACCTCTAACTTTAAAGTGCTTGTACAAAACCTTGTTTTATTAGTTAAAAACTTAAAATAGATATTGTGGTAATATATATGTTAATTAATGTTTTTAATGATATGAAAATAACGAGTCATTATTGTGAGTTTAAATGGGGTGTTTAATGTTGAAAAATTTGACAAGATTGAAAATAAAAGTTGGGATTGTATTTATGTTTAAGTTGATGATTAAGCATAACTAGTGTGGTATTCTCACAAAACGGCTTTGTTAGATAGTTCAAGCAATTTCTTTCACAGTATTATTTTTAGTGATGTCAGATGGTTTACCAAAGATGAATAAAGATTTCTGACTGTGGTGTATGTTTAAAGAGGTGAAATCTGTATGTTGTGAAAATATTGTGATGTTAGTATGTTGCGGTTGCGATGTATGAGTCATCTTAACCATTAAATATTTGAAGGTTATAATAAACCATTTTTCTTTAGTTTCAATAGACCACAAAAAAGAGAAGAAAAAAAATACTCTGTAAGAATATTACCAATTATTTGTTGCAGTGACGTCTTTTTTCTCATAGCGAGGACTTGGAACTAAGCTATGCATAACGCGTCTTAATACACTCTCGATTCCTGTACGAAAGTATAGGCAACACAAGATGAACAATATAACCTTTATTCATATCTAAGCTGCAATAGTCAGCTTATATTAATAGTATCCAAATGTTACAAGATTAGATTAATGTCAATGAGACAATAATCATGTAAATGTAAAGACAAGACAAGATCAGTGAAATGATCTGAAAGTAGAGAAGAGAGTGATACAAAAGACTGCACACTCAAGTGTGTGTAACCCTAGATTAAGGGACTTATTAAATAGGAGATTAAGTTACACTAAGACCCCTCTAACGGCTATAAATGACTCATCAGCAGAAATGAATAACGCTTCAGCAGAAACCAGCTTCTTGGAACTTTAAACCTTTTATTCTTTGTCCATGAATAACCCCTGTAGAATCTCTGCAATGATCATAACTTGAAAGCCATTAGGAACTGATAGAATGATATGTTTGCCACAGATTATTACTCCAAATTCTAACATTCCCCCTTAATCTGATGAGCAAACATATCAAACAATATCAGTTTTTCACACAAAAATTTATGCTGGTAAACAGGGAGATTTTTAGTGAGAATGTCTGCAGTTTGGTTTGAAGAGCCAATCTTCTTAGCACTTATAACACCTCTTGCAATTTTCTCCCTGATGAAGTGAACATCAATTTCAAAGTGTTTTGATCTTTCATGAAAAACAGGGTTGACAGCAAGTTGTAAAGCAGATTTGTTGTCACAAAAAAGATTAACAGGAAGATTGATATCAACTTTTTGATCTTTTAGGATTTTTTGAATCCAAATGATTTCACAGACAGCAGTAGACATAGATCTATACTCTGCTTCTGTGGAAGATTTTGAAAGAGTGTTTTGTTTTTTACTTTTCCATGAGATCAAACAATCATTGAAGAAAACACAATAACCTGTGACAGATTTTCTGGTTTTCTTGCATTTGGCCCAATCAGCATCACTATATCCTTCAAGATGATTTTCAGAGTTGCTGAAATTGTACCTTAGACCTTTTCCTGGAGCTCCTTTTAGATATCTCAGAATATTGAGGGCACATTCCAGATGAGATTTTAAGGGAGAATGCATATATTGTGCCAGACAATGAACTGAGTATGAGATGTCAGGTCTTGTATGGGTGAGATAGATAAGTTTCCCAAGTAACTTCTGATAACCAGTGATGTTGACAAGCAATGGGTCATCAGCAGTGGGAATGTATGGGAGCACAGAGTTGGGTTCCATAGGAGTGGACACAGGTTTGCACCCAAGAAGACCAAATTCTTTGAGGAGTTCAAGACAATATTTTCTTTGAGAAAGACAAATGTCATTCCCAGTTTTTAAAACCTCAATGCCAAGGAAATATTTTAGATTTCCCAAGTCTTTGATATGAAATTTGGATTTTAGAAACTCTTTAAAAAGATTTATCTCATCAATGCAGTTTCCAGCAAGAACAATATCATCCACATAAACAAGCAGAGCAATAAACTTGTTATTCTCTGTTTTGGTGAACAGGGAGTGATCATTAACAGATTGAACAAAGTTATTTTCTTTTAAAACACTCACAATTTTTTCATTCCATTTCCTGTGAGCTTGTTTTAGGCCATATAGAGACTTGACAAGTTTACAAACTTTATTTTTATTGTTCTCATTACAGAACCCCTTGGGGATGGTCATATAGATATCCTCATCAAGATCTCCATACAAGAAAGCATTGTTAACATCAAGTTGAAAAAGAGGCCATTTGTTTTTTACAGCTAAGGCAATAAGACATCTAACAGTAGACATTTTCACAACAGGGGAAAAAGTTTCATCATAGTCTATTCCTTCCCTTTGGTTATAGCCTTTAACAACTAATCTAGCCTTGTATCTATCAACTTCACCATTGGCTTTGTATTTGATTTTAAAAATCCATTTGTAACCAATGGGAGTTCTATTAGGAGGTAGATCAGTTATATCCCAAGCATGGTTTTCATTTAGGGCCTCAATTTCAGAATTCATAGCATCTACCCAATTACTATCAAGGATAGCTTCTTCATAACAGGTAGGTTCAATACTTTTATTAAGACTAGAAGCAAAGCAATAATTATCCTTGTTAAGATTAGAGTAATTAACAACTTTTTCAACCCCATATTTGACTTTTCCTTCAACAATAAAGTCATTTAGGTTACTGGGCAACTTAGAAACTCTAGTTGACCTTCTAGCAGTATTGGCTGGCAAGCCTCTTTCTTGTTCAGCAGAATCGGATGATGTATCAGCAGAATCAGAAGATGCATCAGCAGGATGTGATTCATGAGATATGCTGCCCTCAGGGTGTGTATTATCATCTATAGATGTTGCAACTGGTTCATCAATCCTAGTAGGATGACTTACCACTGTGCTATCATCATAGGATGTCACTCTCCCTTCATCATTGGGACTTGTTTGTGAGTCAAAGAAATTTTTGTGGTTTAAATCTTTAGGCACATAAGTTTCAACAAAAGGCTTTGACACAGAATTTTTCATTTTGAATGGAAACACAGTTTCATAAAATTTGACATCTCTGGAATAAAAGATATTTTTTGTTTCTAGGCTCAAGATTTTATAACTTTTTTTTCATTTGAGTAACCAATAAGAACACTTTTTTCAGACCTACTACCAAATTTGTCAGAGATGTTGAGAATAGTGGCATAGCATAAGCAGCCAAAGACTCTAAGGAGAGAGAGTGAAGGGTCATGCCCATACACAAAGAAGAAGGGGGACTTGCCAGACAGAACTGAAGAGGGCAACCTGTTTATGACATAGGCAGCAGTTAGAACACATTCAGGCCAAAGATATAGAGGTAATTCCCCCTGAAACATAAGGGATCTAGCAACATTAAGGAGATGCCTATGTTTCCTTTCTGCAATCCCATTTTGTTGTGGTGTATAAACACAAGATGTTTGATGTGGAATTCCTTTTTCATGAAAGAATTGTTGAAGTTTATTATTGACAAATTCTGTCCCATTATCACTTCTAAAAACTTTGACATTGTGTTCAAATTGATTTGATAGCATATGAGTAAAGTTAACAATGGAAACATAAACATCATCCTTCCCCTTAAGCATATAAACCCACACTGCCCTGGAATAGTCATCAACTATGGTTAAAAAATATTTATAACCATCTCTGCTAGTGATTTTATATGGTCCCCAAACATCAAGGTGAACAAGTTGACCAATTTTAGTGGATTTATGTTCACTTAAAGGAAATGGTTCTCTGGTTTGTTTAGCTTTATTACAAGTATCACAGAGATGATCAGTTTCAGATGAACTATCAAATTTAAAAGTGAGTTTAAGTATGTGTAGGACTTGGTCAGAAGGATGACCAAGTCTTTGATGCCAGAGATTTCTAGAGACATGACAAACAGATATGCAGTTGTTAGAAGTAATCTTACATGTAGAATCTATATCAAACATATATAATCCATTGTATTGTTTACCAATCCCCACAATCCTTTTTTGATGTAAATCATGTATATAGCAATTAGATTCATTAAACCCAACAAACATCTTATTGTCTCTAGCAATCTTATGAACAGATAGTAAACTAACATTGTATTCAGGAACAACAAGAACATCAAAGAGAGTTAGGTCATTATTGACCTTTAAATCACCAATTTTAGTAATTAAGGCCTGAGTACCATTGGGATGTCCAACAGTTAACCCAAGATTTGAAATGTTAACAACATTGATTAAAAAAATTTCAGACACAGTCATGTGCTGATTTGCACCAGAATCAACAATCCAACCAAGACTGATGTTTCCAGATAAGGATTTAGTGTTGTTGTTAAAAAACCTGTTGAAGTTTACATTAAACTTGACACTGCCATTAAAGAAGGTTCCTGAAAAAATTTTACCTGCCAAGTTGGCATTAGCAGATGACACATTGTTGTCATTGAGGAGACTCATAAGTCTCGAGAGCTGTTCATTAGACAAGGAGACAGGAGAGTTGCTAGCACTATTATCAGTGACACAATTGGTTTCAGCAGAAACATTGTTACTGCTGAAAGGTTTACCATTAAAATTTCTTTTAACATATCCAGCAGGATACCCAACAAGATCATAACATCTATCAACAGTATGACCAGGTTTTTTGCAATTAGTACATTTGAGGTTCATGTTTGGTCCTCTGCTATTAGAGCTGTTACCATTATTAAAACCAGAAATTTTGTTGTTAAAACCTCTTTTGTTATCAAAAAATTTTCCACCATCAGAAGTTTTTGCAGCAAAAGCTGTAGCATTGGGTTTAGCAGAGCTATTCCCAGATGAGACATTTCTGTGAAATTCTTCTCCAGAGACAACAGAAAAAGCAGTTTTGACATTAGGTAAAGGATCTCTGGTTAAAATATTGCTTCTGATGGGAACATAGGAGTCATCAAGACCCATAAGAAATTGCATTAACTTGATTAGTTGATTGTGTTTTTCAAAATGTTTTGCAGCTTCACAAGTGCAGGGAGGCAAGCTGATCATACAATCAAATTGTTTTCATAAAGAGTTAAGGTTGTTATAATAATCAGCAAGAGAGGACCCACTTTGACTAAGAGAGTTTATGTTTTTATGCAAATTAAAGATAGCTGAACCATCAACCTTATCATAGGTATCTTTAAGATCATTCCACATTTCATAAGCAGTTTTAGCATATATAGCACCAGCAAATAGTTCAGGGCTGAGAGAATTAAGAATCCAAGTAACCACAACAGAGTTGCAAGTATCCAATTGATTAGCAAGACTAGGGTTCGAATCATCCCTTATACAAGTACCATCAATAAACCCTAATTTATTATGGTTCCTTAAAGCAAAAGTCATGGCCATATTCCATATTTTATAATTTTCAGTTCCAGTGAGTTTAATAGAAATAATGGGAATACCATTGGTATTGTTAGGATGCAAATACAAAGCATCACCAAAGGATAAACTTTTCTCAGTGGAAGAACGACCAATATTATCATCACCAATAGCCATAAGCAGTAAGACAGACAGATATAGTAAGACAAAAACAAACAAAGAAATAAGGCCTTGAATTTAAGAAACAACAAGCACCAAGCCTGTGGACTAGGGTAAACCAGAGCAGGTATTCGTACCACTCAAAGGTGGCAGATCAAGATGTTAGTTTACCCGTTTGCACCCACAAAGACTTAAGTACTGTATGTTTGAAGAAAGGATAAGATTTAGACTTACAGAGAAATATGCAGCGGAAGAACAAGTCACAATTACCCTAGATTCACTTAGTCTAGGGCTAATTGTAAGAAGAAGATAACCAGTGATTACGCCAGTAGCAATAACCCCAAACCACCAATTTGTTGCCGAAGAGAATCAATGAGCCTGAAGCTCTGATACCATGTACGAAAGTATAGGCAACACAAGATGAACAATATAACCTTTATTCAGATCTAAGCTGCAATAGTCAGCTTAGATTAATAGTATCCAAATGTTACAAGATTAGATTAATGTCAATGAGACAATAATCATGTAAATGTAAAGACAAGACAAGATCAGTGAAATGATCTGAAAGTAGAGAAGAGAGTGATACAAAAGACTGCACACTCAAGTGTGTGTAACCCTAGATTAAGGGACTTATTAAATAGGAGATTAAGTTACACTAAAACCCCTCTAACGGCTATAAATGACTCATCAGCAGAAATGAATAACGCTTCAGCAGAAACCAGCTTCTTGGAACTTTAAACCTTTTATTCTTTGTCCATGAATAACCCCTGTAGAATCTCTGCAATGATCATAACTTGAAAGCCATTAGGAACTGATAAAATGATATATTTGCCACAGATTATTACTCCAAATTCTAACAATTCCTTTTGCCATTGAGCGTGTTTTTCATAGTTGTGAGTTGTATGAGTATTTAATAGTGCAAAAAAGAACAAGATCAAACCCAAATCTGGAAGGTATTAAGACAACATAATATCGTTTTTGTTCCAAACTGGACTTTGAAGGCCTTAGTTTTAGCTTATCTTCAAGTTTATTAGCTTGTTTCGTTCGGGTTATTCTTAGCTAGTATCTATATTTTTTCGGATTATATTTCAACTTCTAACTTTTAAGCACAACCAGCTCGTAAGGTCAGAAAATAAACGCTTGTGATTTACACCGAACTAGTTCAAGTGTAATTATATGTTAGAGTGACATATGTCTGGACTGGGTGATGGATATTCCTATTTATACGTGGTAACATGGACCTATAGTAAATCAACATAACAGGCCGTCCAGTCCACTCTCGACTTCTTTTGCCAATTTCTGCCATTTACATGTGAATTTCAACAAAATATAATGGGCATTCATCAACCAACATCAATTAATTTAGTAGTTAAGCACCTAATATCCTCACAGACTACGTATACATTCAGAAGTGCGAAAGAAAAGGTCAAAAACATTCACGAAGATACATCAGTTAAATTGTATACGTCTAAGTCAAAGAACCCCTATCCGGATAAACTAAATAGAAAAAACCTTTATCCATTTGTCCGGTTATATTTGCATTTTCACTTCGCGTTGTAGGGTGTGTTTGGCAAAAGTAGCTGTGAGCAGTAATAGTGAGCAGTAGCTGTGCAGCTCACCGCTCACAGCTTCTTAAAGAAGCATTGGAAAATTGAGCATTCCTAA
The DNA here is from genome assembly GCA_019973895.1 of Chrysanthemum seticuspe. Lineage (NCBI taxonomy): Eukaryota > Viridiplantae > Streptophyta > Magnoliopsida > Asterales > Asteraceae > Chrysanthemum > Chrysanthemum seticuspe. The sequence goes on from BPTQ01000008.1 coordinate 101,966,434, forward strand.
AAAATAGGAAAGCTCACGCTCCTTTGCCAAACGACTACTAAAAATCAAAATGCTCATTGCTCACCGCTCATCGCTCCAAAAAGCTTCACACCGCTCCGTGCCAAACACACCCGTAACCGTATATACCTGATATTAGCACTAAACGTGGTTAAAATATGTTACATGTGTCCTTGAATGATATAACGCACAGTCGCACACACATATGTTTAAACTCTTTTTTCTTTCAATCCTTTATTGATCCATAATTCTATATCGATAGTTTAGTTAAAACATGAATTCACAAGCTTTTTTACGTATAGCCTAGATTTTATTTTAATGAATCATATTCTCATTACAATGTAAAATAAATAAAAGATTGATTTAAATACATATAAAATACGACAGGACTATAACCATACTGGCATAGTACGTACAAAACTACAAATCATCTGTTGCATGCTACAAAAACAGAGAATCACTGTTTCATGGTCGGCTAAAACATTTTGTAGTCTGGCCACTGCATATACAAGGTAACATGATATTGGGTGGTATGAAAGTGTACTAGTGTAAAATAAAACATGCACTTTTAAGGTAATATCTTGTTTGTTTTCAAAAAAGAATACATTGACTTGTTAACATGTTGAAATACAAACTATTTGTTGATATGGAAAACATTTGTTGAGAGATTCCAAATTCATTTAGGCATTTAGCTTCATTTTCATTTTTAACACATTTACTGATCAACTAAACACTTTTATTGTAATTAATATTTGCTTACTCGTACTCATAGCTAGCGAGCTAACAGCCGTTTGTGTCATATCTTGGTCTTTGTGTTTTTTTTTCCTCAAGGTGAACAATTTTATAACTCACAAAATATTTACATGACCATAGGAGATTCCACAGACATGCCCTGTGAACTTCCTACAGCCTCAAACATCAAATAAACAAGCTATACTATACTCATAGCATTCTATCTCTATACTATACTTTTCTATATTCAGTACCTTTTAACTCCTCATTATACAGACACTTTATTGAAAACAATAGCCCATTTTTCTTCAACTTTTCTAACAGCAGAATTATCCTTCACCTTCAAGCTCATCAGTCTCAGTTTCAATACTTCTGTGATTACATTGATAAGATCAGGTGCATCTCTCCTTATTTTGCTGAATATTCTAGCATTTCTCTCTTGCCAGATGTAGTAAACAGCAGCATTGCATACCATTTTTCTGATAATACACCAGATACTTCTGTTTTCAGGAAGTTTTGAGAAAACTGAGATAATTCTTCTCCAATCACTTGGGCACTTCATATGCATAAGATCTTGCATTGCCTCCCACACCAATTTAGCATACTGACATTTGAAGAAGAGATGCTCATGAGAATCAGTACATAGATTACACAGAGCACAAGTCATTACTTCATTAGGCTTCCATCTTAGTACTTTGTCTTGAGTCATAAGTTTTTCTTGTATTGCCATCCAAAGTACAAAAGAGTGTTTAGGTATAAACTGATTAAACCAAACTAAAGATTTCCATTCCACTTTCTGTACCATTGGTATCAAATCCCTCCACACATTGCTAGTTGAGAAATCTTTATGAACACCAGCCTTACTTATCCAACTGCTTTATCACTTTCATTACTGCATAACTGTGGAACTTGTATATTTTGAAGGAAAGGATACTTGATCAACCACTCACTAGGCCACTTCCAAACTCCATCATCAATCATATCATAAATGCACATTTCACTAGAAAGTCTAGCATCATAGATGTCTCTTTGTGTTATAAACTGATTCAAAGGCCCAACACTGCACCAATTGTCATACCACATAGAGATCTTCTTTCCATTCCCAACTTTGTAATGAATATGATTCTTAACTCTATCCCTTAAATTCAGAATAGTTTTCCACATACTGCTACATCTCTTATCAACCTGCACTTCCCACAAATTTCTACCTTTTAACTTCCCCACATGAATCCATTTCACCCATAAGGAGTCTTTCTTAGCAGCTAAATTCCATAAGTGTTTGATCAATAAAACTTCATTCCACTTTTGTAAATTTTTAATTCCTAAACCACCCTGATCTTTAGGAGTACAAATTACATTCCAAGCTACTTTAGCTCTGCCTTTTACCAATTCTCCTTGATCTTTGTGTTATACGTATCAAACTTTAGAAAATGCTTTTGGGGTGTTTGTTTTAGTTTGTTTTCGGGTTTTTTAGTTTATTTTGTTCAGCTTATTCTTAGTATGTCTATTTTCCTGGCTTATACTTAGTTTTTTTAGCATAATGAACTCATAAAAATTAGAAAAAGAACTTGAAAATGGGCTTATGAAAGCAGCAGCCAAAAAGAAAGTCTCACAAAAACTAGCTGTAACAAACACTATTCTAAATTTAGTTTGAACCGGGTATTCTTAAGCATACATGAATTGATGGACTTGTAGTGGATCAAATATAATGGGTTCAGTCCACCCTCGTGCAAACATTTTATTCTATTGGGCCAATTACATTAGTTTATCCAAAAAGGTAAACTAATGGTCTAATGTACATATTTGCATTTTCAATTCATGTTGAAATCGTATATACCCACTTCTATACATTTCTAACAGTCGCCACATAACCTCACTCTGAAGGTGGCCAGGAAAAGAGTCGTACACGGTCACAATATGTATGGTTAGGCCACGTACATATGAGTCAAATTAAAGTTATGTAGTATATAATAAGATTCACACTCCAGTCTTGATCCCTTGCACTAGATATCATTCCAGACCACCATTTTCTGAAGTTTTACATCAAATGTTATCAAATTATATGATGGGTTAACTGGAAAATTTACGCTACTTACGTACCTAACCATGGGTAATTAGAATTGTATATTTGTATATGTACTCTTAGGTGCATGAATATATATTTCGTCGCTTTTCTTGCTTGTTAACTCGTTTAAGCCATAAGTGGCTACATGGCTTCAATTTGTGTTTATTGAACAAAAAATAACCTTACCACAAGACCAATGTACACATAGAGTATCAGTTTATTATGTTCTCCTCTTTGTGGCTTATGTTACTACTGCTATTATCCAACGATCTTTTAATACGGTCTAAACATGCACAAGAAGCTTGATAGTAACTTCCTTAAGCTTCTATCAAGATATCTTGAGCTCATCATATTCGAATTCCACTAATGGGTTATGTACACATCTATCCAAAAAGTCCCTATCAAGAAAAGTAAATTTTAGTGTGAACTTATGAAGTGGGAAATCGTATTTATCTAGGGTGCAAACTCTTTAGGATCTAACTAAACATTTTTTAAGGCAAATATATTAAGCCAATAAAGCAAGAAACGAGAAAAAAATACAAAATACGAAGGCGTTTTCTAAGACGGAGCACTTAAAAACACCAAAAGATCCATACAAAAAAGATTATACAACAAGCAAGTCACCCGGATTTAGATCCATATATCCCACGTGAATCGGTTCTTAGAAGCCCGATGAGAAGCCCATAGGAGAGACATCCTTTGAACCGAAGCAAAAAATATCTTGGTGATGTATCGATATCCTTTCCGCCTCCGACGCCGCGTGAAGAAGCTTGTTTCTCCAATTCCATATGATCCACATAAAAGTCATGCACACTGCGTGAAATAATTTGGCCACCCACTTGTTTGTCGAGAAACCCGTATTACCTTTAAGAATTTGTGACAACGATGGATTAAACAACGAAGGACATCTCCGCCAGCTCCAATCTTAAGCCATATGATCTTAATATAGGACAAGAGAGGACGCAATGCTCCCGAGACTTATTATCCATACCACAAAATAGACATGATGGGGAGGATACTGAAACACCATGACGAACCAAATTAGCTCTGGTAAGAAGTCGATTTAATGCTAAATGCCAAGTACATACATTCACCTTGCGAGGTACCCAAGAATTCCATATGAAAGGGGAAAGAGCATCATTATTAACGAACACTTTCTTTTGAATAACTCGGCTTAGAGAGCTAATGAGAACATACCTGAGTCATTTAAAGTCCATATCCATTTATCATCTTGTGTAGAATCAAGAACAATCAAGTTAATGAGACTTAGTAACACGGACAAGTCGCCTTCTGCACGACCACTAGGTTGCCTTCTCCATGCCCACTTACCTTGCTAAACGCCATCTTCTAACATCCACCTTTCTGAAACATAACAGTCTTTATGAGTCTCTAAGGCATATAGACGAGAAAAAAAGATTCTTAATGGGCCTCGATCTTTAATCCAACTATCGTTCCAAAGCTGAGTTTGACTACCGCTATAAACTTTTCTTTCAATGAGATTATCAAGTGGAATACCAATATGCTCTATTCCAACACAACAACTAACAATATTTTACCAAACTCCGGAATTCAACCCCGTCCCAATATTTAAATCTAAACCACCTTCTGAACCATAAATATCCTTGATTACCTTTATCCACAACGAATTCCTATCATTAAGAAAACGCCACTTCCATTTGCCAAGAAGTTCCATGTTTTTTGCTTTGAGACTTCCGACCCCTAAACCTCCATCTTTTTTGTCAGAAAAAACTTTTTTCCAATGGACACAAACCATTTTCTTCTCATTTTCTTTAAATCCCCAGAAGAAACGTCTTCTAATTGTTTCAAGATGAGAAATGACAGACTTAGGCGCTCTATAAATAGAGAGGTAATAAAGAGGAAGGCTCCCCATAACACATTTCACAAGAGTAAGCCTTCCTCTGATAGAAAGAACTTACTTTTCCATATGGCGAGTCTTTTTGAGAACCTGTTAATCACTTCACTCCAAGCTTCAACCTTTTTTAAGTTTCTTCCAACAGGTAGCCCCAAGTAAGTGAATGGGATGGAATCGTGAGAACAACTTATTGATCTTGCAACATTCACAACATCTTCTGGAGGAATCCCAATACCAAATAACCTACTTTTTGCCAAGTTGATTTTCAAACCTGATACATCATGGAAACAATTAAGGATATGAACCAAGTGGAGGGCGTTTGATTTTGACCATTCGCCAAAAAATTGAGCATCATCTGCGTATTGGAGGAGAGAAATATTAGCACCATCATTGCCAAGATAAAGACCTTTAAAAATTCCTTTATTGCAAGCCTCAATAAACATTACTTGTAAGGCCTCCGCGACAATAAGAAAAAGGAAATGAGAGAGCGGGTCGCCTTGCCTTAAACCCCGCTTCATCTTAAACGTTTTCGAATGGGATCCATTTATAAGCACTGAGACCAACGCCGAAGAGAGACATGTGCGAATCCATTGGCACCATTTAGACCCAAAGTTCATATGAGTCATGACATCTAATAGAAAGTCCCAATTTACACTATCGAACGCCTTTTCAAATCAAATTTAAAAAGAATCATATTTAATCCCGCTTTCTTGGCAAAGTTAACTATTTCATTAGCGATCAAGCTTCCATCCAATATTTGTCTTCCAGCTAAAAATGCAGTCTGAATGGGACTAATCAGATTAGGAATAATCCGACTAAGCCTTAAAGCGAGTAACTTTGAAAAAACTTTATACATACATCCAATGAAACTTATAGGGTGATAGTCGCATAAATCAATAGGATCCAAATTTTTCGAAACAAGGACTATGAATGAAGCATTGCAGCCTCTCGCCAATCTGCATGGGCTTCGAAGTACTTTATAAAACTAAAAAATGCAAATTTTATAACATTCCAATACCTATTTATGAACTTAAAGTTCAGACCATCTGGTTCAGGGGACTTGGAGTTGTTACAATCCCACACGGTTGCTTTGACTATTAAATTGTCGCGACTTAACATGTGTAGCGGTGAATATTCTTTCTTTCCTTGTCGTGTATTGATCAAGTACACATCTATGCAGTCACAACCTATGTGACCAACCTATAACTTGCAATGTACACAAAATAGCTAAAAGCACACAATAAATATTCAACCTAATGAAACAACTAAGCCTAATTGTTTAATTAGTTACTTCATGTTAATGTTCACGCTAGGCCAGATTCCTGACCAGCTTTTAAATAAGTAATCTCATTCACCAATTAAGAATACAATATGAATAGTTATACCCTAGCAAGTTTCATGTAATCCTAGATAAACACTAAGTAAATTATCCTAGCATAGGAAACAGGTAACAACCAAACATAAATTTAACACAAACAATGATAAACATCTGCTAAAAGCCCTTCGTATGAAATACCCGCATATTAAGGGCATATTTGACGACGAGTTTTTAAAAGCGTTTAGCTTTTACATCATTTCTATAATTACAACTTCATCTACGTAATCAAACATTTCTATAAATGAACAATAAATGTTAATAGATACCGCTGTACAAATATTGCTAATAACCTATTGCAAGTTTTGCATAAAGTCCTGTTTGAATGTGATAAATTATAGCTTTTATTTTTGCAAATAGCTCCTAATTTAAAAAGCTAAGAAGGAAAGCGTTCAAATTGTTTTGGAAATCCATATCTACATAAATACCTTCTGACCATACTGTATTTATGCATGGATCTTGGGTGCATCCATATACGTTTGATTGTTCTGTTTCTGCCTTCGCATACAATAATCTTTTTAAGAGAAACTAAAATATATATAAAAGGGAATGGGATCTTCTCAAGTTGAGAGGTACAACTTGACTCAAGTTGGATGACGGTGAGCCATTGAATTTGATCAAATGGTTCAAATTCAATGGCTCATAATACCCCAACTTGAGTCAAGTTGTACCTCTCAACTTAAAAAGATCCCATCTGTTAATACAAATAAGCCGTAAAAACGTTTATTTATATTTTACGATCTTCTAATGTTTTGTCGATAACAAAAGTAAAATCATATTAACGAAACAAATAAAATACTTAAATGGTTTGAACTAATAGTTTCTAACATATTCACATTTTCACATAAAACACTAAAACAAGTATAAGTGATTTTATGATTTAAGTAATACATATGTACAACAACTAGTGTTTACCTATTTGGATAAAATATACACATAACTAGTATGTAGTATATTGGGTAATATAAATGGGTAGAAACTTAAGTATCACAACCCATTGGGCAAATACATTGAATGTAGTTGGGTACAACCCAAAGCCCATAACCCATGGATCTTGACCCATAACCCATTGCATGACATCATGCTTATATCATACATGGATGATATCCATAACCCATGGATCAACCCATACCCAAGTGACTAAGTGCATTGCACTCAAAGATACATTGTATCTAGCCAAAGATCCATGGTTCAACCCATGACCCATGACCCATAACCAAAATACCCATGGGCAAAGAGGAGCGTTCCACGGATCCCTAGCTTTGTGCTAGCCGGATCCCTTGTGGTAGGGATTCGTGGGATCCGGGGAACAGTAGGATTTTTCCTCTATAAATAGTGAGCCATTTCTTCATTATTTCTCACCCCTTTCTAACACACTTTCTCCCTGAGTTAAAAACTCACTAACCTCAGATCCAAGAGATCTATGTTTGTAGTTTTGTTTTTGTGTGATCTTTTAGGTTCCTCTTAAAGGCAAGATCACCACCTTTGAAGTCGAGCAAGCTCAAGTCCATGAGTTGCCATGCTTCCTCATCATCAAGGCTACTGAAGTCTTCTTGTTGATGATTCCTTTCTTTCTTCAAAGAAGTGTAGTGTTGAAGACATTAGTGAAAGATGTCTCAAGTGTCAGGACGAAGATATTAGTGAAGGGTATTTATCGTCTATAGGATAAGCACTTGTGGTAGGTGCTTAGAAGTCAAGACAAAGAAGCATTAGTGAAAGGTGCTTAGAAGTGAAGACACAAGACATTAGTGAAAGGTGTCTTGTAGATCTAATCAAAGGCATTAGTGAAAGGTGCCTTAGATGTACATTCGATATGGTGTGTTTCGATGTACAAGATAGACTAGAATTAGATCCAAGGATATTGATATCCTTGATGATGTTGTAAAGGAGTAGATCTCCTTTGGGATTAGTCGTTGGTGTAGTGTGGTAGTAGTTCCTCCATTGCAATGGAACTAGGTGCTTAACCTAGTACCTAATAAAGGGTAGGCGACGTTGTGAAGGTGTAGTTCACCTTGGAGTGAAAGAACTAGGTACTTAGCCTAGTACCTTATAAAGGGTAGGCGACGTTGTGTAGGTGTGGTTCACCTTGGAGTGAAAGAACCCGGTGGTTAGCCTAGCACCGGAAAAATGGTAGGCGACGTTGTGAAGGCTTCTCCGCCATAAGGAGATTGGTGTAGTGATTACGAACTCTCGAGTAGGTGACTTGGGGAGTGGAGTAGGGCAAGGAAGGTATCCTTGTAGCCGAACCACTATAAATACTCGTGTTGTGGTTTTGTGCTTCTTACTCTTATCTTTTCATTACTTACCTTTATATGCTTGTTTATCAACATCCAACACACACATCCAAATAGATTGACATAAGTCGATCTAAATAGTTTAAACGAAAGTTTTAATTGGCAAAACTATTCAACCCCTTTCTAGTTTTCCACAATTGGCATCAGAGCTTCGTTACCAAGTTTCTTGAAGTATATTGTACTTTAAAAACTTGATACGATCCATGGTTAATTGAAAACTACAAAGAAGGTTTTTCATAAAAGCAAACACCATGTCTTTCAAAACTACATGTTTGGATGTTGAGTTGATAACAACATTTTTTTTTATTTACTTTTTCATTTAATTGCACTAATCTTCTTTGTCATGTTGATTAGTAAAAACTCATACCCACCAAGCTTTAGGAGTCGCTTGGTAACAAGAATACCTTCCTTAAGAAGGTATCTTAAACGCAAAGGAGCGGGAATCGTCTAAGTGACATTTGCTGTGTCATTTGTAAAGACATTCCTAAGTGCGCTAGAGGTATGATTTTCTTTTTACTTTACTTGATAATTAAGTATACGTATTTAGGTATTTATATGATTATCTTTTGTGCTTATACATGTTTTACATGAAGCTTCATTAGGAAGCCTTTTTTCTCACATACGTGTTATATTTCTCGTCTATAGTCATAGTATATAAAACTTATGTTTTATCTCTTTTAATCCAATAATAAAACAAAACACGAATTTCAAAAATTCCTCCTTCCCTATTAATAACCCCACCGTCGGCCACTCTACCAAACCCTCATTTTTTCAAATCTTCCAATTTCAAAAATTTCCTCTCATTCATAAATTTCATCTTCCTCCTCGTTCCATCTCAACCGAAACCAAGAAAGATCCGTCATCAACATGGTTTACATCGCACTCGTGCTCATCGCCCTAACACTCATCACACTTGTGTTCCCTATGATGAAGTTCACATACGGAGACATTTACTTTGTGTTGTTAATCTATATTGGGGTTATATACCCAATCTTTTGTATCATCCTTAGTATTGAAATGCAATATTACTAATAATCTAGTTATCTAGGTTATTTTTATCATAATGTGTTTGTCACTTACTTTGATTTATATGTTTTATATTCTTTCGTGATACATTAGAAGTCATGTATGCATGCTAAAAGAAAATGTAGGATAAAACATATTTCGTGGTATAAAAACTATAAAACCTATGTTTTTATCAAATCTGTTTCTGTTACTATAGATCCACGGATCCCGGAAGATATACTAGCCGGATCTCTTTTGTAAAAGAACCGTGGGATCCGTCCTACTGGAAAACAGTCTTCATGCAAGATTAAAAACCAATATCTTTCTAAATGTAATAATCCACTAGAAAGTCAAAACCTTGAGTAAGTTAAAGTGTTAAATACCATTGTTAATAAAAATCTAGTAAAAACATTAGATTATCATAGATTGACCACAAACATCTCTTTTTATTAACTTATCATTTCTATAGGTTCAACTATGACGCATGAATATGAGTTTGATTTTTCACTCACTAGCGTCAACACTCCGAACATCTCTCTCGAACCCAACACACCTGGCAATCATGTCCGTGGGTTCAATAATCTCGAAAACCGTCACTTCCACGAAGGACGTATTGTAGACACCTCTCTACAATTCGAAGAAGGTATCAATACCTCCTTCCGAGCCATAGGACTAGAATGTCTTTTTGAAATCAACGAGAAGATATGTCCAAAGTTCATAATGGAATTCTTCCGTCAAGTCGAACTCGTTCGTAACGAGGATCGCTTTCTATCTCTTTGGTTTTATATCAAAAACCAAAAGTTCACTCTAACACTTGGGCATTTTGCTCACATCCTCCGGATTCCAAATCATGGACAATGTGCCTTCACCGAAGATTGGTCTCTTGATTCTCTCTTCAACTTTCGTGAAGAAAATAGTCCATATTGTTCATACATACCCTCTCCGGAAGATTTAAATCGCATAATATGCAAACCTCGACCATATTACTCCGATCCAAACATTATCTTTACAAGGGATATCCAAGAAGAGTACAAGCCTCTTGCACTCATCCTACGTGAAAATGTTTGGAGTCTTAGGGGAAATCGAGAAATTCTTCCCGCTTGTTGTGCTCACATGTTGTACTGTTTGCTAACACAACAACCATACAATCTCGCCTACTTCTTCGCAAGGCGAATTGCAAATCTTCAAGGTTCCAAGAATAAACTCATACCTTATGGAATGTTCTTGACACGCCTCTATCATAATGTTATGCACTTCCATCCTCAATTTCAAAGTACGTTGTACGTACTTGTGAACAAGCTGATGGAATCGCTAAACATATCTCTCATGAAGACTTTCTTCATTCTTGATTTCACCAACACTAATCAATCACATAATGATCCTCCTAGCGAAAACACTCAAGGAACCTAGTAGTATTCCAAAATAGGATCAATTCTCTTGTATTCGTGCTTTATCAATGAAATCCAATTTCTTTCATGAAATAAAACATCTTACATTCGATATCTTAGTATTAGAACTTCTTTTAGACTATCCTTGAGATATAATGCATTGTCAAGATCATTGCATACCTTTAGTAAAGGTCCTGCTGAGCAGATAGGCGGATCCCAAAGATTGTGCTAGACGGATCCCTACACTTAGGGAACCGTGGGATCCGGCAAACAGAAAATGCAATTGCAAGCATTATATTTCAAACATATCCTTAGAACACCTCACACTAAGCTAAACATAGTGTCTTAAGGCAAATTAAGTCCTTATCAAGATAGGTTGATCTTTCCTACTCATACATAACTCACCTAGATCACACTCTAAGAAGCTTGTAGATCTACCGTTAAGTTTTTAATCCATTACTCTTCCGCTCTTAAACTCACACTTCATTTTCTATTTGATCCCTCACATCTAGTCTTAGAAATATTTCGATTATGGCAAAATTGATCATAAATCATCCTCACCTCAAAATTGATCAAAGTTGATCAAAATCTAGTTTTCCCATCTCAAAGCTTCTAGGATATTTTCCAAAACACTATCCTAAGACACAACCTGATCTCTAGGATCATTTAGCTTCAATTGACACTCTAAATCATTAGTGTCATCCTTGCTCATCCATTGGTACTCTTGAAAGTTCCAAATCCTTCCATAAATGGCAATCATTAGCTACATCATTCATTACCTTCAAGTACTCAAGCACCCCTTCATTTAAAACACTTAGGAGGACTGAAACACTCAAGATGATATAGGTCTTAGATCTTAGAAACATCATTTCCACTCTTTCATAACTGTTGAAAGCCGGATCCCTAGGATTAGCCTAGACGGATCCCTCTAAGGAAGGAACCGTGGGATCCGGATGACAGTTTATGTCAAATCTTGCTAAAACAATCATTTCAACTCATTTTCCTAACTCAAACACTCCATATCATCTTAAATGAATTCCTAGATCAGTGCAACCTCTGAAGTTGACTCTTGTGCATGTTAATCATCACATTCCAATGAATCATAGTGGCTTAAGGCTTAAATGCACTTGCCAAATCTCTTGGTTTATAAACCACTTTGTTAGGACCTCCATATTCATCACTCTCATCCTAACTTTCAGCTCTTGCAACCTCTTAAAATCATCTCATCATGAGGAAAACCCCAAGTAGTAACTTATCCACCAAAGAACCACCCATGAAAAAGGCTCGTGTTATACACGAAATCTCTTCAACCGAATCATCTCCGGTCAAGCCAACAAATGATAGGATCCTTCCTCATCCAATCAAACCAATTCCTAAAAGGATAGTACCCACAAAACTACCAATGCCAAACACCACCATACCTCCTAGGCCAAACAATATTATCTCCACTAAACCATCACCATTGGTTCCTAGAGCTATTTCATTTACATCCCCACTATCATCACCACACCTCTACAATTTAGAGGACTTGCCTCCTAGGCCGTCTCATCCGCTTCCGCCGACAACATTCTCCTCATTAGGAAGAATAATGGTTCAAAATCAAGGTGTTGAGTCAACACTTGCTCCGGCTTCCTTTTCGCCGTTTCCATCATATAATCCCATTTGGATTATGAGAAATCATCAAAGTCAACCACCCGATCATATGGAAGTTGACACTTCTCTACCACCACCATCATTCTTGGTTGAGTCATTCTCAAATGTACCTCCACCAATCCCTCCATCGTTTGAAGCTCCACAAGTCGCTTCACTTGATCCTTCGCATCAAGCCATTTCATTTCTTCCACCACCACTACCTAGCCATGACAAAGATTGCTATCATTGTCAACATGTTGAAATTTTGATACATGAAGTACGAGAAGACCAACGTTTCATGTTATATCATCTCCTCGAACGTTTCAACGAGATTAAACCTAAACAAAACTTGAGCTAGAAGATTTTAGTGGTGTCCTAGCATCAAGCGTTAGTTGGTCTAGAAATTCCTAGTCATGTATTGTCTATTTTCTTTTTTTTGAGTCATGTATATCATAACTCTTGTTTTATTAAATGATATTACATGCTACTTGCTATATTTCTGAGTATATGAGTATATTATATAATCCATATCTCACTTTGGTATTAACATTTCTTGTTATACCATCATTTGCTGATTTTATTCATCAGCCAGACGGATCCCTTTAGTTTGCCTAGACGGATCCCTACTAGGTGGGAACCGTGGGATCCGTGAGACAGGAAACTATTTTCCTACTAACTTGGACCACATTTGCAGGAAATTGTGAATTATACTTGTTTTCTAACCCTTGTTTTGCAGTTATTCAATTAACACATGAAGAATTTGACACCCTAAAGCTAGGGGAGCTTGGTGTCAAAACAATACGTTGCAAAATTACTTGCAATCTTAGATTTATATTTCATGACTTCCCGTTGCAAAATTGCAATCATCTAGGGGGAGCACACCCGTCACATAGACGTAATCTTTTGCAAAAGTTAGTTGCAAATGAACTAGATTAGAATTAGTTTCTTGACGCCCTTACTTAGGGATAGACTCGTCAAGGGGGAGTAACGACGAGATCCTTTCCCGTTACTTGCTCTTTATTTCTTTTTACTTTTACTTCTTTCACATGTTTTTCTTAAAAATGATGTGTTGCTTTCCTTCAAACACTTTTTGTTTCGACAAAAAGGGGGAGAAGAAAGTAAAAACTACAAATTCAAACTTTTACGAATTTTAGGTTTTCCTTAAAATAATTTTATGTTTTGTCATCAACAAAAATGGGGAGATTGTTAATACAAATAAGCCGTAAAAATGTTTATTTATATTTTACGATCTTCTAATGTTTTGTCGATAACAAACGTAAAATCATATTAACGAAACAAACAAAATACGTAATTGGTTTGAACTAATAGTTTCTAACATATTCACATTTTCACATAAAACACTAAAACAAGTATAAGTGATTTTATGATTTAAGTAATACATATGTACAACAACTAGTATTTACATATTTGGATAAAATATACACATAACTAGTATGTAGTATATTGGGTAATATAAATGGGTAGAAACTTAAGTATCACAACCCATTGGGCAAATACATTGAATGTAGTTGGGTACAACCCAAAGCCCATAACCCATGGATCTTGACCCATAACCCATTGCATGACATCATGCTTATATCATACATGGATGATATCCATAACCCATGGATCAACCCATACCCAAGTGACTAAGTGCATTGCACTCAAAGATACATTGTATATAGCCAAAGATCCATGGTTCAACCCATGACCCATGACCCATAACCAAAATACCCATGGGCAAAGAGGAGCGTTCCACGGATCCCTAGCTTTTTGCTAGCCGGATCCCTTGTGGTAGGGATCCGTGGGATCCGGGGAACAGTAGGATTTTTCCTCTATAAATAGTGAGCCATTTCTTCATTATTTCTCACCCCTTTCTAACACACTTTCTCCCTGAGTTAAAAACTCACTAACCTCAGATCCAAGAGATCTATGTTTGTAGTTTTGTTTTTGTGTGATCTTTTAGGTTCCTCTTAAAGGCAAGATCACCACCTTTGAAGTCGAGCAAGCTCAAGTCCATAAATTGCCATGCTTCCTCATCATCAAGGCTACTGAAGTCTTCTTGTTGATGATTCCTTTCTTTCTTCAAAGAAGTGTAGTGTTGAAGACATTAGTGAAAGATGTCTCAAGTGTCAAGACGAAGATATTAGTGAAGGGTATCTATCGTCTATAGGATAAGCACTTGTGGTAGGTGCTTAGAAGTCAAGACAAAGAAGCATTAGTGAAAGGTGCTTAGAAGTGAAGACATGTAGGCTATTGGATTTCACATACACATCAAACCATAACACAAAGTGGACGTATAAAGGTGAGTTCTAGAGAGAGAAAGTTAGAGGTTTAGGGAACTTAGTGAGAGAAAGAAAAGATCTTATTAAGAGCTCCAACTCTCTACCTTGGAAGGTAGAGAGTATTTATAGTCTTACAATAAAACGCCACACAACGGGCTGTGGATCAGGCATACAGTGGGTAAAGACCCGTCCGTCCTCCATGGTGTTACGTAACTAAATACTACTTAACTTAAAAGAACTACGACTACGAGCTTTCTAACGATTACATATACTTGAGGTGACCGACTCTTTAATACCTGGAATTTCTAATTCCTAACAATCTCCCCCTAAGGGAGGTCACCTCAAACATATACTAAAATTACATTGAATACAAACAGATATTACATTAACAATTGTTCTTGCATTCTTGATGTATTACTTTGCTCCGAAGCTCGTAGTCATTGATTCCACTCATTGCATGTTTGGTTAATCCAAGTGGAGGTCTTTTACTGATCCACGTGATAATAATTTTGAGCCAGCTTTTGAGATCATCAGCTAACAAAAATCTCTGAATCATCCATTGTGGTGTTGGTATTATGTGATGTTGTGACTTTCGGACCGACATGCTCACATTCTGGATCATGATATCTTCTCATCAGAGTAGTGGAAGCTTTCGTTGATTCATGATATTGGCAGCAGCGTAGCAGAAGCATGGAGTGAAAATATCAGAGTCATTGATGCACTTATCATGATTTCTTTTAAGATGAATGTGTAGTGTGAGCATGCGGCTATGGATTGACCGCTTCATTCTGATCAGCTGCAAACGTCGGGTGTACCTGCATAAAACAGTTAGCAATAAAGCGCATGAAAGTGTCTTTGATCACTTTCGTTGAATTGAGGTACACGGCCCACGGTTCCCCGTCGATCAGTACAAGTACTGCCTGTGATCAGGTATAATTCCGAAGAATTTCCTTGACAGGGTTTCGCAGCTGATCTAGCTGTTCTCAAACCGGAACGTCTCAAAGAAGACAACACGGAGTGAGTGAACCAGCGAATAGAAATTCACTGATTGATGAAAAGAGATTTGAAAAACAATCGTGTATCGCATAATAGAAATTGTTTTTGCAATACAACGAAGGTTTTAATGAAAATCAATTATCAATCATAAACACCTTTTGATTTGAAATATTCGTACACGGTCGATGTGCTAAAGAAAAGAGTTTTTAAGCACAATGACCGGTTTTTCAAAGGTATCCGTCAATCCATAACCTGAACCAGGATTGATTCAAAAGATTGAATCGCTCCATTGTTTATGTTCAGTTGTCACATGGTTGATCTATTGAATAAATCTCACATGCCACCCACCAGGAGCTTGTTTGATGTAGGCTCCAGAAGGCTTTCCATCTTCATTGTGAATATGTTTGCATATCACTCAGATGTTCTGGCAATACCACAAGGATAATGCGTAGGACTCAAGATATAATCTCTCTTTCCACATTATGTGAAAAAGAGAGTCTTCATTGAAAGTGTCCTAATGAAATTTATAGATGATCTCGTGGCTCTAGACTCAATTAGTGCATATTTGGATCCTGTATCGGAGACTAGGGAGAGGGTCTCCTTCTTCAATATCAACAATCTCTAAGAGAAAGTCGATAGATAATGTAGGTTCCCCGTGAGAATGAAACAAGCCCTTTTAAGAGGAACTTGAGTGGTTTGGGAAGATGTAGTGCATAGCGTCACTGGGTCCATGACGTCTTGTCTTCAATACCGATGTTATCATCAGTAGCATATGAATTGTACCCGGTTTCTGCCCTATGGTTGAAGAAATGGAGGGCTATTTCTTTTCACCCTTTTCTCATTCAATTCTTTTTCATTCTTCAACCCCTTCAGTGCTTACCGAGACTTCATAGCAAGAACCTTGTTGGGTTTATTCCAGTACTTGCTCTGTCTCAGTCCGCACTCTTCCCATATCTCATTTTTCTCCTTTTATCATCATACCTAAGAACTCTACACTAACTAGTGGATAGTCCCTGGGTAGATCCCTCCGGTTCTGGCGGATCATGGGAACAAATACCTAACCTTATCATCCTTATATCACCGTACATAAAGTAAAGTTGGTCGGTCTATTTGGTATTGTTCATCTGTCATTTGGAACCAATTGAAAACCATTTGAAAATCAATCCAGATACTTGTGATATATTATCAAAGCATTTTGTACCTGAATTGTTTTTGATATTTTTAGAATAAGAGCTCCCCCGCAACATGTGCATCAAATGTTTGAAATCGTTTTGCACACGGAGGCAAGAGAAAGAATTTAACTTCTTTGATTACCATTTTCTAAAAGATATCAACATCACTTCCCTGATCAAAACAAGTAGATAAATCATTTTCGGGAAGGATGAGGTTTTCACAATTTTGCTCCCCCTCAATATGTGCATTAAGATTTGAAAAGATTTTTGCAC